>JANQDE010000075.1:109389-290440 GCA_037157785.1 Cephalotes varians
CCATGTACGTACATCCCCCATGTACGTACATCCGCCATGTACGTACATTCCCCATGTACGTACATCCCCCATGTACGTACATCCGCCATGTACGTACATCCGCCATGTACGTACATCCCCAGTATGTATGTAGGGTATATATGTAGGATATGTATGTATGTAGGGTATGTAAGTATGTAGGGTATGTATGTAGGGTATGTAAGTATGTAGGGTACGCATGTATGTACGTACGCATGTATGTACATACATCGTACTCTATGTACATACATACCCTATGTACGTACCCAGAATCCGTTAACGCTTGACTCACAAGTCGACGAAACAATAGCCCAACCATCGAATTCTCCATGCATCGAGAGTGATCTTAGGAAAGGACGACAAATTGTGTGAGAAAAGAAGGAGCGAGGCATATAAAAATGATTATTTTTAATATATTAATAATATTAAAAATGATATTAAAAATAGATAAATAAATTTGTAATGATTTGTAGAATTGACTTTATTTTACATAAATATGAATGAGTACGTTAAGTTCTGTTAATGTTTCGTACTTAAGTTTAATCAGTCTCATAATATATTTTTACATTTTATAATTGTATGTCCGCTTGTATTACATTTTACATTAATATCTGAGAGATTAATTAAAATAAAAAGATGTCAAATATTTTTGTAAACAGAAGCAGTGCACATTTTATGAAAGAAAAATTAATTTTTGTTTAATTTTTATTTTTTATTCGTACTATTTTTTATTGTTATTATTATCTTATTATTTTTTATTTAGTAATAACTATTACAAAAGATACGAATATATACGAATATTTGAGATTTATCTCGTTCAAAATATATATAGATATCTCTCTTCTCCCCCTTTCTCTCTTTCTGATGCACGTGATGCATTGTGCTCGCGAGACAAACGGAAAATCCGTGAACCTGATAGGAAGCGGAAAGAAGAGGACCCCTCTCTCTAGACCGCAGGAATAATCGCGAAATCCACCTACCTATCGCGAGTCTGAAAGACGCATCATCCCATTGAGAGTCGCATCTAACCGCGGCACCGGAAGTCGTATCCGAGAGGAGACAAAGCCAAAGAAACACAACGGAATATACGTGGGAGGAGTAGGGAGTGGGAGTTCTGTTTCATCGCCGCTTTTGTCTCGCATCCTGAGAGAGAGCACGACTGAATGAGAAGTATGAATAGATCGGATGATCCTAAGGTAGGTCAGTCCATTCTCGTTCTGCGGGAGACTCCAGCTACCGCAGATCCCACCTCTTCTTCTTCTTCTTCTTAATGTCCTCGCTGCTCCTGTCTCAGACAGATTCAATTAAGAACATCTTCTTTCTACGATTTCTTGCGTTCTTAAAACGTGCGAAATGATCAATGTCGTTAAATTTATTTTTAATAATCACGTCTGCGAATTGATAGAGGAGAACGAATCTAGTGAGAGAGAAGTTGATGTATACTGATTAATCATAGAGAGTGGCCAGAAGATTAATCAGTGTCTCAATCTTTCAGAAAAGAACTTTAATTAATAGATTTAATTAATTTGTTTAATTAATAGACTTAATTAATTTTTAGAATAATTGCAAATATTACAAATATTAAAAAATTACATAATTACAAATATTACAACTTGCTACTAATTTGCACATCACGCTGTGAAATTCGATTTTTAAAATTTATAAGATGCTATTTCTAGACTTTCTCTCTTAATGCTGATAATTTTGATAAAAAGACTAGATCTCTATGTAACGATAAAGTAACAATATCAGTAGCACACATTGTGACAATATCTCAACTATTTACCGCCGCATACATGCGTATAGAAATGTATGCAATAGTGATTAGCGAGCGAGAGTTATTTCGAATCTCGCGATTGTCTCGCGCATCGAATGAATTGTAAGCGATGGAACAATTGATCGACCGATCAATTGGTTATGGTCATGTGATATCTTCTCCTTTTCCATTACAACGGACGAACTTTTACGGCGTATTATATCGACGTATGTATGCGACGAATGTATCGAAGACAAAGCGACTACGGGGAGAGAAAAGAAAATGGATCGTGCCGGAGAGGCAGCTCGACAGAGATGGATATAAAAACCTGATGAGGACCTCGAACATCGAGTCAACTGCGAACCTCCCAATTTTGCGAGCAAAATAAGTTTATTCGAAAATATTATATCTTGTTAATAGAGCAGAATTCTCTAAAACTTTATTACTTAGTTTCATTTTTATTCCTATTGGTGGCGCTCAATGATTTTTGATCTTCGAAAAAAATAATCATCCGTCCCTGCGCTTTGGGACAATGGTGTTATCATCCGACGCTGAAGAAACTTCGGGGTCCACGCAGCACGATTAAAGCTTGCGTGATCGGAAACAATTCAAAACTCGTAATTTTCTATTCATATAAGATTTGCAAATGGACATATTCGTCGAATTTGCATTCGTCGTTTAATATTCATGTCAATTCGCTAGCGGAGCGGTTTTTTTGACAAAATCAAAGGACGCGAATCGCCACGAATCGCGCATAGCCTAGCGCCAGCATAAGAATTACGGCGCGATATATCACTCATGCCAGATCACAGATTGTCTTCCGTTTCGTTTCGCTGGTACGGCTTTTAATTGGCAACTGCGCTGCAGGTCTCGGCTAAATACTTTATCGCGGTTCACGTTGTATCGTGTGTGACAGGCACGTCAGGCAGCTCGTGCACTTACGTTTTACGACATGACCTGATGTTAATAATACTTAAGCGAGCTACTAACGGAAATGGCCGATCGAGAGTCGATCGCCTCGTAAAGCTGAGTATAATGATATGATGATGCATTCTCTACTCTCGAGAAAGATTCTGTTACTTTGCCAAGCCGATAACTTTATTTATTCAAAAGGTTCTTTGAGTGAAATATTCTCGTACAAATTGATAGATAATAATTGTATAATGAAATGACAGCATTGAATGTGGCAATAATATGAATATTGCGATTGATATCTGAGACAGCGCTATGTCCAAAATCGGAACATAAGACGTTTTATATCTCAATTTTGAACGTTTTATATCTCAATTTTGCTTATTGTATTTAAAGAAGGGAAATTATATTTAAATCTATGTTTAAATTGCACAGAAAACCGACTTCTTTATAAATTTATTGACATTTATTTACATTTTTTCTGAAGAAGACAAATAATATTTACTTCTCTAATTTTTCAGTGATAAATATGTAATTTTTTTGATAAAAAAAAACTACATTGAGATCTAAATTTAAATACATATAGACAATTAATCAAAATATAAATGTTAAAATATAAATGTTAAATATCTTTAAAAATTAAGAAGTAAGTAAATAACGATTAAAAAATTAATATTATAATTAAACGATTCGATTATCTTTTTTTTTCTTTCATGTTAACATCAATGTTACGGTTGAATAGAGTTCTCGGTATCTCGAATAAGAATTAAATGTCGACGCAGATAAAACTGATGCCGTAAACGTAAGCCGTCTGTTGAGTGTTTGTCAAGACGTGCAATCGTATCGATATCAAACTTAATTCAACGTGACGTCATTTCTGAAAGAGTAGCTTAAACATTCATTGGCGAGCCGAACGTGATCGATTTAAGCTAGAATACCAACACAAATGCTTCCTCGAAAAAGCGAGCGTGGTTATGCGGAATCCGGTAACAAAAACTTGGAATAATCATTCCTACCTCGCGAATTTCCTTTTTCATACTTTCCTTTAAATTTCCTTCCTCAAGCCATTCATCAATATTTTCGCGATTTTACGTCAGTTCTTTTCCTTCCGTGCGTTGGCCACCAATTAACGCTCGTTTTGCCTATGTCTGTCATTTGTTTGCCATTTCCGGTAGGGAATGCAATCAGTCCGGCTGGAAACAAATGCAGCCAATCAGGCTTGACGGACAAATACGCACGGACTGAGGCGGTCAGATCTCTATACATAGTGCAAACGCTTTCAACACTAACATCGATAATCGATCGTGCGACGTGGTAATATTTTCAAAGTGGTATGCTGTGTGTACGATCGCAATAATGTAGCAAAATGAAATTTTACAGATTTACGTATATGTATAATATAAGGTATTTCGCATTTTAGGAAAAATTTGTAACAATTTTGAAAACAATTTATTTATTAAAAAAAAAGAATTACAAGAACTTATACAAGGATATTTAATTAAATATTAGTTATATTTTTCTTAAAATTTATTTATTATTTGTTATATTTATCAAATAAAATTATACTTATCTATATACATAAAAAATGCTTATTTATATGCATAAAAAATTCTAATGGCGTACAATATATTACAATAATGTAATATAATAATAGCAACATAATATTTATTTTCTTACAGTTGTGTGCAATATTTTGATCTATTGTATATTTTTTCTACATGAATCAATCATATTTGTTTAGATTTGAATTGCGATATCCTCGAGCAAGGGGATTAATCCGACAACTATCGTTGCTGTTGGGAGCACGCATTGGTGATAAGACGCCATTGTTGCCCGCAAGTTTACAATTAAACAATTAATCATCTAATTACATTCGTCCTGCATCTTTTCCTTCTATAACAGCCGATTGTTATACACGCGCGTCGTAATTCGTCTCGCGAATTTGTAAATTGGCGCTTGCGATCTTGCTCCTGCGATTAGTTTAGAAAAAGTGAAGCTAAGTAAAATACATTAAAAATGTAAATTGAATTATGATTTTTTGAAAATTACATGAAGTCACAATCGTCATACTTTTACTAAATAATTGGCGAAAAAGCATTGCATTTAAATAAAAAATTATATTTTTTAAATATTATAGAACATTTTTAATATCCATATACATTACATTATAATAAAGTAATTGTATCAGTTCAACCAATATTTGTCAAAATGTTTGCTGTTAAAATCATTTTTATATTGTCACATCGAATTGTTGTATTGTAGCATACGTAAACGTTAATATAAAATACGTTTATATAAAACGATTTTTCCTATATTTGAGTAAATGCATAAATAAATGCATTATCTAGCAGGGACGGAGACTTTTTGACTTTTCTGGGTGTAGAGTATTCATCCAAGCAAAGAGTGGAGTGGTTTCAATAACACACAAATATTTTATCTCTTTTAGCGTGTGAGCACCTTAGTCAAATACTGGTTTTTTGTAAAATCATTCAAAATTTCTTAAAATTTGTCAAAAATTAAAAATTTTTTAAAATATTAATATAATATAAATTTAATATATATAAATTTTTTAAATATTAATATAATACAAATATAATAAATTCTGAATGTGGAATTTTACATCCACGGGATGTGAAATGTGCTCTCCATAAGGAAGTCTCCGTTCTTATTATGTAGGATGAATTTAAAATAATAGTTTATTCGCAGCCCCTGGATACATGCTACACTTCGCGCTATTGAGTCGTGAAATTGCTCGAGTAACAAAGGCACTTCTGTCTCACTAGTGAACTGTAGTAAAATAATCATAAAGTTATAAAAAATATTTATAGTTTATTTTTATATAAATTTAATATAATTTTTTTTTTTCTAAATATATCGAAGATGTGTCAATATATTTTATAATATATTTTAAAATAAAATATTTGTTGACGTTTACAAATAGAACGTGACTAGAAATAAAAAAATTAATAGTTGTTGATGCGAGGTTTTATTTAAATGAAGATTAGAGCCCATAATTTTCCTTTTTTTGCGTAATTTAAGAGATAAAGAAAAGAAAATATATAAAAGAGACAAAATAACAGACAAATATAGAATAAAGTAAAAGGCTTTTTAGCGGATAAGAATCAGCGTCAATTCATCGCGTTGTAACTCATAAAGTAGTACCATTCGAATCGGAACTGCAGAAGTGTTGGCTGCGCCAGCTTCTGCGACGATAATGGCGTCGATAATGACTGTAGAATTAGCATCGACGAAGCTGATGGCACGCTTTGACCATGTCGCGGTAATGGATGCGCATAATGCGTCGTGTCAGCGTGCATTATTGTTGACGAGGTTATTAAATCTCGGAATCCCCCTTTATCTCGCCCGGTTCCCGGTATGCCTCTCGTGCGGCAAGGACCATGAAGAGTGCCGCGAAGAAACGAGTCTCGGACGAAGGACAACGGAAAGAAGAAAGAACCGAACAGAACCGTGGCGGATGAGCACGCGTGTCTGCGCATGAGCCGCCGATCGTTAAAAGACGATCCTCGTCGTTTTGTCTTATGCTTTCGAACGATATCTCTCCTGTCTTGGCTGTCTTCGAGAATATCAAATGAGACAGTCTGATCGTCGATAATTTTTATTTTGATTTATATCCAAAATAAGTTAAAAATAGCATGTTTATAGAAAAATCTCAAGGTTGAAAGACGATATAAAATGGATGCGTCATGAAATCCATAATGAAATTTGTTACATTAATGCATTGTCATTATCAGACATTTTTTAGATCGAATGTTGCGATAAATGCGTCTTATGCATGTTATCCTTTTTACATATCAAACACTAGAGATGTATTCTTAGTAATTCTTTTCTGTCTTACTGAGATATTCATAACGATCGTTATATGAAATATATTGTAGTATATTATGCTTAATTGTTCCTTTCTACGTTCATGCTACGTTTATGCACTCACGAATATTCATACGCGTTTATCGGCAGATTGACATCCGACTAGACGATAAAAGCATTTGACGAAACGGGAGTAAAAAGGCGAACGTACAGAAAAGCGTTGTAAATGTACGAGTGTCTTCGAGTTAGAAGGGAGACTCGAGCACCCTATGGTGTGGCTCGCGTGTCTGACGTTGCTTTACGAGTCTCATTTCCCGCGACGTCATTCCACCACTACTTACATCAACGTTCTCCCATAGTCACAGTGGCGATCTCGCTGAACTGGGCCAGAATTCCGAAGATTGCGATCGAGCCGATGTCTCAATCGATTCATTGAAAAATGGCAGACGAATGCGCGCATTCGTGATGCATTCGTGAATGCACGTGAACGCGACGTTGGCATGAGCGCGCCGATCTCAATATCAATCTCTTGCGTATATTTCAATGCACGCTACATGTCCGCCAAGTCAACGGCAATCGATCTATTTCGTTGTAATATCTTTAAGCAAATTCATGCTTGCGCAATTTTGAACGGGAAGGGAGAGTATATCCAGCGATTGTAAAATCGGCCAGCCGTTGTGTCGCGTAATTTAATAAGTCCGGTTTTCGTGCCTCTATTGATCGACGATTGTTACCTAAGACGCGCGTAAGATTTTCCCGATGACAATCGGCCCGCGAACGTGTACTCGGCTCTCGTGCAACATAAAAGTGTCCCTACGGGGACGGGGTGCTGCTCGTGCTGTGGCGGACTCGCTCGTGGTGGCGGCCGTCGTGGTCGGGACCAAGAAGTAGGTAGTCGATGTAGGAATGACATGAGCGGTTATCTCAGTGGCCACGCGATATTGTCATCAGGGGTGAGAGGGCGTAAAGGTAGTTACCGCAAGGGCGGGAAAAAGAGAAGGCGAGCGTGAGAGAGGAGAGTGAGAAGAGGGGGGAGCAGGGAGGACGCGGTGAAAGGAACGAAGGTGGACTAACAGAAGAAGGTGGAAAGGAAAGAGAGAGGGCACGATAAGATCATCTTACCACCCTCTGGCGTAAGTCGACAGTGGCCTTTCCCTGCCCTGACCAACTCCCTCCGTGACTCGACGGAGACCATTTCGACGATAGCGCACACCACTTCACTCGACCGGCGTGTTATCTCGCACGCGAATTAGCTCTACAGATTTTCTCCTTTTTTTCTTTCTTCCTCTTTCAGCCGCCCTTCTCTCTCTTTCTCTCTCTCTCTCTCTCTCTCTTTTTCTCGCGCTCTCTTTCTCTCGCCCCGCGCCTTCGGCGAACTCGCCCTACACTGCCACTTCTCGTCGACGACGTTGCGACAACGTCGAAGAAGGAGGAAAAGTTTTCGCGCGCGCTTCATGCAATCCATACAACGCCAGCTTCCTCCCTCTTCCAGCACGTCTATCGCATTAGCGCACTGCCACGTTGTCGGCTGCACCACATTGCACCTGCATTGCATGGTGCGAGGCTTGTGATTTACGCGCTGCCTTGGGAGAATCGCGGCCCACCGGCACATGATGTCGTTTATTGGAAAGCAGCTAACCTCAGAACCTTTCTTTTAACCGCGATTGTTACCCTTTTGCTAAATCACGTTACACGACTGAATTAACATCGGCTTGAACAAGGGTAGTCATTTAAATATCCTATTTTACGTATCAGCGCTTTCCCACGTCACTGTTTCTTATCATAAAATTTTTGTCGCTATCTGACGATAAAATTGCGAAATTTAATGAGTTGCAAAAGAATTATCGTGGCAACTGCAAGTTACTTGTTCGATCGATTGAATGAAATATTTATAAATACCTCTGGTGATTGATTCAGTTTACAAGATACCACGCTATCAAACATTTCAATCCCCAAGTTTAAACATTTTCGTTGATAATGAAATTTTTTATCAGCGTCTGCTGTGAATTAAGGATGTGTCTAGGGAAATGATGTTCGTGTTGCTGTTATCACGATAAAGTCTCAAGTTTTAAGTCTCGCTTTGGTCGAGAAAGAAGTCATTGGTGCAGGATCGTATGTAGATCGTATTTAGACAGATTTGAAAGATTTATCGATAGCGACGCGATTTTACGATCAGTCCAACAGCGGTATGTAACAGTTGTTTAGGTATCGTGACGTCCGAGGTATCGCCTTTATAGTTTTGGAAACGTAAACAGAGACACGTTCAACTCTCACAATGCGTAAAAGCGTTCAACTCTCTCGCAACTAATATTATGTAAAAAATATTAGTAAAAAAAAATAGTTTATATGTAGTATATGTAGTAAGATAGGTTTATATAAAAAATACGAAAATAATTCGACATTTTGTTATCTTTTTCTGTTATCTTAATTATTGTCTTCATTGAGAACCATTTGATACAATACGTACAATTGCATCTTGACAATATACGAATAAAAAATATTTTCCAGTATATGCTGTTAATAATTCGAGAACTTTTCTCATCGTGACTTCAGTAGCCTATGAGGGATATGTCAGATCCTAAGAGCACTTTTGATCTAATATTCAGTGTGCTTGTACTATCTCGAGTACTAACTTCATTAACTTACAAGATTTTACGGGAGTCAAGAAGTGGATGCTGAGAATCAACAAGGTCAAAAACCTCTTTCTCCATAACTTTAGCTATTAATAGTTACTATAAATAATTATTTTTTTACGAACTGATATAAATTGATTATATGTTTAATACTTTTTAAATTCAAATACTGTTCAAATTTTCACGTCGTCGGTTCTGATAAATCAAATTCAATAGATAATTACAAAAGTAATATTGATTTTGACAATACGGAAATGAATCAGATAATAGTATGTATACAACGAAAATATCTTTTTATTGTGCAAATTTTTTTTTAAATTCTGTTATTGCGAATACAGTGAAAACTTAGGATCCCTTGACGTCCGAATATTTTGTCTCCGATATCCCGATAGTTCGGGACTCCACGCATCACATAATATTTAAAACGGTTTAGAATGACAAAGAAACGGACAAACACGTGGCCAGAGAGAAATGTGTTGCCGTTTCGAGGCACGTACACCACTGTTGCGTCTATTTTATCCTTGTGGAGCTCCGCGCGAGAGGGTAATGCTCTTCTAAAGCGTTAGGGATACGCGAGCACCGTGGAATTCAATTTCGAGTGCCGTTTCTCGACTTTCACGTATATCTGCATCGAGTGAAAACGTTGACGATTCAGCAATTTTATTTGCACGTGTTGCGACACAATCGCGCAGTTGCGTAACATTATAACGTACGTAATTATATAATCGCGCGCGCGTGCTCTCATAAAATACTGATTACGTAAATGGAAACTTACATATGGAAAATGTTTTCTTTTGAAAGACGAAAGAGAGAAAATTATAAAACTGTTTCGTATATTTGTTTATACGTTTTATAATGTGCTTCTGTCGAGGATTTACATTGCTTTGAGCGACTCTGATGTCGCGTTCCGCTCCCGATGACAGTCGGACGTGTGAAATTACCCTTCCGCCTTCCGTGTATATTACAATAACGCACCAGTCACATTGGATGACTCCTGTTTCTGCGAAACGTTTACGTACTCTCTCAACTATTATTCCTACCTGTCATGTCTTTACATGACAACTGAACGGAAATCGATATGCGTGGCAAATCGAAAGTGTGAGTTCAGAGCAGAGTTCGGACGTTTCTTATACAATTTCATATACGCATATCTTTATATTTCTCATGTTTTTGCTTAACTTGTTTAAACTTTCTTCATCATAGAGTGTTATCACAATACGCGGTTACAATTCAACATAAATAATGGATAACAGTTGAAGTATAAATGAGAAATTTATTGGCTGCATGTCAAAATTCTGCTAAACATCTATTTTATAGAAAGAATAGATTCATATATCGCGTGTAGATATATGTAATGTACTGTCATTGAAGATAATCATCATTCCGATTTGATTTCTAGTTTACGGCTGCGTCGCAGGTGTGCATTGTGGGAAAAAAAGCCATAGCTATATAATCATAATCACGAGCATGTACAAATGCAGGTAGACGAACAGGGAAGGATTAGAATTCGCATAGCGGCCGTAAAGATATCCAGTTTATCGCTCGGCCGACCACTAAACGCCGTTCAATTGTCTCGAGTCATAAAACAAATGGCTCTTCGTAGATTCTTACACGAACACAGCCGCCCCATGCGGATCATGTCTGCAGGGCTCGATCGATCACGATCGCGAATTGTAAAGAGGGAGTATTAACCTTTCACGATCATAAAGTTCATGCATTTTCAACGTTATTTGAAACGATTGCACTGTTTTGATAAAAAAATATAACGATATATCGCACTCTTATTTCAAAAGTGACACAACTAAAAAAAAACGTGATTTTAAAGTTATTATTATGAATGAGTTAGGTAAACATTATCCTATTAATTAATTAATTATACAATTAAAAAACTTAATTTTTTTTTAGTTGTATCACTTTTGAAGTAAAGTGACATATGTCACTTTGTGATACATGTGTATTTTTCGTAAAAGTGCTATATTATTTTATTCTCAACTAAATCTGAAGACGAACCTTTTTGCTAATCTTAATAACTGTGACTGAAATATCATTTGATTCTAATCCGTCTCACAGTTTAGTTTTGTTCACACGCCCGGAAGTTGGCCATCCTTGAAGAGAAAGAGATGTTTGTCGTTTATTTTTGGGAAAAAAAAGAATATCCCGTCGCGTTATCGAGTAACTAATACAAAGAAGGTGGTTTATTATCTTCCGAGCGGATTCCGCCGGACGCGCGGTCTCGAATGTCTTTTCTAAACGCTCTTCTCTTTCCATTTCTGTCTTATTCTTTTCTCAATAGCGGCCTCCTTATCTTTACGGAGATTCGCGCGGTTCACTCCGTTGAATTGAATCCCGCTATGGGAATCGTGATCGCCGGTCTCTCGCCTTCACGGACGTACGCGTGTATGTGTGAGAGGCTGTGCGGATGCGCTCTGCTTATTCGCGATTCGTTTTACGTACCACGGATATCTTCCAATTTATTTAGACCATATACCGCATTTATTCTACATTTTTATTCTATATTCTACATTAATAGGTATATTATACCCGACTGATTGATAGAACATTTAAATCTATTAATTTAGCGAGATTACTTGCTTCCAAAATTTATTCAATTTTAAAAGAATGATTCGTGTTCTTTTCGAATTTGAATTTTTATAAATGCCACGTCCTAAGATAATAAAATGCCCCTGTCACGTATCTCTCGCACGCGCTAAAACGCGTGCACGATACTCGCCTACGCGTAGCTCCGAATATTTATGCGCTTCTCCACACGTGCACGCGCGTGTCCGTTCTTGACGTGCATCTGTGCGCGTGTACGTTGCTTTCATGCCGTTTGTTCTCCGCTTGGGAACGGATGGCCTGAGACAAAAACTCGCGGTTCGAAAGAGCGAGTGAGAGAAGAACAGAAATGTAGAGAGGAAGGAGGAGAAAACAGAAGAAGAAGAGCAAGGATCGGCTGGTGGCGCGAATCGAGTTTAGGACTGTGTCAAATGACACTGGCCAGGACACGACCGCCGCGGTGATGGTCCCGGGAATACTTCTACCATTACCGACATTTCCTTTCTTCTCCACGGTGAAGTCTCGTACGAGCGCGGGATGGAACTCCCGAGGAGATTCACGAAGGTCACAGGTCACACGGGGATGAAGAGAGCACCGTGAGCTGAGAGACCAGCGCCGAATTACACGCTTGCACGTATATCTTATACTTCGTGAACTTGTTTCAATGCGAAATATTTCTCGGAATTTCTGTTGCGCTCTTGGAAATACTCGTGGCAGATAACGAAAGAGTAAGATAATTTCAAGTAGAAAAATTTAGTTTTAATGAAACTTCGCGTGTAGGCTAAGGAAATTTTAAGGAAACGAGATTGCAAAAAGTTATAAAAAATATATCATACCAGGAATATCAGGAAATTTAACAAAATTTTTCGGTATTCCGGTAATATATTTTTTTTATAACTTTTTGCAATATTAAGTTCTATTCAGTTTTAATAATTTTTCGCGCTAATTATTTAATTGTATATAGATATTCTAAGTATGATTCTGATGTTATTTCTGAATACAATCGTAAACAAATATTCGTGTCAAACAAAGAGAGAATTTCAAATCGTTACATACTAAATAAACTTTTATCTATTGATTAAACCTCTCCATTTTGACACATTTCGCTTTCAAATAATACGCTCTTTTAAAATGTCCGTTTCGCTAATCACGTAATCAAGACGCTTTATATAATTATACTTTTACAAAAAGTTAATCCGAGAAAACAAAATATTTATCTGATAGATATTCGGCTAAATCGCGTAAATTAAATTTAAATTCTATTTTTTTGTTGTACATTTCTATCTATCGATGTCTGTTCTAATTAACAACGCATGTTAAAAAAAACTCCAAAGAACACAGGACATATGTGCTGATCCTCCCAGGACACATGCAGATTCTTACGTAATCGTAAACCTCCGAGGATGTGGGCGGGATGTTCTTGCGTGACCAACGATCGTGTTTTGAGGCATTGCTTCGTCAGGTCCCGACTAATCGACCGCGACATTCGAACAGATGTTAACATCTTCTGGGTACAACTGTCCAACTGATCCTCTCTGATTTTATTCGAACATTGTTAGCAATTTCCAGAAACTATAAAAATAGCGCGATATTTATCACGCACGTGCGACGATAACATACGTAATTACGCATTTTTTATTTTCCTTACTTGTTAACTTGTTACAAATGAATAAAACCAATTTTTGCTGAACGCAAATTTGATACCGCATCGGTTTACAAAGAGAATGACAACGGTCGTTATTCGAATGTCATCTTCCGAACCAATCTTTCATCGCGGAGTAATAGTTTCATATTATGTCACGTGACACTGTCAAACGCGTACGTGAATAGTGTAGAGCGGGCGGACATGTGTGAAATTAGCTTAATCTTCGAGCTCGGATGACAATGGTGATACAAACGCGGTACGTGTACGACACGTATCGTCCCGTGTACAGGGTGACAAATCTCACCCAGTCGACACCCCTGTCCCGTCGCTGTCTCCCCGTGTAAATACATTAGAGGATGATCCTCCCATTGGCGTAGATATTTTCGCAAAATTTTAATATTTATAATAATTATTGTTGCATGACAATAATTCAGAATTGAGATATATTTTAAATATATATATTTTTATACTTAATCTTGCTCTCTCTCTCTCTCTCTCTCATGTTGCAATTAAAAGAAGAAATCAATTAATAAATGATACACAAATAATAATATTAATTTGCAAAATATTAAAAAATCTTGAAATTAAATTCATAAGGTTTAACGTCTAAAAATTAAAATTTTTATATCTTAATATCTGAATGTTATAATATGGTCTAATCGTATTTATCGATACATAGAACATAGATAATTATATATTGTTTTGAAAGATTTTTTTATGCATTTTAAAAATTCTGTCTCAAATTTCTATTCTTACCTTGCACTTTACTAGTCAACATAAATGCAAAAATTTGGGATTATATAAAAAAAAAAACTATTGTCACGCAGAAATGATCGCGATATGTATTCACGATTGGTTAGTCCGACGCCATTGACGAGCAGATATCGGCGGTGCAGTAATTTAACAATGAGCCAGCTGGCGCGTGCTGCAGGGAAGGTTGCGACCCCTAATGTAGTTATATAGTGTACTTTCCAACACCGGCGCACATCGACGCTCATTGCACGCGCGCACACATTCGTAGAATTTCACGCGGCACGGCCGACAATAAGCGGGGATGCCTCAGCCCTTTTGTCACGGCGGTTCCCGCGTCAATGCACACCGAGTCTCTCGCTTATTTTTCGATCTCCCTGTCTCTTTTCCGTTCTTCGCATCTTCTAGGCCCTATCTCTGTCTAGGCCCGCACCACAAACCATCCCTATTTATCGGACTAATTCGGATCATCGATGTTTTCCGATGAGCGCAATATTTTCGCGTTCTTCCGATTACGCGTTTCAATTAATTTTAAGAGATTCTACAGAGATTTTTCTTCTGTATTACAGAAAGTATTTTGTACATTATATTTCGAAATACGAAATGTGATGCTAAGAAATATCAGTGGACAGTTCGAGAGTAAAAATACGAGCTTCAAATATACGGCGCGATTCAATATGTGTAGTTCTACGCATTCGTGATCTTACCGGATATTGCTGAAATATGAATAATTGGCGCGTCGAACAATGATTCCGCTGTGCGTTTCGCCCTCCCCCTGGCTTATTTTGTCACCCCTTCGCGTCGCACGAGCGAGAGCCGCTTCCTACACCCGCTCCGAGCGTTATGATTAAGTAATAAAACATTTAGAAGCCCCCTCGCCAAACTGAAAAACATCCCCCGATTCCGGCTCCCGTGTACGTCTCCATTCGATCGACCGGCGTGTAACTTCGAGCGCATGCAGACTGCGTACTCGTGTGTGCACGCGGTAAAGGGCGTGACGACAGATGCAACGGAACATATCTACCCCCCTCTCGGCTGGGCGTTTCTTTCTGTCCGTCTGTACTCCTCTGTCCTCCTCTTCCTCTACTGGCGATCATAGATAGCGTCCGCGTCGGGAGCGGTTTGGGTCCAGATCACGATCATGTAATTCTTGTGATCACTGCGCGGCGATCGCGAATGGCACCCTTGTCCCCGCTTGCACGCATTGTTTATTGGAAAGCTAACTTCCGGAGAGATGCGAGATAAACTTTTAGTGATCGAACATTAAAGACGAATCGGTAGAAACAGCGAGCTACGAATACTGCTAGTCATAATATCATGGAATTTATATATACAAGATATTTATTTGTATACGCATTGTAGTCTTTTGCTCTCAATGTGTTCTTTATAAGAAAGAAAAAAAATTAGCCGCAAAAGCCGCGTAAAATACGTGTCTCCAACTATATATGAAATACAATTTCGAGTAGATTTTCGAAAGTTATATTTATATTTATATTTTTATGAATTTCAAAGAATGAGTTCCGATTATATTTCTCATGTCATTATAATTATAATTATGATTATGATTATGAGATTATACTAAAATTGCTATAATTATACTGTATTTATGATGTTATAGTTATTATACTGTATTTATGATTATACAATAATTATACTATAATTATGATTGTACTATAATTATAATTATGATGTAAAATTGATTTTTTTTGTTGATATCACATAAGTGTAAGTATTCTTATTTTTTAATCTGAGCTTTTTTTTTACTCTTTTAACGTAAAGATCCTATTAAGATTCTGAAAATTGCCGACCTATTCTCTTTCAATCGTTGTTTTATCATTTCGTCGTCGGACGAGCATTATTGGCCCGACACGAGTGGCTATCGTTGCGTGTGTCGAGACAATGGCACGAGTTACCGGATGCTCGTGCTTCCAAGCTTGATTTATTGGTCCCTCGAAGCTCGCGGATTGCCCGTAATTCCAGTTATTTCGTTCTAATCCGAAAGTTCGTTCCTGTCCAACCATCAAGCTTTCACCCTTTGTACTTCCTAATTTTCTCATCTTAACTTTGAATTTCGCTTTTGATTTTTCTTACACGTATATTTCTGTTCTTTTAAAATAAGAGCTTTGAGATGTTTTTGATAAAAAAATGATAGATTTATAATAATAGAATAATAGCTATAATATTTTCTATAATAATAGTTTTAATATTTTCTGCCTATTAGCGTATAAATAAACGGTGCAGTTATTTTACAATATTATTTTACAATAGACGAAATTGTTTGTTCATCACTAATTTATAATACATTTATGGATATAATATAGTATCAACTAAAAAATTTATTTGCAAGGACGACCGTTTCTTTTTTAACACAAAATCCCCCTATCGTCCTTTTCTTCGTTATGAAGACTCTTTCTCTCCCCATTGATCATAGCAAAGACACTCGATCGTAGGCGGATCTTTCCTTCTAACGTTACGCGTGTCTAACTACGTCAAAGATCGAATACAATAGCGTATGGTTACCAACATCTGACCTCGCGTACAATGTCGTTATTAGAATATGAATGCAGCTATACAGTTTGCGTGTCGTAACGGCACGCGACGCATTTCCATGCAGTCGGTTCGATTCCGTGTTATCTTGACTCTTGATTTTTGTCAAATTTTTTTTATATTATACAAATAGTATTAGAATCAATCATATCTGTATTTTGGATAGCTTTAATTGCCGATAAAAGTAAAAAAATTATTTAATCTTACAACTTTAAATTATTTTGCAAAATGTTTTAGAATTTATATGATGAATTTACATAATTTCTTAACATTATTCTACTGTTATGTTTCTTCTATACAATTAATTACTTGAAGTGTAGATGTTCAAAATTAAATCACGCATTATTAATGCAATCTCAATTAATTGTAAGTCACATCCTATTGAATTTTCATTTCGTCTCACGATACGAAAATTGTCATCGATGCACCAACGATGGGAAAAACAAACACACCGATAGCTTTTTTCGGCACACGAAAAAGAATGCAATTAAGGAAACGACAGATAGTGGCGTGATCGGTGTGGCGCCGTGCTGTCACTTCCGGCGCGGACGATAGGCTGACGCATAATTTCCGGTCCGAGACCCGAGGATCCATCGATCAAACACTAGAACTCGAAGAGGCTCGTCCGAATATTTCAGAGATACTCGTCTGTGCCGCGTTCCGCCCGAATTTCGCATTCTTCATTCGAATTCTTCATTTGCAAATGATGAATTTATAAGGATAGTATTAATCGAAGTCTCTATTTTGACTTATGTGTTTTGACATATAATATTCTTGTCTGCAAATAAATAGTCAGTAAACAACAAAATGCAAAAAAGAAAAAGGAAAAAAGCTGTAATAGAAATTATTTTAAAGAGGGAGGAAGCATATTATTATTTACATATTTATTTTCGTGAGCGATTTAATAAATACAATTAAACACAATGCATTATTGATTTGTATTTTTTTATTAAAAATAAATAAAAATAATTAAAATTATGATATATCTTCGAATACAATTGAAATTTATTTGTAAAAGAGAGAAAAATTTTGATATTAAAATTGTTTTTATAGCGCATTTTCTGTAGTAAAATTGGATCTATATTTTCCTAAAGTTTAATAATAAATTGATTGTTACGTAACGCTTTTACAAATGATCATTTTATATGATGACTTTATTGACTTAGGGATATAATACACGAGTAAAGAGCAGGAAAGAAGAACCTCTATCCCCTTACAAAATATTTTACTAACTTATCGCAACCGCCAAGATACCTTCTTTGCCAGTGCATCTCCCCAACGAGACTGTTCCAGGCGGTAATTATTTGGAACCCTTTGATGGACGTCCTCCTGGATTGCGCTGGCTTCTACGTTCTCAGGTTGCTCCATAAAGCAGTGGGACATTCATTGGCCCCCGCGATTCTTCTGTGTCACCGAAGAGGCGAGCTCGCTTCTCGAATTCGAAGCTTCATTTCACGCCTGCTTGGCGAACAGCCGTCTCTTTAGGATCACCTCTCGCATTTTTACTTATATATTTTATATAGTTTAGCTATGTGAAATATAACTTTAATTTTAATTGTTCTAATAAACATATAGTCAGAAAAAATTTTTTATTGTTTTCAGATGAAAACTAATAAAGAATAATTGAAAAAAACGTTGATAAAAATATAATTTATTATATTTAATTAAAAAATTTTGTTAATAATATTTAAATTAAAATAATGTCATTTGTCAGTAATATATATATAATAAAATTAAGCTTTCTACAAATTGTAAGTATTAGTAAGACACAAAAATCTACAATAACAAACCTTGAAAAATGTATAAAAATAATATATATTGTATTTATCGAATTAAGAGAAATTAACAGAAAAATTTAAATTGAAAACTTTATTGAAATAATAATAAGATATTAATCATAACATGCTAATCTTAATAAATTGTTTGTCCTTAATGTTCTTAATTATTAAATGTTATCTTGATATCGATTGCGTATGCAGAAGTAACGATGTTCACGTTATCATCAGTTATTGATAGCGAACATGACAGATAATGTAAGCCCGTAATGAATAATATCAGACAGTCGTCTGCGTCGTCTATCCTCCCACAATACTCTGGCGCCCCGAAGTTTTCCTATCTACAGGAAGAAGGAAGTCTGTATCAGACAATGTCGATGTTTTTTATAGAAGAGAGAGAGAGAGAGAGAGAGAGAGAGAGAGAGAGAGAGAGAGAGAGAGAGAGAAGGAAAGGGCAAGGAGCATAGTTTATTTCCAAAAATAGAGTAAAATTTTTTTCATTACATGAGAGAGATGCATTGACCCTTTTTATAAATATATATATAAATGAAACATATTAGAATTAATTACGTATTGCGTGCACATTATTTTTTTAATATACATAATTTTAAAAGAAGTAAAACACACACACACATATATACACATATATTTGCATCTGTATTGTCATTATTAACATATATATATTGTTATCAATTAATAAAATAACATGCAAACACTATAATTTAATTTTCATTTATTTAAATTTATTTATAACTCTAAATGTGCGGACAGCGCGAGGGAATATTAAATCTCATTAATGGTTTATCTTATTAGCGGTGCACGATCAATAATGCAATCTCCATTTCTCCGATTAAATAGCTGTGGAAAATCCATTGTCGGTCACTGATATTTCAGAATAAGAATATCGTTCACGAAATATTCCTGAATCGGCACATATATCGCTTCGATTCTATCTAAGTCGCGTATGTTCGATTTAGCCATTTGCGCACGTCAGACGTGCATCGAATGCCGCTTTCATCAAAACAAATTTTCCGTATACAACCTGCGTATTCTCAACACGATGCCAGTTTCAAACTGGATTGCGGACATTTATTAATTCGTGCACCTGCGACTATTATTGCGTGCTATTATTGCGAACCTCGTCTATTATCGCTTTTACGCATCGAAATCTTTCGACGAAATCTATTGCGAAGCGTAAATCAGCTCTTTGTCTCTTGATTGACAGTTTATAATTCTCTTGTCGCGAAGCCTCGCGATATCGCGGACAATACATTCCATTAGCTAAATAATCACTATCATGGGCGGTGGCCGTAAGAACCCAAATGTCATCGCGATTGTGTCATCTTCCTCTTTATCTCTTCCTGTGTAAACAAGGGCTACGAATGTTTCCAAAGGCTTCTTGGAGCGGCTTGTTTTTATCTCGTCGGTTGTTTAGGCTGCTGAAGCCTCTCGTTTAGGTGCATCACGGTCGAGTCGATCTCACGCTACACAGGTGGTCCAACGATTAAAAGGCGCCTGTGACACAGAATGCCTGAGTGCTATCTTCTGACAAAGAATGTCTTGCAAAAAAATGTCTTGTAAAGAACCGTATAGCAAACAGTATTGTAATAACAGTAAACGGATTTAATTTTTAAAGATTTATGCGTATAAATGTTAATAATTAAATATAATAATATTTGATAAAATAATTAAAATAAACTTAACGTATTATTATTTTTATGTTTTCATAATTTTGTTAAAATATCTAAAAGCTAGATCTAAAAATATTAATAATTTTATTAAACCATCAAAATAAAATAGGTAAAAAAAACTCAAGCGTGATAAGCAATGCAGCAAAAAATTTTGATATTTTAGCAATCAGTTTAAACATTTTACATAATTATTTTGATAGTTCGATAAAATTATTTTCAAATCTATATCTACCAAAATTTATAGAGATTTCAGTAAAGTTCTTTCCGTGTTGTGTTTAATTAATGAATTAATTTTTGTAAATAAGGGACTTTATAAAGCGCATTTTAAAACAATTTACTTAATAATTTCTGCTTTAGTTTCAATAAACGCAGATGAATCGAAAGATGCAAGAACGTTCAATCTTCACAAGCGAATTATATTCGGGGATTGGACATTGATCAGCGATTCTGTCTGACGTAATCCATATTTCTGTAATATCAATCAGATGCAATTTTGATCGTATCGTAAAAACGATTCATCCGGTTTAGGCAACAGATAACATTGATTTCATTAATACGATTGAAGAGGATATATCAGAACACGTGGCGCAAAAAAAAATAAAGTACGCAATGTAGTGTCGCTGTATTGTCATTCGTTTCGCTATCATATCGCGCTCATTAGCTGCCATTTACCATACCTCTCTGTCATGGCGAGTTGCGGTTAGCAGCCACGATACAATTTATCTTTAGAACTTAGATTTTTTCCCAAGAGAGTTTTTATTGTATATGACGACCATTATATTATAATTTTCGAAGCACATATGCACCGGCACATTTTACACAACATATCCGACATATAAGATTAATTAATTACATATAACATTATATAATTTATACGTTGTATATTTGTGTTATGTATTGATGACATTAAATTCATTGCCGTTTACAAATATTTTCCTGTTATTAAGTTATATACCATAAATTATTAATACTACCGTTACACTATTATTCCACATATTTAGCAAAAGGAACAAAAAAAATGTTTTAATGAGATTAATTTGGAAAAATTAACAAAGGAGAGATTTAGATTTTATTTTTTTATCTAAAAAATGTATGTAATTGTTTTAAATGTATGCAAAATGCAGAGTTATTAGAATTAAATTCGATATGTTACACATTACAATCCAATTTTTGAAAGTTTTATAGTTAAAGTGTTATGTAATATTTTGTGAATTCTTTCTCTCTCTCTTTCTCTGTTTTCTCTCTCTCTCTCTCTCTCTCTCTCTCTCTTTTTCTCTTTCTCTCTTTCTTCTTATATGTATGAATATATAAATAAAATACATGTAAAAGTTTAAAGTTTCGTGAGTCATTCTAGTGATAAAGGAAGGTAGTTAAATAGATAGAAGCAGATATCACAAAAGTCTTGTCGGCAGATTTGATTACCATCGAAAACAGTTCAGTTGATTCATTGTCAGTAAACATTCAGACGTTATGCTGTTATTATACGTTCTCGGATCAGAGTTTTGTAATAGATCTAAATAAATGTGATAAATGCGTGCTACCATAAAAATTATAGATATACAGTGCAGTTTCTAATTTTCAGTTTTCTACAAAAGCAATTGTGAGTATTACCAAATATAAAAACAATGCTTTAAATAAAAAATAGAATTTAATCCTTAAAAAGTATTTTATGTGAAATTTAATCCTTAAAAAATATTTTATATCTTATGCTTTGGAATTTAAATTTTAATATTATTAGATTGTACTTCATTTCTTAAAAGTTGAATAAACAATATTACGAAATTATTAATTTTGTTTATTATTTATATTTTTATAAATGAAATATCTATAGTTTCGTGTATTTACTTTGATTAACATAATGAAAAATATTGAGAGTTAATGATACCTCGCAAGTTTGTATAAGACAGTCTCTCAAGATTCGTAGTGATTTGCAAACTTGATAACGAACAAGTCGCATCGGTTCTTCCTCTTCTGTGATTACTGCCGGTAGGCCGCAAAATAATAGCAGAGAGATCGAAACCGGCGGAAAACACGGGTCGTAATTCGTGTCGTTTCTTGTTCGGCGAACTTTACGAAGTGCCCATTTGCCTTATCGACTTTCACCCTCTCGCGCTTTCTTTCTGCGTCTTTCATTCTTGGACTTTTTCACTCTCCCTCTGTCGACGCTGCGAGTTGTCCTTGCTAGAAAGAACAACTTCTGGCACGTAATCTTGAGCAACGTACTACATAACTCGTACGCTTCCGTTCCGTATTTCGATGAAGAAAAGAAAAGAATCGCGCACGGTTATCTTGAAAATATCTTGAGAAAGCAAAATATGATTCAATAAACATTGACAGTTGATCATTATTTAAAATCGCATATTATTCTTTTTTTGTTCATGTAAATAAGTTGTATATATTGCATAAATAGAATTCGAAGCAGTTTATTGTCGAGTGAATAATAGCTTATTTTGTTTTCAATAATATCTTATCCTATTTTTTAATAAGATTAATTTCTGAATTGTTATTTGCCCAGGAATTATAAAATAATAGAGATAAAATTTTATTTAAATGAAAATAATTTTTAAGATAATTTTTACCCAATATACCCAATATACATCGAAAATGAAATATTCAAGATACAATGGAAAATATTAGAAAAGAAAAAACAAATATTTTGCATGCAAAATAAGACATTTATAACTTTAATGACAATTATCTGATAGATCTAATGATATTCGTTTCGGTCTCGACAAGACAGTCCTCAATCTCGTTGATAGGATCACATGTCGGTCATGATTGATAAGATAAGCGGGAAAAGTCCGAATCAGGAAGTGAGAGAGCAGATCTATTAAGAGGGTTCTGCGTAATTAAAGATGTGCCAGAATAAATTGCGCACAACTCGAAAGCTCTTGAAAAATTCTATAATTAACTTTGCGAAGAATAATTGCTACTTAGATTATCATGTCCATATATGATTACATTATAGAGTATCATAACGTATCATAATATCAATTCTATGATTTAAACTAGAAAAACATTAAACATCAAACATTATTTTATAAAATTGAATAAATTTAATAATTATATAAAATAATAATTATATAAAAATTTAATAAATTTTATAAAATTTGATACGTCAACGAATATATTTATATTTATTGTGCACTCTGTCATATCACACAATTTAATATGTAGTTTAAAACGATCTCCATAATTTTTTGTTTTTTAAAGCAAAATATTTATTTTATAAGCAAACACAATTTGTGTTGTGCAGCCGAATTTGTTTGAACATTTGATGATTGTTACGATCAGATACTTGTACTGCGACAATTTGCAATTAAAGTCATAATTTATAATTTTTGAGATTGTTTGTTGTGCTTTATTTATGCTTCTTTTCTTTATGTAAACTAAGATTACTTGTTTTTATTTGATATACAGTTAATATCATAATGTTTATCACAATCATAGTGCTCTATAATTTTATCCATAAGTTTTATTATTTTGTGTATTTAACAGAAATTATTATATATGCGAATTATTTAAAAAATTTTCATGTATTGATAAATAATTTATAATTGATTATCTACATATTTCATCATTATTATTTATTAAGATTAAAATTTTTCATATATATAATGCATTGTTTTATAAATTTCAAAATTCCTTAATATTATAAATCAGATAAAAATGTTTGTGATATTTAAATCGCAATAATCTACTTATGATTCTCTAATAAAAACTGCTTGATTCTAAAACTGTCTGAAAAAAAGGAAAAAGCTTTGGGTGATAAATCATAATTTCCGATCCGAAAGAGTTAATCGACACGAGCAGATGAGAACGATGCGCGTCTCTTCACACTTTCATGAATTGAAAAGAAGGAACGAGTAAACGAGTTCTTAGGCTGTCCTCAAGGATCTCTGAGATGCTTTAGGGACTGGCGTCGGTCGCGGTGACGTCGTGGGGGAGAAAAATGAGTGAAATCCATTAGAGGGGAGATTCTGTGCCTCTGACCTGTGCTGATCTGCGCTCACATTCACACGTGGACGTGTCACACGAATCCTCCGTCGGTGTTCGATGCGCGACAAAGTAGAAATCCCTCGTAAGAGTGGTGTTCCAGTCGCTGCGTCACGTGCATCGTTAATGCACTTTTCAACTTATGCCCACTGGCGTCGCGCGACATGCGCGTCAATTAGCGAGATGTTTGTCCAGAAATGTAAACTATTATAATTGGCATAATAATATAATTCTTATCTGGTACAGATTATAATGTTGCATTTTAGTTTTTCCCATTTTCCTCTACTCATCAAATACTTGTTAGAGAGTAAAAGAAATTACTTGTTACTTTCCTCATCTTTTATTCTCCCGAATCTTCCTATATTTATTTTGTATTTTAAATGAATGAAAAAATTTTAGAAGTTTTAAATAAAATTTTTTAAATAAATAAATTTTTAAATAAATCTTAAATAAATAAATAAATCTTTTTTTCATACACCTCTTCTTCTTTGTGATAGATGTAGACCGAACGATAATATTGTTTACGAGTTACTAGCGGCAGATGCCCACAACAATTCGCAACGATTACACCCACCCTCAAAACAAATTTCATACATTCGGCAATACGTACTTGCAACAAAGATTGCCGGCATACATTCGTAGCTAGGCAGAATGACTATACGATTATAATTATTATTCACGGGTCGCGTGCTGTGCCAATCATCTCAATATCATTCTCTCGATAGCAATTCTTTTTCATGTTTGGACATGTGGTACGTGCTGCCGACACGAGATGATGTGGTCCGATCTAGGACTTTCTGAACTACGGTAGATCACCGTTCCTACCCCTACCGCTACCTCTATTTTCAACCACTCTTCTCTTCTTTTTTTTTCAAAGAACCGATCGTTGAGCCGTTTTGTCCCGGTAATGCGACGATTGTTGGCGCGAGCCTTGAAACAAAAACGCGGCCGTACCATCTGTCGGACCGAAAGAGGCGGACGCACATGTATGCGTGAGAAAAAGAGACGGGCGAGCTACGGGAATGAAAGAAAAGAGCATCCGTAAATGCGACTGAGGGATTGTTTTCTAGTGGCTCGTCGTTTAGCCCCCGCCATGATCCACCCTTCGCGACGAGAGCCACCTCTCTTTTTCCAGAGGGTCGTCGATAACACCGTTTAGGATTTCGATCTTTGATCCTTTGTTGCTTTCCATGTATCGAGGACTTTATTTCTGAAAAGTAAACTTCTCTGATATTTAAAATTTAGTTAAATCATTAATTAAGCACGCACATATTTAATCGATAGTATTTAAACTGAAATAACGACAATAACAAATATTTTATCAAAATAATAACACATGGACATTTACATGTAAAACATGTTTTACATTAACATGTAAAAATTTTATTTTTACTGATTTTTCGCAAAGAGAGAAAGAGATAGAGAAATAGATGTTATTGAGAACGTAACTAAAATAAGATTTTACGTCAAGTTTAAATCTGCAGTGACAAAAACACGCGAGAATTTCTCGATCCTATAGGAGCCGCCAATTTCGCGATAGCGAAGTAATTTACGATCGGAAGCACGACTTGATGAAGTTCGCGGCAAGCTGCGGTTTGAAATATATGGGACACCCAGTAGGTGGTCGATCTGTGCCTAACACGCACCCCGCATAACGCGTAAATGCGGTGTAGTAGCAGGGTCGTGGATTCTAGCAATTACACGCCCTCAAGTACCCTTAGAGACGGAGCCCCATTAGGACGAGAGTCGAGGGATGTTTTAGCACCGCTCGATTTTCGAATTCGTGTGGAGTACTTAAATCCTTGCGATATTCCCAGACCGCCATTTTGATTTTTCCTAACAATGTCTTCCAATATTCTTTGACCTGCTTCTCTTTTCAGTTTTTATATCACTAGAGTGAGGCGAACTTATATATTTTTAATTTTTTTAAACATATTTTTAAATAAACATATGTATTAAAATTATTTAAAATAATTTAAATTTAAAATATTTAAGTAACATGTATATATATATATATATATATATACACATAATTTTAAATATTTCAAATTTAAATTACTTTATGAAAATGTAAAAATAAATCAGTTAAATAACGTTTTTTATATGTACACGTAATACACATTAGAGATAAATAAAAAATTCTTTAGATTTTATAACTTAAATTATATTCTTTTTCTTTAAAAGAATAAATGTGCTCAAAAAGAATTATTACGCAGAATTGTAAAATAAAGCACAAATTGATATTTAATCGGATAAATTAATTTTGTCCCCTTCGAAATAGTCTCTATTTTTTGTAATGCACATATGCCAACGTTTTACTCATTCTTCAAAACACTTTTCATAAGTCGATGAAGGCTTTTAGCTCCTTCAGCGAATTTTCTTTTATAGTTTCTGTCGACTCAAAACGTTTTCCAAGAATTGGTAATTTGAGTTTTGGGAACAGGAAAAAGGACAAATATGGTGCTTGAGGAATGATATTTGTTGAATTTTTGATCAAAAAGTTGCATACCAAATCGATGTGTGAAATGGTGCATTATTGTGATGCAAAATCCATGAATTGTCTTTCCACAAATCCGGCCATTTTTAAGCGTTTCAGCACAAGAAATTTCGTTGGAAACACAAAATTTGAGGCAAATTCTTTGTCCTTCATTTTTTGACATTGTAAAAATCGCCATAAGTACAAAGTCGACAAACAGCTACCGTAAACAAACTAATGATACATCGCACTGAAACTTTGTATAAAAATCGAGTACAGTTATGCCAACTTAGAAAGAAATTTCGATTTCGGTTCAACCGTTTCGTTTAAATAGATAATTTCGGGTACTTTTTAAGCAAAAGATATAATAACGTTAACGATAACAATTATATAAAATTGCTTGATTTATGCTTGATTATAAAATTTACTGCAAATTTTTTACTGATTCTATTTTCGGTCACGAAGAGTAGCAAGAATCTGTTGCGGAAAAACATCCATTATGAGCCCGTTCGGTCATGTACGTGTCCTTAGATTGCTATAACAGCGATACAGCAGCAAGAAGCTGCCATCCAGGCTTCTTTATATCGTGTTGTCTTACGTTGGTAGCGAACAAAACCGGGAAACCCTCTCTGAGTGCTTCGCTATGTAAGCCATTTCGCCGAGCGGTGGATATCGGACATTGGCATCATTATATCCAGGTACACGTTTCCCGGTGTTCCGTATATATAGATATATTATATCACGGTAGATATATTATATCATGGCTGGGAACGATTAATCCTTCACGTCGAGACGTCATTGCCATCTTCGGTCCCTTAATCGGAAGTCTGCACGCCCGAATATGTGGCGATGACATAACTTGACATCACGCTGCACGGACTTGGCGCTTTCACTTAATCAAAATAAATTAATTATCAACGCACATATTTTGTGCGTGCAATGCTCGTCTACTTAATTTATAAAAAATATTTTTTTAGTTAATTAGAGAAAATTAGTATTCCTCATACTCTTTGTTATCTTCATTAAACTTTGCGAGCAACCTTCAAAATATTCGTTACACGCTCGATGTTCGCACCACAGAGAAAGCAACCATGAGACGAATTTTCGTGCATTTCCCTTCAAATGTTTAGCGACCGCTCTTGTCGTGACTGTAAATTCATTTCGAGCATTACAAAACGAAGAGGCGGAGTAAAACGTGTCAGTTGCGAGGTGCGCCCGGGCAACGAGAACAACGAAAATAAGTACGTTTCTCGCGTTCAACATGTTCGTTGCCCGCGTCGCAGCAGGTACGTCTGTTACAGCGAGATTGATTTTGCAAAGGATGAAAATGTTTTTCGAAGAACGAGGCTGAGTGCCGTGTCGGGCGAATTGGTATATGATGTCGTGCCATTGTCGATGGCACGATAATCAATTTTTTAGCGCCACTGCCATTTAGCGTCGATCGCGAGTCCCGCTCGTAACGCGACAGGAGTCGTCAGAATGACAGAGCTTGATCAAAGGACCGAGCCAGGCGTTTGATGTCTGATGCACGCGCTCCCGTTTCAACGGTCAGCAGCCGCCGGCTGAATTCAAATTCGCGATCGAACTTCGGATTTCGATAGGACACCAGTCGAATCGTACCCGCAGGTTTTAACGGATATTTCGAGATCCTTTGATATTTCATATTTTTCCAGATCGATGTCGGTCGTATGACACGGTAATGAAATTTTCGAAAAACAACGAAAAGCTCTGCGATTGAAGTAACACTCGGAACATTATTGGGAATATATCCATCGTAATTTATTCAATTTCAAAATATTTCCTCTTTTGTTTCGATGTGTTCGCATGTGTGCAAACGTATATCTTTCCAATTTAGAAATTCGCGAAAGAGTCGTAACAAATTCTCTCGCTTTACTTTCTTATAGATTCTGCAGAGCGCGATTCGAATTTGATGACCATTCATTTTAAAACGACAACGAAATTGGATCTTCCCCCGCCCTCAACGCGATTCTCTAATTTTTTATCCTTGCCATTTCGATTCCCATCAGTTATTTATGATTTTCATTGTTCTTCCTTCTTGCGAAGAACGTCGAGTGTCGCGACTATCAAAATCGAATTAGAACAAAGGGGAAAGGAAGAGTCCGTTGCGCACCCTCTACGCTGACAATTTCGAGTGAAATATAGATTCTCGCTTATTGGCTGCGAGATTTTTGAAAGCGTCGTGCTGCGATTTCTCACGCCTCAGATTGATTCTCCCCGCCTTCAATTGAGACTTTCAAGAAGTGCGATGGGTTAACCGCAAACAATATCTGCGAAATGACGCGTGAGCCCTTGAGCAGAGAAAATAAGAGGAACGTTCTGCTTTGAAAACCGTCCAGGTTTTATGACATTTCTTCTATTTTTTGCACGATGCCGCAATTTAGAAAAGGGTGCATCGACTTTTCGACGCCGGGATAAGTGTTTTTTTCAGAAACGGCATGATTCTACTTTTTTTTTTCAGACGATCTTACAGATCGCTACTCGATTAGTTTTCAACTTGTTACGTGATGTAGCGTATAAATCATACGTAACGATTTTTAAAAAAGCCATCTTAATCTGCCTTCAATTTTTAATCAAACTTAATATAATTACAATATACCTCGGAGTAAGCCTTTTTTGCAGAACGCATATTGATAAAAAAATTAATTAAATATTAAAATTAAAGATTTTTTAAAATACTTTATTAATTTATTAATTAATTAAACAAACTCGAATGAACTATCTAAAAATTTGCTTTAAACATTGTTCTGATAGAAATATAAAAAAAATCTTTTTGTTCTATTTCACGTAGTTTTTACCTTTACGATAATTGTGTGTGTGTGTGTGTGTGTGTGTGTGTGTGTGTGTGTGTGTGTGTGTGTGTGTGTGTGTGTGTGTGTGTGTGAGAGAGAGAGAGAGATTCAATATCGTAGCGCGTTTATTCTTAAGACACGCAATTAAATTTTGTCAGAATTCAGCGAGACGATCTTTATGAAATTTCAATTACAGTTCCATCGATGTCACCACAGGGTTCCTTTAACCCTCGGTCCTCCAACTTCACGCCTTTCAATCTCTTCCCTTCTTACCCGCTCAAAATCATAGGATGCAACCGTAGGTTACGAGACGAGTGCGATGTCCCTGAGATGAGAAACATCTTACTACCTTCGGCGCCTTTCAACCCTCGAAGGTCCCAAAGGGTGACGAGTTGCTTCCCCTAAAACCCTCGCGGGGTACACTGTCCATCGATTACTCTTCCACAATTGCGGATATTTCGATGGAGAGTTGCCGTTAGATCTGAGATATTCGATTCCCAGATGGCTGTCGTACCTTCATCCCCTCTCTTCCGTTTTTATCCCCTTTTTCTCTGTTGCGTCGATCGAAGCCGTGTTGTACACCAGTGTCGGACCTCTTTCTCGTTCTCCTCTTTGAATAGAATCACGGAGCTATTCTTCCAAGCATTGTGAACGGAGTTGGAGGTAGTCTATTCGCATGTGATGGAACGACGATTGCCAGAGATATCTGGCCTCTTATCTCTGTCATTGCGAATCCGTTTGCTAGCAAACGACGATCTCGCTGGTTTAACGCGAGGATTCGATCGAATCTTTATCCATCCGTTAGTCAAAAATAGACACGTGAGAAAATTATGAGATAAAGAGAATCCTGTTTAGTAGTTTTCTATTAATCACAAATTTGTTCGCTGAATACGTTTTTCAACGAGAAAGCGATTACCAGATTTATACAGAATTTTAACATGAATCATTATTTCGTGCGTCATTGATTTTGCTATTCAAGGAACAGATATTAAATCTAAATATACATATATGTTTCAACAAAAACTTTGTAATTGAATGCTATCAAGTTTCAGTCTACGGATGAATAATGATCGCAATGTTAAGGCCGAATGATAATGATCTCGCGATTCGGAGACGAACGCACAATTGTCCTGCATTCTCTGGGCGAAGGGGGCGAGCGCGATGATCGTCCGCGAAACGGCAGCCCTCGCGCGCTGTTTCTCGTATTTCCATTTCGTCGATGCCGTGGGGATGAAATGGGGGCGTAAACGGTCAGATCGTATCTACCCGGCCGAGAAGTGGCCAGGCCGCCCTTCGGCCGTAACTCTCCTCTCTCGGTCCGGGAGAAGTCGCGCATCGAAAGTCGAGGATTTAAACTTTCGAATTCGCTTTATCTCGCGGCGGCCCGATCTGCTCGGATCTGAGAAGCGCGGGCATCGCAAACGCCGGAGATGCGTGGTAAATGCTGGAACGAAATGCCGGAGGGACGGTCAAGCGGTGTGCGCCATTGTCGACCCCTTGTTTACGAGCCGGGCGTGAGATTCCGCCGTGTAGATTCGATTCTTTTCGCGACGATTTATTCAGCCAAGGACTTCGCGCATATACGCGCGAGGATTAACTCCGGCCGATATCCGGGGCCACGAAATTGGATTACCCGCGCGTTTCTCCCGCGCTGCTCCCGCGTTCACGACCGGCGATGTGTTCCCCCGGGGAATAAAGAGCGACTTTTCACGGCGATCGAGACGATCTGAGACAGATGAATTTCCTGCCGCTTTAAGTTGTTAAAGTACTCGAAGTTTCTGATCTTTTAACTAATTCATTGCGGAGTTTGTGAATAATTTTTACAATCCTTAAAAAAAATACCTTTGCAAATGAAAAATTAGAAATCCATGAAATATCAAATGATTACACATTTGTGAAACATTTAAATAAGTGGAAAATAATGTTTTCTTAACGAAAAGGAGTATTTTGTACTATTCGATATACTGATATATTTTAATAATTCCATTTCAAGGCTGTGCGTACACACTTGCAACAGAATATAGTATCGCAACGCCGTTGTGTCGCGGAATACCGACGCATTGTGTGAACAATAACTCTGTAACCTCGCATCGAACATTCAAGCGCAACATAAATGTTTGAGGCGAAGTTACATCCCGTTGCTTGTCAGTATTTTTACGCCGCATCAAAAGATGTCACGCGTCGTTTGGATCTCAAAACAAATGAGCGTAACACAATTAAAAACTCGGTAGGACCGATTAAATTTATAATAAATATTTAAAATCTGTTGAAGACATTCTAGTAAAAAAAATTAATAATGTTTATCACCATCTTCTTTCTTTTTTTTTTTTAATTTGACTGCGCGCGCACACACACACACACACACACAAAAAGCTGCAGTGGCTGTGAGACGTCTATTCATATTGAGTGTTATCTTACGACCGCCACAAACATAGTGGGACAAAGAATGTTTTTGTTCACGACAAGTTCGGGTGACAATTTTTTTCAAATATGTACGCGTAACATCACCCCTATCAAATCTTGTTTATGGTGTTGCAGTTACGAGGTTCTGTTGCAAATATACGCAGCCTCAATCTTAAATCTTTGCTATACATTATTGTCACATTTAAAAGCATTATTTATTGTATCAAGTAGATTAATGTTTATAGTTTCGCCAAAATCGGTAAAAATTGAGTGAAGGCAGGAAAAAAAAGAAGAAGAAAAACACGCGAACTTTCATTTTCCTTTAATTACGATGTTGCGAAACATAGATTATGACGTTTGCTCGCGCTCAAAAACATCTGTTCCCTTTCCTTCCTCGGACGAGTTCTACCCTTGCATACTTTGCCCCCGCTAAGGACCGATATCCGCAGGGGTTTTACCCTGCTTCTCTACGCGCGAGAAAACGTCGATCGTCGAGAATTCGTCGAGAGCGTGCGCTTCGTTTAAACAGCCCGAAGGACAGGATGCTAGTCTAATTAGAATTTAATCATGATCATCCTTATCGACTTTCTGGCCGCTTTGTAGATAAATTTCACGTAGCCGCAATATTGTATTTGGCTGACAATGAGGAAAAATTATATCTTTTTAATTTATTGCAGACCGCTAAGAATCAATTAAATCTTAATTAATTCTTACTTATACATATTATTCAAATGTGAATTTTATTTTACTTACTATATGTATTTATATATATATTTACATAATATGTTATATATATGTATATATAATGTAAATATATAAATACGTATAGTATATTATATATATAAAATATTGACACACTTTTTACTCAGTATATTACTGATATTTCAGCGAAAAAATTACGGAGTAACGAAGTAATGTGTATGTTCTGGTAATTGAAGGGGAATGAAGTCTTGCTGCGTGGTGAAAAAATCCTCATCAGCGGCGCGACCTTAATTACTATGAGCCGTCTTACCAGGAGCTTGATTAAAAACGTTGCCAACTTTTTCGCCCGAAGTTACGACGGCGAATCCGCGCCGTCATCTTTTTAAGCTTTCGCCCGGACATAAGAACAGATGAATGAGCGGCCGACCGGGGTGGACAAACCGGAGCCGCCGGGAGATTCAAATTTAATGACGGACACGAGATAAAATTAATTTAACGGCGAGTTGCGGCTGTGAACTACCCGGCGGCTGTGTGCCGAAGCCTGGATCACAATGGCGCAATGGCCTGGCCGGTGGGCACAGCAAACTCCGCACACCAACGTTGCTTCGGCATCGTCGTCACCACGTTGTATGCCAGCAGCATTACCATCGTCAGCACCACTACCACCGCACGCTTCACCACCATCAACATCGCCGTGGTGCGCGCGGATAGGCCACGCTCGAACCAAAACATAATTAGCCTGCATTGTTAATGCATCAATATTTGCACGCTGTCCTGCCTTCCAGCCGTGGCGCGCGAGCTCCGCGCTTTCCAATAAGCTCGCACTTTGTTACACCCGATATTACGCGAGAATATCGCTGTTGATTACCGGTCGATTTTTCCTTCTCTTGTTCTCCCTTTCTCCTCCCCCCTTCTCTCTCTCGCGCTCTCTCCCTGTCTCTCTTTCTCTCTTTCTCTCGCTCACTCGCTCGTCCATTTCGGACGCTTACCTGGACATACGCTAACGTACACCGCCACCCCGCTTGCGCGTGGTAAACTCGATGCACAAACCCACCTGAATTAATCGCGGCGCAGTTGCGAACTGACGAATCGCGTGTGCCACTCAGGATTAATTCATAAGCGAATTTTCGTTCGCCACAGAAAGATATATACTAAGCGCCCAGTGTAATTTGTATTAACTGCAGGTATTGTAACATTAAGAATCAAACGTGTACAATGATTGCTTTATTGCAACAGGATTTAAAGCGCAATAAATTAGATGAAAGTTAACCTGACGTAATAAGTAACTTCCGTTATTTGCAGCGTTTATAAAAAATATTATTTTACAATAAAGATCAAACAAGTATATTTATCGTTTCAAGAAGTTATAGATTGAAGATTGATATTTGAGAGTTGATCCAAAGAAGCGTGGAGTCTGTAACTTTAAGACATACAAGACATACTGCAACAAAGTTAACAGAAGCGATGAAACGAGGGCGTTGCACGGGTGAAAGAGGGCTATACCGGATTTTCCCTACTTCATCGACTTCCGGTTGCTCGCGTGCCGCAATTCTATCGCCTGCATCTGGATTTTTCCTTCTGCCGATCTTGGCCGCGTAACCCAATTTTCCACAATACAAGGCTTCCTCTTCAATTAATTGCTTCATCATTAAGTGATCGGTTTAATATCTCAAAGATTTGTCGTTATCGGCTTATCGACCTATTGATTCACTTCAGTATCCATTCTGACAAATATTCTATAATCAAATCACGTACGCGTGATTAAAGAATTTTAAATAAAATACGATTTTTTTTTGTACGTCATAAATATAGTTCAGAAAGATGAAAAGTATTTACGAATCAAAGAACATTTATTAAAATTAAATATTTGTATGAATCTCACCAATTTTCATGGCAATAAAGTAATAAGATCATATTATTATATAAGTTTATAATATTCTGTATATATTTTTCTTTAATATTTTAAAAATATTATTTTTTGCTATTGTTAATAAGAAATCTCTAAGGGTTGATCAATGTGAGAAGAAAAGCTTCTATAAAAATCATCGCGCTCTATCTCGAAATGATCTTCATTCGACTCTGAAAATCGTTAACTCGAATGAGTCTCTCTAGGGGGTTCGACGACGACAAGCTGCTGAATCTATCGAGACGGGGGGCGTTCCGCGCGCGAACAGGAGGAGCCCCGCGGCACAGGGTCTTCCGTTAGTTCATCGTCTTCCGGTGACTTCCGGTGGCCTCTAACAAGGGACAATGCTCCTGGTGCACACTATGCACGCGGCGCACAACAATCGCGTCTCAAGTTCCTCCAGGCGGGAGGGCGGTGCTGCCAGTCTCGCTTTCCTCTCCGCTTCCCATTCTTTCTTCTTCTCGACTACTTATGCCGCGTAACGTGGCCCTCAATGACACATTAGAAGCCAGCACTCCGAAAGACGAGGCGTCGTGTGCGTGCACAACACCGATGAGACGAGAGAGAAAGAAAGTGAGAGAGACCGATACTCCTCGACTTGAACACAAATTATAGACTCTCCGATCGACCGTTGACTCGGCGACTCGTAGATTCTCTATTCGCTATTTCGGCCACTCGGGACATACAGACTCATGGATATGTACTCGTACTCGTTGTTCGCGAGCACGGCAATGGCATTCATGGACACGCACGTCTTTCGAATCTCGATCCTTTTCAGTGGATCGCGCGCCCGGCCCGGCCTCGACTCTCATTCTGCTCGCTCGGTGTCTTTGTGGGGAGACGCGCCACTCGCTTCGGGATATATCAAGGAGTCGACTACGTGAATTTACAGAAGGCCACTCGAGCGCGAGACAATTGTTTAGTCGCCTCGAGGATTGACTTCTTTCTCTCTTTTCTTGCTTCTTCAATGAGTTGGTCGCTCTCTCCTTCTGTTCTTCTTTTTTTGTCTCGATCAACCAACTTCTTCCTCGCGCGACCGTTAACGGTCGACTCAGCGTCGCCGAGCAGTCTGCTCTTTATCTTGACGTCGACAGATTCCCAATCAAACTACGGAGAATCGCATAATGAGATATTGTACACTTTGAGTGCCGTGCAAAAATAAATCTGACGAATATCCGATTTATATAAATATATATATATATTTATATATATAAAATAATTATTTATCAAAGTCTGCGATAAATAAAAATTAAAATATGTATTAGAATAAGAACAAAATTGAATTTTAACAAACGTTTAATCAAACAAAATCATCTATCTATCTTAAATAATCATAAACGTAGTAATTATAATAATTACATACATTTCACAGTATTGTGTACAGTATTGTGTACAATACAGTAATTTAATTAAAAAGAAGCAGATTTATATTTTGCGATGTCTGTTCATTAAAATACACAATTCGTGTGTCGCGGACCATGGGGAAAAAGCGTCTCTCTATCTGTCGCTCTATCCTTTGACAGTAGCAGTCGGCGACACGCCCGCAAAATTGCTTCTCCGGCGTGGAAACTCGGCTGCCGTACGAGAGAGAGACAATTTTTCGGGGGTTGCGAAAAATATTAATAACTCCGGTGTTGCAGAGTAAAGGACGAAGGGCTTCCCGAGTAAGGGATGGCATGTTTGAGGGGTAGGTTGTGAGCGGCGGGTGAAGCGCGGGGGTGGTAGTAGACCGGGGGCAGCGACGAGGGGGTGGCAAGTGTTTCTGTCAGTTTAATAGCTTCGCGCCTACCTACCTCCTCATCCCTCCCCCGATCCTCTCTCTTTACTCGCACAAACTCACCCTGCACGCGTACACTTTGCCGCCGACATTACAGCATCGTCACTCCACGTGTCAGAAGTTGCGCCAGACGTAGGAGGTCTGCTTAGATCTGATAACCCTTTGATATTCCCGTTATTTATTGCCCCCTCGTAGTTAGTCGCCGTCGGCGTCGTTGGCGTCGTCGTCACACGCGTGAGATCGATCGATCCTCGGACGACCCCGCGTCAACTAGATCGCGACGGTTATGATAGTCGATGATAATTGGAAATAAATGACGCGTAAGGGATTTCGTCGATCTGATCGGTCAAAGATAATTTTAGACTTTGACCTCGACTGTAACGTGTGACTAATATGTTTGTAGGTAATACTATGAAGTAGAAAAGTAAGATCAACATATATTTCCCCTAAACATCTAGAATTACAGGTCTTGTGGTTTTATGAAATAGGACTCCCTGAAAGATTGAAAAACGAATAAATGACATGTCGGCGAAACGTGAGAGAATACGATTATAGCGGTCGATGTTTTTGCAATAATCATGAAATTAAGCGGCATTACGTGTTTCGCAGAGAGATGTGTTCTATGCAGGTAATAATAAATATCTAATTATTACTAAAGCTAGAGTGTAGTAACATTTAATTTTGTGTAATAATATATAAGTATTTTAATTATAAATATATATTTGCAAAATTTCTAAATAGTGTACACGTATAACATGGAAATAATGCATTACAAACAAACGTTATATAAACATGTATAATTGCCGATTTTTAGTATTTAATTATATTTATATTATTATTAAATTATATCCGCGTATGTGTCTACGTACGTGAGTGTAATTAAATTGTTTAGCTGTACTTCTTATAAATTTGATTTTGCTAATTGCGCAAATTTGATGATAAAAATCCTATATTTTTATACGTTTTATTATTTAATTTATATTTTATCTTACTAGTTTAATATTTGAAAATTTTGTCAATTATATCTATCATGTTTTTTTCTCCAATTGTGTATGTGAAGGGTAAGATAATAGTTGCAGAAATTCACAAAGAAACTAGCGTAGCGTTTCCGGTTTTATTAAAGGATATGGTTTCTTACCGCGCCGGAACGAAGGTACGCAGTAGGTGATATCAACATCCAACGTAGAGACATTTTTATGCCGGTGTAAATCAAGCCCCTCCAAATATTGCGCGAAGGACAAAGTCGACGCCGAATGAACGAAGGGTACCGGCCATAAAGAATGATATAACTGCACGCGACACATGTCTTCTCGGGTGCGAAACACAGTCATATCGTCGTTACTGCCTCCTTTTTCCGCGCGCGCGCACCTTCGCCGGCTACCAGAGAAATGAAGATTTGTTTCGACGTCTTTTGGCTCCGTCATATATTCCCGCACAGTTTTATCCGCGGTCGTCCCGATTTTATGACGTTCGCGCGCAAGATTTAAATCATCGTGCCTGCTCGCCTCGCAAATAAACCGGCAGGGAAATGTGGACTAATAACTCTCGATTATCTTCTTGTTTCTTAAAGTCAAGGATTGCAAAGCTGAAAAAGAAAGAATCGCGAATAAGAACTAGTTGTATGTGTAAGATGAGGAAGGGGAACATACACAAAAATTTTCAAATAAATTAGTTTTATAGACAATTTTTTAATAATAAAATTGTTTCAATAAAATGTAAGTTTATCTCCGTGTTACATTTGCTTTCTTTTTTCTGATATTGTATTATATCTGATATGTATTCTTCAGATTTTGAATTTTCTGAAATGAAAGAAGAAATATTTCGTTACGTGAAATATTTTTGTAGGTCGCCTTTGACTAAAAAAAATCAGAAAAAATTGCATAAGAGCAACTGAAAGAGCCTGTTTTCATCGTTTTTCTAATCGTAACGATTTTCGAGAAAGTCTCAAATCTCGTTTTCTTAAACTAAGACGAACGTTACGTATCCATAGAAAGATATTTTTTCCATCAGAAAGTGAAGCTCGACAATACGCGAGATTGGCGTTTCCGATACTCTACTCCTTCGATTGACTTTGAAGTTGAGTCGTTGGACAAATCGCGGCAAATTGTGGAGTATGGTTGGAAAAAAAAATGGAGAATTGACTGGAAGGTTTGTGACAGCGATTTTTCGCAATGAAAAAGTGGCCGCCCTTGTCCAATAAGAACTTCGGTGGCTGTCCCGCTGACCTCGTCTCTGCGTGGGGTCTTTCCTTCCCTGCGTCCTCGTCGAAGTGCTTTTCGATAGATATTTTTTGTGATAAAAAAACCTCAGTGCGTTGACATCGCTGACTACTAATGAAATCGAAGATCTTGCACCCCACGTCCATTCGTGAATTCTAGTGAAGAAAAACATCGATGCAGGAAATATAGTACAACACATTTCGGTATTCAAATTTAGGATTAGTTGAATGCATAAATATCTTTGTTAACATCTAAGTATTGCAGTTAAAAAATATTTTTACGTATGTTTGTAAATATAGTTATCTTTAAAAGAATAAACATATATTTTTTAATTCTTATCTTATTTTTTAGAGACTTGATATATACATGACATATATTTTTTTATATATTTATTATTTATTTTTTTAGATATTTTATCTAAAAAAATTTTTATTTATAGTCTAATATAACGCATAGCTTAAACTGATAAATAATATTTAATAAAGTAAAAAATACTTTAATATATATTTTATTATATCACGTGTTAAAATTTTTGTTTATTAGTGTCGCCGTAAATTAAATAAATTCATAATTAAACATTTACATTTAATTTTAATTTAAAAATTACAAAAAATTGCAGCTTATCTTTTAGAACATCTATTAAAACTTCTTGCTCGACTCTTGAACCATTGGAAAAAGAATCCCATACTCGACTTTGACATTCAGCTACCGCGAAATCTCCTTCGTTATCAGCATCACGTTACGCTACCCCCTCCCCTGTTATCCCCTCCTCAGACATCCTCTCAGACAGTCGCATTACGCTCCACCGCCGAAGCACCACGTCCCTCTCGCTCGCTCTTCGAGGGATGCTGTGGTCGCCTTGGTGGGGACCTCGACGCGATAGGGGTGGCTCCGCCCGTGAACCAACCAGAGGTCCCGTTGGAAGCGACCCGCCACACCCCGTGAATCGTCCCTGGGATCCCCAAGAGAACCCTCGTCGTGCCATCCTCTTCTCAACAGATTTTGGATCCTCTAGTCCGCCAAGGGCCAGCTGACACGGAACAGTGCTCTTTCCGTTGTCCGTTTCTTCCATCGTCGCTCGTTCGGAAAGGTTCGCGCTACGCGGGCTACCCCCCCGCAATCGCATCCACCCCTCCGGTGGCCTCGGGTTCTGATCGGAGTGTCGGTCGCGTATCTCAACCGATCGATTGCTCGATCATGAAGACAGTCGGCTCGCCGACAGATTTCCAACGACGTCGCTCATCATTCTCGTGATGTTAACGTGATCTCGTGAAAGAAAACTCTTGTGATACCGATGTGTCGGGAGTGATCTAAATTTTCGTCTCGTCCAGAATCATTTGGAAGATCCAGGATTCCAAATCCGGATCCGAGGCGAATTATCGATGAACTGCCTTGATTTATCCCGATCCGTCGTGGATTGCAAGATGAATGGTAAGTCAAACAGAACAGATTGATGACGGACCAATATTGAAAAATATTCACAGTGATGATAATTGAGTTATACGATTGATGTCAACAGAATGCGCGAAATGATAAGACAAAGTTCTTCATATCCGATATCATTGTGAAAATAACAATGACAGTTACAAGAATGATCTTGATTCAACAGATGTTACCTTTTCATTAGCACGCATTTGCGGAAATAAATTTATGCCGACTCTCTGTCTAATTTTAGCTATGCAAATTAGATATGCCAGCCTATTTTTTCACGAAATTGACGTTAAATAAATTAGTTTTACAATTGTTTATTTAATTCTTGATATGATAAAATCAACTTTAAACATAAGATTAACGTAATTGGCTGTCGTTACATAGTATGCATGATATTTATTATGAGAGTTCAATAGTCTTGACTTGTTGATACAAAATATCCTTCCGTTTGTTCCATTACGTGCAAATATCGGCAAGGAAGCTTAACCGCAGCTTGTCCGGAAGCCAGCTGGAGATTCGATCTTCTGTCCAATTTGGCCTGCCTCAGCCTGCTAATTTTGTGACACGCTGATAATCTTATCGACGTCTCACGATACTGCTCCTGGCCGCAGGATCCGTCGTTTTTCTAATTAACCCCAATCGCCAATCTGTGCCTCATGGTAGGGAGATCTGATATTGTCAGCAAGATTGGTCATTAATCGCACTATTCGCAATGGAACTTTCGGAAATCGCCTCTCGCCACCTCGTGTTCCACAATGTGGTACATTAAAAAATGTCGCGTTTTCTAGAGGATTCCCATATCACCAGGATGTCCTGTGCGGTTAGAGCTAACGCGGTCTGTTCGAGCGAACGTAACGTCGTGGTGCAATCGCTCTTCCGACATCTCTCTAGCCGCCAATTTGTTTAATTATCTTTTCCGGAAGTCACACTTGCATTTCTTAAACCTTATAGTAATCTTCGTGTCCTGCCGTTCTTTGCCACCGAGATGCATTACTCTAAATTTTGCTTTCCTCAACAACAATCACTTTTAAATATTCACGAAGATTGATCAACATTTTGAAACGCTTACACATATCATGTTTAATTTATGTAAAAGGTATATTACGTTAAATAAGGAATTAATCAATGCAAGTAAAATTACAAAGTAAAATTGATTTTAATTATTATGTGTAATAGTATAAACACTGTGTTTAACAACTATATTTTAGTAAAGAATATATAAGAGTATATAATTTGACATTTATAAAGTTTGTTTTATTTTTTCTTATTCAGCTTTTTGTATGAAAGATTTACTTGACAATATTTGGACATGCACATTTGGCTTCGCATATCTACTTAATGGCAGATTAATCGATCATTGGTTGAGATTGTTTGTTAAACCCTTCGATCGTGAAACGTCAACTGCCTATATATTCGGCGCATGCAACTACATAGCAATCAATAGACGAATTCAAAGTATCGTACACGCGCATCAATCATCGATCACAATAGACTCGTGCGATGCAAAAGAGTCATTTGCTTTATAACTCGCTAACTACTTCATCGCCATGGACAAACATATATTATTATTTTCACAGTAAATACCATATGACACACAATGGACAACTGATAGAATAATTTTCATTAGCCGCCTATCTGCCACCGCCTAATGTTTTAATTATTGTTTATTGGTTATTAAATGATTCATAGTGTGTCCGTAAAAATCTACATATATAGGCTTATAATAAAAAACGTTCTTTCATTTTAAGAACAAATAATTATTTTTTGACATTAAAAAGAAAATTTTTTAAATAAAAATAATAAATTTGTTATAGAGATTAATGTCTGCTTATATTTTTTAGAATTAAATAACTGTCGATAATCGAAATTTACACAAAAGTTATAGAAGAATTTCCCCAATTAATATGAAAAAAGAGATTCTTCCCACGATTAATTCGTGTAAGTCATGCTAGAGCGGTACTTCGTTCTAATCATCTTCAGAGCCTCTTAAGTCGCTATCATCAGGGATAATGTCACACATGGTTCAACAAGTACACTCGTACTTCTCTGTCAAGGGAGAAAGTATTCCGGCACTTGTATCCCACAGGAGTCAAAGACCCCTGGCTTTCGAGGGTTTTCCAAATATTGTTGTTGTGTCATATCGGCTACTCACCGCTTCAGGATCTGGAGTGCATATCCCGGATACCCTCGCGTGATCAAGTCTCTTCTTTACGATCATCTCCGGGCACGAAGGCGAAGATCCGCTAAATCGTGTTTATTCTGTCGATTAGGACCGAATTTTGGACGGTGCCGAATGGTATGTTGCAGTTATGCTTCTGCATTGTTCATGTTACGATTGCTTCTCAAATAAATTTTAATTTTCTCTATTTAACACAATAAATATATACAAATTCAGAAACGATGCAATATTGTAAGAAATCGTTAATTTAGAAATATACCTAGAGAAGTTTTTTTTAGTTAGCCGCGATAAATATTTTAAAACTTTATTAATCTTGTCCTCTTTTTTTATTTTTTTATTACCAGATAGGTTTTGCTTTTTATATTATTGCAATCTTAATTATTTGCAATTTTCTATACAATGAAATAATTTGGGAATCTAAATCTATGAATTTTTTATATGCGATTTATTTCTTTCTATTAACCATGACACATCGATATCGACACTCGTAGACATCCTGTCTCTTTGAGCTTCGTGTCGACAAGCACGCCTTGCAGGATCATCGTTTTCTTTTATGACTCGCCCGCGCCGACATAAGTTGACGGATCCTTAAGTCTTTGTTTACTCTCTCGATTAGAATGGAATTGAAGCCGGCACCATAAAATTGATATTTTTAACGTTTTATTGCGGTATACGTGTATGGATTTTTTTCATACAGTCAAGTCTAATGTCGTAGAAATATTATCTATTCCTTTCTTACATTCTATTTAAACTTTTAAGAAGAGACGTGCAACAAAGCCAATAATTTAATTATATAATAGAATCGTGGCAATATCGAAATTAATCGTGAGAAAGCTTTGATCGTAAAATTATAGTGCTTCCTTCCCTTCTTCTCTGTCTGTCCACAATTTGTCCTCCTCTTTGATGCACCTGCCAGCTCGTCGCTAAAACGATCATTTGCTTAGTCGCTGATTCACACGGAACTCTCGCTGTTTACAGAGGACTCTCGATCTTTGCAGGTTTCTCGGCTGGCTCGAGGACGCGCATAAAGTTCATAGTTTGTTTTTAGATAGCCGATACACCGCGTAGATATCTTTCGATTCGGAGATAAGGCCGCCGTTAAAAAGGATCCGTCGTATCCGGCTAAAGCGAGTTGTACAAACAAAACCAGATTCGTGCGATGTTTCTTCGTCACTTCGAGCGTGATATAATTGCCACGAGTAGATAATAAATTTAATGCTTTCATTGGGAATGCGTGCTTATACGCAATCAAACGTGATTAAAATGTACACATTTGTATATAATTTATGTTTTCTTTAATATTATTATTATTATTATATTATTATATTACCATACATTTCATATTGGATTGTTTTTTTAGTATATATTTTTGTTTAGAGCAATGAGTCACGACAAAATGTAATCGCAATTTATTCAATAATATACAGAGATAGATCTCTACTAAGATAGATCTCCTTTATCCTCTTATATCCTCTTGCACTGTATGACGTCACGACGCATCAAAAACAGCCGACAAGAGGACAATAAAATCCTTATCACGGCAAACATCCTCGGCTTGGGTGTCACTGCGTGCACGCGGCAGCTGAAGAAACGTGTCTCAGATAGCGCATACTCCAATTGACACTTGTCCTTGTGTGCCTAGGATTCTGTCAAGTCGTAAAGAGAGGAGGGCAGGGAGGGTAACCGCGCAAACAGAAATTTATTTTACCTCTCTCGTGCAAAATCATTCATGATTTTCCGACACCTTCATCGAAACGCAAAGTTTACACGAAGCCACGACCTTTTCCGCAACAAAACGCTCGTACTTGCGTTTAATATCACGAACTGCGACTTTATCGAGGGAACAACGAGCTACCGCTTTCTCAGAAATGACTAATCAATACGTCACGTTCTGGAAAGTCCTCTCTCATCGTTGTTTTATGTGCGAACTTTTCTTACTAAACATAGTTTTCGCAAATGGTGGATAATATGTTACTGAAAATATTTAATATAATTTGAATAACTGACACATGTCAAATAAAGATTTCCATGAAAGAAGAAAGTCTGTCAGAAAGTCTGTCAACGTTTGTAAACATTATTAATTTGAAAAAAATCCTAAAAATGATTTATTTATTTTATTCTAATTTATCGAAAAAAATATTATATTTAATTAAAGCTATTTTTGTAGTTTCGAAAAGCATAAATAGTTGTAGAAATTTTATAGTAGGAAAAATAAAATCATAGTTAAAAATTAAATTTGTAATAATATAAAATGTCTTATAAACGCCGCTACGATATTTACGAATAAATTTAATTCCTTTGTGTATCTATTTAAAATTTATCTTGGTTCATTTGTTCCTCCTAGGAAGCAGCGACGAAGGCGAGTCGACGTCGGGTGCGACTGGCGGGGGTGGCGGTAGCGAGAACGCAGAAATGGAGGAGAACGGATCGACTCACACGAGCAGCAACAGCAGCAGCAACATTTACAGAGATCTGAATCAGGCCGGTGGCGAAGTTCCGCAGGAATATAATCCGCAATCGCGAACCGCCTATCAGCAACGCGGATACTCGCCGGGGATGGAATTACGACAACGGAATTACAAGAAGGAGCAACTTCAACCGTCGCCGACTTCGAGGGAAGAAGAGAGAAAATCGTCCTGGGACTACGAGAAGAATACGCGGAAAGAATATTCGAGGTCGCGGGATTACGGCAATGAATATCGTGAGTGTCGCCGTCCCATTGAAAAGCGTATCTACAAGCGTAACAAGACGTTTACATGACACTTGTTTTGACATTGACGATTATAAAATGAAAAATAGTTAAAATTCTTTAGACTTTTATATTTAAATATTGTAGTAATTAAATTTCTAATAATTTGCTGGATAAATTTGTTGGATTACATATTATTTTATATATTCTGTGATCATTCGCAAGCCAATTCATGCCTTTCTTGATAAATATTCGATACATGTACTCTTACGTTTGTCTGCGTAGAGGATGCGATAAAGCAGGAGCCTAAGGATCATTCGAGTCGCGAGTGGGTGTCACCTGTTCCGGAGGTCGAGGTTGGCGGTTCGGCACCCGGGGGCCCGTGCGTACGTGCACGCAAAGACATCCCTCGTGGCGCGAGATTCGGTCCGTTTCTCGGCAAATGGGCGAGTGAGCCTTTCAACCCCCGTTACGCGTGGGAGGTGAGTCGTATATTTCTTCTCGCGATGTATATAGATGTGTATGTGTTTATCGTTTCCGCCCGCTTTCGAATTCTCGAGTGGAGGTAGTCGAGGCGATCGTAAAGCGAATAGGTCGGTGCTCGATCAGTTCAAACTGACCTTTTGAAGCGAAAGATGTTTGCTGCGCTCTCAATGTTGCGAAATAGTCTTTCAACGCCGTGGAACTTTATATTGGAGCCAATCAATGCTGCGGATATTTTTTTTTTCAATTTTTGTTGACTAACAAAAAAAGTATTCGTTTATTAATCTAATATAAAGAATCAATAAAAATAAGAGAGAAAACTTTTATACAATATATTTTGTGTGTGTGTGTGTGTGTGTGTGTGTGTTGTGTGTGTGTGTGTAGATAGGTATATATAAATATATATATCTAATATATATCATATTTGTATAATTTACAAATTTTACACACACACACACACACACACACACGATATTGTTATCTCTTTCTTTTATTCTTTTAGATAATAAAAAAAATGCAGTTACATATGAGAAAGAATGTTTTTGCTGTTATTTTTATAATGTAAAAATTGAATTTATTTTTTACGCTCAAATACATATGATTTTTTCGTGGATAGCATACGTTTACACATTTATTCGAAATTTGCGAGGATTCACACGCGAATCTTATTCGATATCATCTCGATTTTAAGTTGTCGTCAAACCGTTTGAAAGATGATCGATCTGTTTATGGTTCGAATTCGGCATAGGAATGTTTCATTCCGCGTCCGAGCCGATGTCGATAGGTTTTCTATCCTACTGCTATAATCCCGGGTATTATCCGGCAGATGCCGGTAACAGTGAAGGAGAAAGAGGGAAGAGCAGATAGACAGAGTCGTCTCCTTGCTTCGACAGCAGACACCTGGTCGACTCGTTCGCCGAAGGTGTCATCCACGTTGACAGATCTGTCAATTGGATCGTCTCGGACAGCTTTCTCTTTCAGTTCCTCCGAAATTTTCGGATTCCTATGGAATTTGTTGGAAGTGCATACGGTGGACCGCACATTCCTAAGTCGACCGTAAAATCGATGTTCGAAGTCAGGATCGGGGAGTCAGCCCATGAAATCGTCAACGGATAATTCCTGCACTTCCATGTTGCGTAATAAGAGTATTTGCAATTTACTTGTCTCGCATCGTCAGAATGTTATTAATTTGTAACGAACTTTTGAGATTGCGACATGAATCTAACGCGATAATATAATCGATGTGATTTTCACGATTCGGTTCCATCTTTGGAAATTTACTGACATTTACATATCATTTGAACATTAGAAAAGATTTTCAAATTTGAACGGTAGGAAACTGATCGTGTACTGGTCCAAAGGGTGTGATAGATATGATAACGGCGGCGTTAGCGCATGTCGCACTGACAAAATGTAAATGGCACCATCCATCTAACTGCCGACAAAAAGGTAGCCGGGGCCAACTGTCGGACCGGCGATTACAGGATCGATTAAAGCCAAACTACCCCTTCGTTTCGTCGAGCCGATCTATCACCCCACGCGCGTAAACGTACGAGCGCGCGAGAGGGAAAACATCGCGAGAGAGAGTCGGCTGCGATTTCTCATGTCGATCTATGTTTATTCTAAATGCCGTGCAAACTGAGACACCAACTGAAGAAAGAAAGTTTTTAAAATTATCCAGACTTTTAATCGAATTAAAAAAAAGACATTAAAATTTAATATAGCGATTAATATTTTACTAAAAAAAATATTTTATTGCATAAATTATAAAAATACTTTATTGTAAAAATGCGCTTTGCTTAAAATCTCAATATAAAAATATTAAAATCGTAGCAATAGGATACACCTTATGCTTGAATTTCTATGACCAATATCGGTAACGAATCCTTGGGATCTCACGAACCTTTTTCAAAATTCGGTGAAGCAAAAAAACTCCCTTTCGGTCGATTCGCACGTTATTCCCCGATCCTAATCCTTTTCTCACATCCTACAGAAAACGAACTGAAGTTCTCGAGATGCGAGATCAAGGGAGAACAAGAACTTCGAAACCGAAAATTCTCCCTAAATTTCCTCGGTGTTTATCCCCGAAATATCTTCCTGCGGAAAATCGGGAAGTTTTTATGGGATTATCTCGGATTAAAGATGATCGCTTTGAATCAATTTTCTGGTCAATCTGAAAACATTAATTTCCTGAACAACATACATGTTAATCTGATTTTAATGACCAAAATAATAAAATAATTTTCTAGGCATTAAGATATAATTTTCTAGTTTCCAGAAGAAAAAATTTATCATTTGTTTTATTAATTTCTGAAGTGTGTCGCGATATTATTTCCATAAAAGACTTTCATAAAATTTTATTCTTAGATAAAGAGTATATATTTTTGTGCTACTTTATCGTAATTTCAGACTTTGTAACAATCGCCGAAGGGAATGTAACAGTTACGGAGGTCTCGAATTATTGTCAGGATTGAATTCAGGAATTGATTGTCGGTAGTTTAGGTATCACTATTACATCACCTGCCGCGAGGTTTCTACCTCGTTTTCCCAATCTTCCAAAAAGGGTGAGATAAAATATAAGAGAAAAAAAACGTGGAAAAGACGGGAGAAGAGAGGGGAAACGATCAGGATTCGCTTCTCTCTCAGTGTATCCCGTTCGGTGACGCGTGATCCGCAGGACGACCGACCTGCGGCGTGCCTGCGTGGCGACTAAACCAATCTAAGGCTTAAGTTCACTCGGTCGAAAGACCCCTCGCGTGAGGGCCGGGTTCCAATTTGCCGAATGATTTCGAGAACCTATGTTAAATGATCAACGCGAAATATCGGTGAGAAGAGCGAGCGCGAATAGAAAGCACGAGAGGAAGAGATAGTGGAGAATGGTGATGGGCGCATCTTTCCTAGAAACTTTAAGAAGTCAAAATTTGGAAAGGATATACAATTCTGTTCTTATAGTAGTCGTTGTCATCATCATGGTCTATAATGATATAAATATAACGATATAAATATCAACCTCTTTCATTTTACAAGAGAGAAAGAAAGAGACAATTGAAAGAAATTATTTTTCTTTGAATTATGTTTATTGCGTAGTGATTGATGTTTTGGCAGACACGCTTGAAAAATAAATTTGCAGTTTTTCTGAATGCGTAAAAATTTACTTTTTAAAAATAAAGTGTGATATACGAAGCATATAAATTCTAACAGGAATCAATGTATTAGAACAATAAACAAATGTTAAATGAACGTTTTGTAACATGTAGACATGTAAGCTGCACTATAGTTTTAGATTTTATTTATTATAGATAAATTGAGAGCGGAGAAGAGGGCCATATTTTAATATGTATATTGCACTATTAAATGCAACGTGAGTTATTATTATGTACGATTTTAAAACGTAATTAATTAAATTAATAATGAAATATAATATTGCGATAATTGCTAATTGTATTCGGGATAAATGGATTTCTTATTAAATTTGTATTATATATTATGAATTGTGTGAAAGATTAAAAAAAAGTTTCCTTTTTTGTATGTTACATTAAGAATCATTCGTGTGAAACGTCAAATTTACACCCACGAGATTCTCCTACTCCTCCGGTTACTCGCGCATATTCTCTCTTTTTAGCATTTTTCTTTTCACTTTTCTTCGTCTACATATTGAAACCGACGGCGTTTTTTTTCCACGCGGTTGCCGGCAACCCCTCTCGAGGTCTCTTGACTCGGATTGGAGACCGTTCGCCTTTCGAAGCGACCACGTGGGAGAAAAGGAGGACCAGAGTACCGCTTGTTTTTCATGTTGAAGCAGCCGCACGCGCCTCGTCGCCCATACGGGGCACTTTTTTGGCAAATCGGTTGGAAAATTTCGCTGTTAGTGACGTATGCAACTGACAAATTATATTAATGGTGATTCTTGATGAAACGTGCCATTGTCAACCGCATGAGTATCGTTCGTAACCATCCCGTGGTTGATATGCGATACATGATGTTGTCATATTGATATAATAAACCAAATACATTGAAACCGATATATATTACACTTGGATTTAATTCAATATGGAAAGATTAAAAAAAAAAAGAACAATGAACAAAAAGGCCGATCGATATGTGAATAACATAATTTCATAAACGAAGATCATTTTCGGCCAAAGCGCATTTTAGTTCTAATAATATTTTATGAATTTTACAATTTCCAACTCATGCAAATTGCGCGCCGATTATTTGTGGGAAGATCATACAGAGAAGAAAAAAGTTATGCGGAGACTCTATGCATTTAATAATTTTCATGAAAGCCAACAAGTTTGATATTATTTCATCTTCATTCATAATTATCACATTGATTATGAGATACATTTCCTATCTTTTATATTTTCTATCAGAATCCGATGAAATCGCAGTATCAAAGATGTATATTCCTTTATAAAATATCGAAAGCGTGAGTAGGACATCGGTATGGATTGCATTGTCGATTACATTATTAAATTGTTGGTCCATCCTGAAGTAGGTATTTTAGACAATTCGCGCGTTCACCGTTTCAGACACACAATAGAGCACATAGGTGCTCCATTATCCGCAGACATTGTCCATACGAACTGGTCTTTAGGGCGTTACTAGAGGTCAAGCCCCGGAAGTGATTCGACAATAAGGTACATTATGCTCTTGCACCTTCCCCTTCCTTCACCATCTCCTCCTATCCTCCTCGAAGACCGATCCTCGTCCTTATTAACTCCCTTAGCGCACGTAAGTGCAACGTGATCATTTTTCATCTGCATCCAGAGTTTCGTATTCGGTACTTTAAATCGATATTCGAATGGTCAACAGGATTTCGCGTTCGTCAGTTCTCAAGGCGTAGGGTTACGGTCCGCCTTGCGATTTCCCGTATTTGAATTTGAAATAGGAGAAGGCGTCGAACAGCGAACTGTGGAGAGAACCTGCGCGGAATCGCAGTGGCCGAAATCGAAGAGAGAAAGAAAAATGGCAAGAAACAAGTGACAATCAGTGACGCGGGGATCTCCGGTATTGTCCGAGCTGTCACACGTCTGACACGCCAGGATATCAAAGGATCCCCGTCCGGTCATCTATGCGAATATATATATACTGGTCAAGAAGACGTAACAACCATGTAATAGGCAGTTGCGGCACCCTGTGTATCACATTTATTAATTTAAACGTTAATTTAGCTTTACGAGATAATATTCTAACGGCACGCTTCTTCACGGACTGTTATCTATGTTTAAATATTCAAATTCTGATGGCTGCAAATCAGAGAAATTTAAAAAACGTTCCGCATAAAAGCGAAAGCGTGCCTTACAAGATTTCGCGATGCACAAGAGTACAATACACTTTTTGCGACGTTTTTTTTTTACAATAAAACCTTATTCGTTCGGACTACGGTCCTGAAGTTGACCCGTGAGTGTCGCGAGAAAACGGGAGCGGCGATGCGTGAGACGGTAGTGCTCGAGTGTGACTCGTGGAATATAATGTAACAGTTTCGAAAAAGTTTTTCTACAAAAGCGGCATGCATCGCATGGCGCATACGTTATTTTTTCGCAAGGGCGCGGATGCAAAGGCGACCAGGCTAACTAGCCCTTTTCTCGAGGATCGGGTTTTTGATTGACGGGTTTTGCCGCTCGCGCGAGAGCACCTTCTCGCATTATGTTAATAAAGATATGATACACCTTTGTGCAACCCGTGCCGTTAAAGCGCATATTTTGACATTTAAATTTACTTGCCTTTAACTGCGAACAAATCTTCGGCGTTCGCCCTTTCATTTGTTCATCGAGCCAGCGCTCGGTTGCGAACTTCGAATAAGTCCGTGGCGAAAATTGCGAACGCTGCGGAGTTCCGACATCGATTTACATTATATTTAATTCTGTCTTTCATATTTAATATCGCGCATTGTGTTCAACTATGCACTACCTTCCGTATAAAATATTTTACATCCGGCAACAATAGCGAAAATTAATAAACATTCGGAATTCTTTTCATCCATAAAATATAGTATAATTTTAAACATAACATAATTTTATATACATGTTTATATACATGTGAATGATACAGTAATTTCCCAATGTTTTCATTGACATTAATTAAAATGGCATTCTTCGAAGAAATTGTTTACGAGTACAAGAACATTAAGAGGCCATATGAGACTTTGTTAAGATTTAACTCACTTCTCTTTCTGCCAACTCAACTATAACTCCAATTCTCCGCTTTGCACCCCATCGCACCCTCGAGTGTCTCGTTCCTCTGGGGTGGCAGCGGAGGGTGATAAATCTCGCCTGCTCGTTACCCCGCTATCTGTCGATAATAGACATAACCGACACGTGTTGCCTGGTCGTCAGGCTGACCTGGGTATCCTATATGGAGGAGACGAGTCGGACTCATTGATGTCAGGAGACAGAGCCCTTATAGTGTTTCTCTTATCCTTCCCATCCAGTCTTTCGGAATGATTGATTCTTTGAGCTTATTGTCTCAAATATTGAATTTGAATTAAAATAAAATATATTCATAAATCTAAGATAGATCATTAATTTTGTCAATAGACATATTTGATTTATTTTACCATTTTCTGTTTTGAAATTATCAGTCAGGTTTAATTAATTAGATATGTAATTTAAAGAGACTTCTTAACGCTATAAATCTTCTTTAACATCGTTTATTAATTTAGTTATTATTAGACATTCAGCATTTCTTACAATTTTCAATTGGATTCATTAGAACATTTCTGAAAGAATAAATTATTTTTTTCTATATAAGTAAGCTTTCTTCGATTTGTGTAAGAGCAATTTGTACTATGTAGGAAAATATAAAAAAAAATAATAACACGTTCATATTTTTGTAGCCAAAATTGTAACATTAGATTCTTTTACGCTTACAACGGAGACAAGGCAATTGGCCTTTCCACACTTTCGTAGTCAATGTTTCCCTCTCGTCGCAACGGTTGGGGTGGGGTTTGCGGGGTTGATGGTGCTATTCGATGTAGGATAAGGTCTCCGCGTGAGTAGGAAGCCGTCCTTCGTCTTCCTAGGCGTGGACTTAATTGAACTTGTTCGCCAACTCAACGAGAAGCCAGGAAAGTGCTCTCTCAGTAATAATTTACGTGAAACAATCGTCGCCTTTGATGTGCCGACGATTGTCTCATATTCACGGGAACTATCGCCCTCCAATGGTACTCTGGTAGGAGAATTTTGTGTTATCATGCGCATTCAAAGACAAACTTAAGAATTGTTAAGCAATTGTTCTCTACTAACTGTCTACACGTGATACCGTCAATTGTTTTTGTGCGTATTCGCGGAAGCAAATTCGAGTGAAAAGATAACGTTTACCCAGGTCAAGAACAAAGCGAGTATATAAATAGAACCAACTTACCTAAATTATATTTTACTATATCTAAATAAAATTTAACCTTCTTAGTTATACATTTAGAATACATTTTTTAAAAAGAAAAATCCAATTCTTAGTTTAACAAATTTTTTAAAATCAAAACGAATATATATTTTTAAATTAAAACTGATATATTATATGTTACATATTATATATTATAATAATATTATAGGGAAAAATGGGGGAAGAATGGATAAACATATTATCATAGTATATTAGAGCAGTGATAACTTTCTCACATATAGCGATAATCGATATACATTGCATTATATTACGTGAACATAGTATATTCTTTAAGGTATGTTTTAGATGTTTTTAATGTATTTTTTGGTCTTATTTGTGTGTTGCTTAATAATCGTAAGTTGTACGAAAATTATATTGTTATCATAAATTAAAGATGTATTATGAATATATTAAATTTAATTTAAATCTCTATATATTAAATTTTGTTTAAATCTGTATATACTTATATACGCTATGTGATTTTTTTATTCGTATTTTTCTAATGGAGTAACGATTTTGCATTGCCCCACGTAACTTCGATGGTTATGCAAGTTTTGTTTTTTGTTTAAAATTATAGTTTATATTGATAATATATGAATGTTTAATTATTATAGTTTAAAGTCAAATAACTGGAGTATCCTTTGAATAAAGATTTCTATAATTGATAAATAATCGTCGGCTTTATTCAACTTTTCCCTTAGATACTTGTAATTTCCCCATTTTTTCCTAGATTATATTTTATTATATAATATTTAAATAGAACTTAATTTTCTCAGTTTAATAGATTTTTGTATTTTTTAATATTACATTTCCCCCCCTCTAATACTGAAATTAAAAGGAACAGTTAACAAGTTGAACTAAAATTCGAGAGTTAATTAATTAACATTTGTAAAACCAGTTATTTAATGGGTCATATATTAACTTAGAGTTAATATAAATATTAAAATATTAAAATTTGAATATAATCAACGTAATATCTCGATGTTAAATGATATACAAGCATTGCGAATAGGAACGCATTAGCGAAGCATCAAGCTTCAGACACATTGATCAGAGGGTAATTTCTCGGCATTCGTAATTTCTATTGCGTCCGTGCAAATCTACCGCCGTTTAAAATGTAAACCCAATTTAACTTGTGAATCGACAACCAATCAATGATGGTAATTGTTTTGTCACGGGAGAGAGGAAAAAAAAGGTTCGTTCGTTAACGACACTTTGAAATGCAGGCCTGTTTGATCAGCCCAATGACCCTCGGCGCGGACGAATGAAATTACGGAGTGCATCGGCGTGCCGGCGGCACTGATTGGAATTTTTTTCTAGGCCGGAGGCGAAATGTTATGCATGGAAATTATACAGTTAGCAACGGCTAACGATCGGTAATTGAATTTAATTTTTTGCCACGTGATGAAACGGTGAGAATTTATTTGCATCGGCGGTGATCGTCGATGCTCACGACATCGATGCCCGGACGTCGCGATCCGTGAGTAGAGAGTACACAAAAATCACCTCTTGATGCCAAATTTATTGGAAAATTCATGTGACCGCGGAATATCCGTCGGCCAGTTTTCACACGTAGATCCATCTAGACCAAGATTGGCGAAGCGGAGCTCCGCTTTGACAGATTGTGTGCGTGCGAGCGCACAGGCCCTGCTACAATGACCGAATTAATCTGGTCCGGTGCAGGGAGGTAGCCTAAGTTCAATATACACATAGGAATACACTGGAGCCCGCAGGCGTTTCGTATGTGCTTTCGACTATTGCCCTGCATAAATCATGCTGCCCCCGACTAGTCCGAAGCTTCGTGAATCGCAGCGTCGACTTAATTGTCCTGCATGCTGCGCGAAAGATGGAGGATCTTGGTCCATGAGATGCGCATTTAGTAATCTCAAATATATTGTACTATCAATTTTCAATTATCTCCGTGTTTACTACGACATAAAATTATATTAATCAACAATCTTAAGAACTAAGCATTCAATTTTTTTTACTTATAAAATTACTTATAAAATATTTAATACAAGGAAAATTGAATATCTTATATTGTATAAATAAAGTGAAGTTTACAAATTTAGTATATTAGCACATGGATGATATTTATGATTATAAAGTTTAATATAAACAACGTATTTAGTTTCGAAATTGAATGTAATAATTTTTCAAATTAATCAATAATTTGAATATCTTGTCATTTTACTCTTATTTGTTTATTCTCAATTTATACTATAAAATCTTATAGACTATTATACTATCAAGAATGTTCAGAAATTGAAGAAGTCGATTATGATATGAAAGAGATATACACGATCTCATTCGTTTGTTAGAAATAAAGTTATCATTATTCTTTGTTACATCAAGAGTTATAGCAAGCGGAAACTTGTTTTGAAGGGGCTGTGGATCGGCGATTTTGCCAAATTTTCTGGCGGGTCAGCCTCTCTAATGATCGATCATATAAGGGGCTGGCAGTGACGCGACTCGGATATAATTTATACCGCTAGATACGCCGAGGGTAGCTTCCCTTAGAAGTTGTACAGAGAAGGCAAACGTATGTACCGGGGGTGGCATCTGCTGCGTGTTAGACACGGGTCGGAGGGCACCGCTTGCTCTGTCATTACTTGCATTACTTTCCTATCGCGAGTCAAGTGGGTCAAGTATGAGTAGAGAAATATGCAATCGAGGAAAAATTGTCGGCAACTAAACGTCGACGTTTGATAGCCGAAATTATCCGAAGTTATTCGATAGAGTGAATTTCGAAAGATTAACAGAACTCTTTTGTAATCATCGTACAAAACTGAAATCTTATTTGACATCATGCATATTATAATTTTATATTTAAAATTTTAGCTGGATACAGATAAAAAAAATAATCTTGTTAACCTATCAAAATAATTAATATAAAATGCTCAAATTAGCTGCTAGAATATCAAAATTTTTTAGCATTTTTAGCATTATTTTTAAGATTCCAACAAAATTATTTTGATGGTCTGACAAAATTATTTTCAGATCTGTATCGAGTAAAATTTTAAATCCTTCAACAAAATCATTCTTTCCGTGTACATGTACAATTCGCGTAAAATTTATGGACCTGGTTTTTTCCTCTTTCCTATAATTCTAATGGAAAAATCTGTTAAATATAGGCGAGATATAAATATGAGTACACACATAATTATTTTGACAGTTCAACAAAATTAATTTTTTGATCTGTATCCAGCTAAAATTTTAGATCTTTCAGCAAAATCGTTTTTTCCGTGTATTATAAAAATATAAAAAATTATTAATCTAATCGCAAACGCAAGATGTTTCCACAATTTTCTAAAACGTAACTCGACTTGATGTCGCTTATAGAAATGAAGTAATATAATTATTCGTGTAAACGTGCGTCGCTAAATCACATAATTTCATAGACGAAACGCATGAAACGCGCATAAAGGCGGCAAGCACGGTTACGTCGATGAATTCTAATCAAGCGGAAACGAATCATTAAACAAATTAACACGTCATCCGCGTGATCTCGCGTGAGAGAATTCGGGGTAATCGCCGTTGCTTCGAGAGGTTTGCGCGTCATAATAATTTTCATGGGTCTGGATCAAAGACTTCGTTACGAGAATCACGCAAGCTCGGGGGATGAAGGCGATTCCTTGGGATTAATCAAGCGTTAATTAAGACTAGAGCGGCTGGCTCCTAGAACTCTCTTCTCGTCGTTCTCTCGCTCCTCGCGATGCTGGAAGGGAAATTAAGCAAAGATGTCGCAGTGCCTAATGCCTCGGTCGATCGTAAGGATCGCGCCGGCGCTACGTGACGTCTAAACTCGTAAACAGCTCCGTTATTTAGGGGATGATAATTGACCGTTTCGCTCACCCCCGTCGCGCTCATTCCACGAATCTCCAGAAATAGTAGAAAATGACATCGACGAGTCTGGGAAATTCGCCAATGCGCTCTAGTGCAATTGATGTTTACGAGAGATGATCTCTCTTTCTTCTCTTCTTTCTCTCTCCCTTCCGCGTTCTTTTGTCTCTTTTCTCTTCTTTCGTGGTAAGGGGATAGAGAAACGAAATTCGATACGCTATTGTATATCAGACGAGCATAATCTCGCTTATTCGCCCTATGATGGATACATACGGTGCATTCATGCTTATTATCTGGCAAGTCGAAAGTAATAACGGTAATCAATTATTTCGTTTAAGTATTATGATATTTTTAATAATAAATAGTCTTAAAAATAAAGAAGTTGTCGGTGTATAAAGAAAGAAACTCGCTTATTCAGGCAAGATACGCCGATTTATTTATTGTCTGATTATTTTTCTGTTAGACACGATGGATAAATTATGAATTGTACAGTTGTACATTTTTAACAATTTTATCAACAAATATAATCTGATATTTATTAATTTTTAATTTAAAGCTATAAAAAAGGTTCTGTTTTTTTTTAAGTTATACTTTATGATTTATAATCGCAATTTTGATAATCTTTTTAATAACAGCTTTACCAAATATGAAAGTGGCGTCAACACTCGTCGACAATCCTGCCAGTCGGTTAAGTTGCGGAATGGATTTTCTCCGCAAGAGAGGGAGGACACAGTGTGTCGACTAAAAGCATTTTTGCGTCGGCCATCATGAGGCCATCATCCACCATCGATCTGCTTTATTCATAACTTTCGCTGACTGTTGCTGTAGCCGAGGACACTTTCTTTTTATCTATAGAATAGCTTTCGTATGTGTTTTGCAGTTTTATATCATTAATGCAATCATATAAGTTTATATAAATTCATGTTCGCTTAGAACCAATAACAAGCAGCACCGTGTTTTTATTAAAATAAAATTTTACATTAATTAATTAGCAATCGGATAAAAACAAAATCTGTGCATAAAAATATTGTTTAAATACTTTATTCTATAATGCGACATAATTTTTTATAAAAATATATCTATTAATTTTCAAGATCTTAAATATAATGTTTATAATAAATATTTATAGTATAAATTTAGACTTTGTTATCTTGAATATCTTGTATAATTGTTGAAAAAGCAGATACAAATTTCTGTAAAAAACCTGAGCGACAGATATCGATATATATACGATTGATACGTTTTGATGAATCGTTCCGACAACGATGCGGTCGTTGCCGTTTAGAGTCCATTCAGAACGAGAATCTGTCGTGTCTTGTCAGGCTGCTTCTTTTTCATAGGATATCTTCGGTAAAACCTAAGCAACGTAGAAGAACCTTTCGTGGGCTTCGCTTTGTTGAAGGTGTGAGATTACAAAGGAAAAGAAGAAAAGAGGAACAGGCGATCGCGTATTTTTGTGTATTGGGACAATCCTGTAAACCCCATGCCGAGCTATCCGAATATTTCACGACCGCGTGTCCTGTAGATGATCTGATGGACAATGTATCGTTTAGACCTTTACTTACCCGATCCTTCTTGCTTTCAGCGACCTAGTTTTGTAAATACCTTCTGCTTGTTTCGAGAAAATCCGAATCGTGAAATTTTTGGATTCTGCATTGGTTAAAATTCAAGTGTGTAATAACTTACTAATTACTCTGACATAATCATCAATTAATATCAATTTCTATTATTAATTTTATTTTTTAATTTTTCTTTATTATTTCATTCTTTACTCAGCTTATCATTAATAATTAAATGATACATTCAATAATTTTTTAATACATGAACTTTCACTAAAACAAATATTTTATTTATTTTACACTGGAAACGCGAAATCTTCAGTGTATTCAGTTACGAAGAAATTTTTATTGTGACCAAAAACGATCTATTAAAACGTTCCGTGCTTGCGACGATACAATTTCCAGCATTATAATTTTCTATTTTGTGTAGAATGGCGCGGCACGATCACGGGACATACACGACCAGACAAATCTGTCCTACGAATTGTTAGCACATGTCCGCGTATGCCGACAAAGCGGGCGAAACTTCTCTGTTGGGTCGTTAAAGCCAGTGACGAATCTCTCTTTCTGTCCTATCCGCATCTCAATTTTCCTGACAAATGTCGAAAATGCGGTCAAAAACTTTCCGTCGTAATTGGAGCGTATATTTTATAGTTACAGAAACTTATTGTTAGTGATATTAATGTTTTCTTTTTATTGTCAAAATTGTTATCCATATTGCTAGTTGAATTTAAATGTATTTTCAATTTAAATGCTAAAATATTCTTTTACATTAAATATAACAAAATTCATGACAATTCTATGTCTACGACATTTTACAGATACGTCTTCCTGTTGTCATCTTGCACTTTCTTTACTATGTATCCTCTGACTTTTTGTAAATAAGTAATCTGTCATTCTTCGCAAAAAAATGCGCTGCTACGCCAATGAACAAGTTAGCGCATCATTGTCGTGGGTGAGACTCGGGGACAGATCCTAATCTGTCGTGTAACCTAGTGAGAAGTCCCATTGTAACGCTCAGGTTCGTGCCCATCTTCCAAAAAACGCACGTTAATGGTCCCCGGTAGCAAAGTAGCCATTATGATCATCGAGGATTCGTGCCGCCTTGATTCCTTTTCATCGTCCTTTACGACACTGTCCTGTTTCCTATTCGGTTATTGTAGACTGTCACACGAGTTTTTCAACTACACTACGTGGACTAATGGCATCAAGGCACGATATTAGAAGTGATGTATTCATTTCAATTCGTATAATGAATAACGTGCTTATATGTGGATTTATTATATTAGATGTATGTAAGTTCTTTTTTTCTCTCTCCTTCTTATTTTAATAAAATTTTAAATGCTATTAATTTTGTTATATCATTAATGTAGGGAGCTGGGTGTTAAATTCTCTGATTTAATTTAAATATTTAATCATACATACTTTATCACATATATTTGCAATTTTCACAAGCTGATTTTATACAAAATAAATTATTTTATTCCAAATAATACACACAAACAATATTATACATAGATTTAAATTCTTAAACTAAGAATTTTAATTTAAAAAATAAAGTATATAATTAAATACATATCTCGCTATATATTAACTGAAGCGTACAAAAAAAAGTAAAGATGCACTTTGCATTCTATGCATTCTAAAGATTAGGAATGAGGTAAAAGATTCATACAAAAGAATAGGAAGATGGAGATTAAACTATGAATCAGGAAAGAGCGGCGGGGTTTGTGAATGGAAAGGAAGTGTCAAAGTGAACCAAATGCGGTTCATTCGAAATCCGATGTTTTTGAAATCCGATGGGATTATTCATAAACTGCGAATCTTTAAAGCTCCTAGAAGAAATTTTCTATCATTTAAAGAGCGCTCTGACCGGGATTACCTGTAAAACCAACTCTTATCCACCTGTGAGATTTATTGATTTTTATAGAGACTCACACTAGTTGTACTTAAGACCAGCAGGTGGTGCAAGCCTACAGACTGCTCCTATTGCAAATAATCAGATATGAGAGTCTGATAAATTTTTTGAAATTGCAAAATTCAGAACTGTCTTCATCATATTATTAACAATATATTTATTTGATTTAAAAAATATCTTCCTTTATTCCACACATACACGAATTCGTTTGTTTCTTTTGGTTAAAAAATTCAATCTGTATGAAGAGAATAATATCAAGAAAAAAAGGGAAAATTTTTTTTGTGTCGAACATTTATGAAAGCAATAAACTTTACAATCATGAGATAATAATTAGCTATTTTATTTATAAATTATTAAATTTAATACTTTGTTTTTCTAATAAATTTTTAATTTTAATAAGTTTTAAATATTTTTAAAATAATATATATAATAATAATAAAAGAATAAGTAAAACGTTATATTTGTCATTGTTTAAAATTTTGCGAGTGTAATTAATATAATATAAGCATATTTTATTTAAAAAAAAAACATATTTTCTGGTATTTTATCTCGTACGACGATAACTATTGCAAAAATATCGCACTTGACAGATACAACTGTTAATGATCAAAATATTTTCGTAAATGGTGGAGACAATGAGGTTCATGATAGAAGTGCAAAATGTATTTTACCACGAGGCAAGGGTGACGAGGAGAATTCGTAGCTTCCCATTGGCAAATGGGGTGTCCAGGAACGATGCCGACGCATCGGGGTGAGACGCTTGGTCGGCCAAGCGTCGCGGGGTGTCGAGGCCGCGCGCTAGACAATTGAAAAAATCACTTGTCTCGCCCTAAAAGTAGGGACATTTCGTGGATGCTGGAGCGGGAAGTCAGGGCACATGCAAGGGCGATGAGAGGACGATATCCGTGAGCGACAGTCCGTTAAACGCAATGTTCCGAATCCAAAACGTTGCGGTTTCTCGCCGCCGGAAATATACAGTGCTTACCATTTCGCGCACCGATCCAATCTGAAAAATAATTTTATCGCGCGTATTTAATGTAATATATTTACTTAGATATTTACATACGAAATTGTGCTAACGTAAAAATCTAGCGAATTAATTTTAATCAAAGATGCACAAAAATGGTGATACTTTAAAATTTGAAATTTAGTTTCTTAATATGAATAATATAATTTTTGTTATACGTTATCAGTTATCATAAGGAAAATTTATAATACAATATTTTTACAATATTATATGTTCGCATGCAAATACTTCATCATTATGTATTAATATTTAAATTTGTGTGTGTTTTATGACATTATTACAATTAATGATTTATAGAGTAACGTTTGTGGGTGTTTTAGGTTCGCATAGCGGGCAGCGGAGTAAGAGGCTGGTTGGATGCATCTCACGAAACGAATAATTGGCTGAAATATATTCGAAGTACTGCTAGCTCACAACTTCACGCAGTAAACATGCGCCATGTACTAATCGGCGGTCAGGTGAGGAAAAATTCAATAATCAAATAACGTGAGAACTCGAAAATTAGCGATACGATTTCGCTCGCTTCATTGATATAAAGTAAAGTGAATCATATTCTTTTTGTTGTCCGATACTGTTAACGCTCTAATTTAAGGTATATTATAAAAATTAAAAACACGAAAAGATTTCTAAATTATCGGTTAAAATAGCAAAAATAGACAACGTTAATATAATCAATTGGAATCAAGCAATTAGAATTTGCTTGTTTCGTAATTCTTTACTGCAGCTTGAAAACACGCAGATTTATAGTAAAATAATTTCACAGAGGAACGAATTATTGATATCACTAATCAGTATCTGCGATCTTCAGCTTCGATCCGGGTGTTTTATACACGTGTATAAAAAAAAATCCCTCACTTCTTCGCTTCTCGTGTACAAGTGACATGCACGAGTAATTATTCATTAAAATTGTATTAATTGAATGATAGAAATACTTGCAATTGTTGACAATTTAGAGATTGCTATATAATAAGCGCAAGTTATTTATTAAATAGCTTATTTTATTATAAAATGCAAAGAGACATTTTTATATAATTTTCATAGCTTTTGACATTATTAGCAATAATATTAGTGATATTGCAAAAAAATTAGTGTATAAATATTGTTGCATCGTTATAAACAAAATGACCCTCTTTCAGACACTTTGGCAGCCACTCTTTGATTCACCCTCTATTTAATTTTTATACGCAACTGACACCCGATCGACAGTTGCAGTTAACAGGAAACAATAATTACGCACCAAGTAGAATTCCAATTTATTGCACATATGTCATCGATTGTTAAAAAGCTTATTAGTATTTCACAAAATTATCATTCTTCGCATATATTTCAACGATGTATTTCAAATGACTATCTTCCTGTAATATACACGTAAATTTTTTTAAAGAATTTAGATATAAAATGTTACGTTTGCTGTTCAATAAAGAGATAAATAATTTTTATTTATTTTTTAATACAAAATGGGAAACGATTTGGGAAAGTTTTATAAAATACATTTATAAAACACATTTTAAAGGAGGCTATTAGAATTTGTGTAATAATAAGATTAATCTTTATAAATTTTAGGTTTTAATTTCGAAATAAAATCTCAATTTCTCTTTAATAAGAGGAAATATATATATATATATATATATATTTAAAAAAACAGATTTTTCCTCTAACCGCCTTTAAAAGCATTGTGTTCATATATGATTGGCCATCGAATAGACGTATAAACGGAAACGATGGAGGTCACGGTGTCAATTTAGGGTCGAGCTCGTGCTTCTGTCCATTTGGCTCTTTCTCTCTATCTGTGAACCGTGGCACATGGTATCCTCGATGTTGTGGGCGCGACGTAAGCTACATGTATACAGGGTGTTTAGTTATTAAGTCACCCCACGGGGTCGTTTCTTTGACTTCCTATACGCCCTCTCGCAATCGCTGTGGGAATGGGGGTTGCGACGCTCTCTATCAGTGCCTTGCAGAATCGCCGTCGTAATGACGCTTCGGGGCCCCGTGACGACACTATAAAGATCGTTTCATGGCTTCCCGATGCTACCGAAGTCCATAGAATTGCATGCAGATTATGTGCAGCGTGTGAAGAGATTCTCTTTAATAAAATCGAAAATGCGTAGGATTATCAATAAAGCATCACTTTTTTCATTAATATTATCACTAAGTTAATTGAATATAAAATAGGAAAAGAGTCATGTATGCTGCTTTTGTAATATGTTTGTGGCGATTCTTTTATTTTCAATATAAAAATACAATAAAATGAAGCAAATATAACTTTTTGCATTAATTTACTATTTTGCAAAAATTACATTTGATAATAATTACATGTTATTCTAGTATTTAAATAAAAAACAAATAATTTTAGTATAACTTATAAATTTTATAAATTTATAAACTCCTTGCAGACTTGATTTTTACATAATTTTTTCATAATTTCAAGTATCTTACGGAAAAAAATGATGTATTAATAACAGCAGTAGGCTAATTGATAATAATCTTGTTAATTCAATGATAGAATTATTGAAACAAATATACTACGCTCTTGTTTGAATAAAATGTTATTTATTTTATTAATATTGTTATTAAATTAACAAAAATTTTTAATTAGATTGCTGTTGACTAATGTTATTAATACAAAATCATCTTTTTCCGTGTATAAAAATAAAGAATTTTTAAATTATTTTGAAATATTTGTGCTGTGTTACTGAAAGGTCTAAGAATTAAATGTTATTAAATAATAATCCTGATAGATGGTGTATGAGGCTGTTCGCGACATTGCAACGGGCGAAGAACTTCTTCTGGGCCTTCGGGAGCCGCTTCAGCTGCAGGACATGTTGGGCGAAAATACAACCGAGGATAGAAGCGATCGAGAAACTGGTGAGTATCCAGGCAAGAATTTAAGCTAGACAATCCCCTATTTATTTTTTTATCAATGAATCTTTCTACGAATAAGACGTTGAAGCTTATCTGTCCGAGTATTTTAGAGGATATAAAATAAATATTATTTTAATTCATTTTAATAAAAATTGTTAAATAATAATTTTGTATTTTTGTTTGGTACAACAAATATAAACATAATTCTTTTAATAGCGATAAATTAGATAACATTGCTATTTAAAAACATTAATAAATCTAACATACCCATTTTATGGGTTGAACAAATAATTGGAATAAACACTCAAAATAAAATTATAGAAAATAAGCAAATAAAATAAGCAATGTATAGCATGACTTATTATTGAGGAATAATTTACAAAAAAAAAATAAAAAAGCACATAAAGTACGAAATAAAATTGTATTCAGATGGTCGGCAAGATATCGGTGTTCACGATCGTTTCGGCACGGCTTTACGACTTTCTGTACCGATACACATCGCGCACGTTGGCAGCTCGTGCGCGTACAATTACGCGTATGAACGCAAATGAAGGGCAGGGGCAGGTGTTTTCCGAAACGACGAATCGGGGGCGGGCAGAGGGTAAATCGTGGATCGTTGTGTGCACGAGCTGCTCGTCATGCACCCTTGACTTTGGCGTGATTCACCTGGTCGGCCGTTGCGTATTAACCCTCGTCCGGTAATAAGCGCTGATTATTTGCAGATAGACGTGTTCGAATCACATGTCGCCGTACCCCGTGTCGCTTCGACTTTTGTCCAGAACCATCCTTCTCGTCCATCGTACGAACAAAATCATTGCACAAGCTAGTTATGAAAATTAAGATTTTTTTTTATTTTTTATTAAAATTATTATTATTTCATGGATTTATAAAATTGTATTATATATAAACTAATACACATTTACGATTCTTTTACGTCGATGAGATATTAATTATATAGTCTATTTTGAATTAAATTGAATTGTTTTTTTATATACTTTGCTTTTTTCTATATGTATTATAGAACATTTTTATTTCTTTAATATATTAATTTTAAAAGATGTACTATTTTTTAAAGTCAACTTTAAAACGTTTATTTTAATGTGCTCGTTTAATTTAGTTAATTGATCGTTGGATTTTATTGTATAGACCATTGCGCTATTAATATATTCAGAATATTTACGAAGAAGGGTAGCGTCTACGTGCCTCACTGCTCGACAATTATCTGGTTGTAACTTCTGCACGATGGTCAAAATCTAGATGATGACTTGGTAGGGCCGAATTAGGGCCGGAAGGTTATATGCGACACCCAGATGTCGCGACAATTAAAACCGGGCTTATTGTCGAAGTTCTGCCGTCACAGAATCTACGGTTAATTCGCTCACAGTTTTTCGTCATAATTTTAGGAAATGCTCGTAAAATGCATCTTTGCTCGTGGAAGATACGCCATTCGTACTAATAGGTTCATTATTAAATTTTTCTTTGATAAAATTAGTGAAGATAAGTTATTATTAATATAGAACGTTTTTCACATAGCATGTGTGATTGCTGTCGATATTTAATTTTAGAAAGAGCTCGTTAAAGTTTGGAATGAAATGGCAATCTATAATTTGTAATACATTTCTAAAAAAATATAATGAAATATATTTTTTAACGTAGTGTTCCGTTTTTTTCAGTTATCTACAAATACATAAGAAAATAATATTATATGTTGCTATATTTATGCATTAACATGGTATATAATATCTATATAAAAATTTATCAAAAGAAACTATTTTTTTTTTTTGAAGGAAAAAGATAACAATATTTTTCAAACAAAATCACTGGAAGAAAACATACTCATTTACATGTACATTTAAATAGAATGATGGCGCAAACTCTAAAAGGGAAAAGATTTAGATAGTTTGAGATAGCTTTAGTAGCAGCAAGTTAGAACGGTAATTAAGTTGAGCTTACCAATAACGTTGCGTTCTTTAAATTTATTTAGAAATTAAAAACTTTATTTTTATGATAATGGGCGGAAATAAATACGGAAGAAGTTACATCTGCGAATTTTTTTCATTATAATGCAAGATTGATAATGCAAAAGAATGCCTTTTTAGAATCATTACGTTACTAATAAACAATGAAAATTAACAAAATATCTAATATACATGTATTTAGTAATTTATATTTATGTAAATTGTCCGCAAATTTCATAATTATTTAATTTATTTTAATATATAAGAAAGAGGCATTAAGTAATAACTTATTAATAATAATTATTATTATTACCTATATGGTTGATACCTCTTTTGCTGATACCGATTCGGTAGATCTTTGTTCTCGATGAACACGTAATTTTACGCGTTAAAAGAGATTAATGCCGACTTTAAATGGCATAAGAATGGTACTGGCGTTAATCCAGTAAAGCCATTTTTACGAGGGAATCTCCAGCAAGCTGGTGCGTGCAGCAGGAATAATGATGTCAAACAAATGACGTACGCTCCGTATCAACCCTTGCGAGGGGCATCTGCGCCTCTCCCTCGGATGGATCATTTTTTTTGCGGAGAAAGAGACGGGGAGCAAGGGAAAGCGAAGGAAAAAGATGCGAGGAATCATTTTAACACGCCTACGTGGGGTGCGCGTAGTGAAGCGTTCAACCGGAGATGTATGTTAACTTAATCTCGTAGACGTACATACATCTATACTGAATATTCACATTAAAAAATTTATATTCCGCTTGCACGTGGCCTTCAATCCGCCTTCAATATAATTTCTTTACCGATATAGATATCTTCTCTTTCTTCAATGTTATATTGTTTTTGGAAAAAGAATATTTTAATAATTAAAAATATTTTAATAAAATAAGGATATAGAGATATTAAATTTGTTTAATGCCGTATTTTAATCAAGTCGAAAGAAAAAAAATTTAACAAATAATTAAGATAATATTGTAATTGTAAATTATTATGATATTATAATGTTTAATCATTTAGATAAGTGTTTAATAACAATAATTAAGTAAGGCACTAATGAGAATTAGGCTCGAATATTAGTACGCAATTTAAATTAATGGCATACATTTATGTTTATGTATAATATGAACTTTTCGACTCATTTTCGAGTTATTTTCAGCAAATATAAAAAATAGTAATGCTTTTACGTTTTTCACAGCACATGAACAATTCAGCATCTTAAAAATTAATCTGTGTTAGTCACAAATGATTGGTCACAAACGCGTGACCAATACTACAACAATACAAATTTATAAGATAAATAACTTGACAATTAAGAAATGGTTGTCACTTACCAGGTGAAGTAGAGAATGAGAGATACAAGTACATTGCAATAAAGAGTGTATATCACTTGTGTGACATAAAATGTAATGTGAATATTAAGATCGAGAAAATTTAATTGTTCATAAAATTAAAATTAAAAATTTAATTTCATATTATTAAATATAAAAATTAAAAATATAAAATATAAAAATATAAAATATAAAATATAAAAATATAAAAATTAAATATAAAAATTAAAAAATAATTAGATATAATAATTTTTATATTATAGTGTGAAAGAGAGATGAGATCCTTCCAAAAGCTGATGGCTTCCTAAAATTCATAACCGGATTACCCGTTTAGATTAATAATTTGTTGATAACTTTCTTTATTCATTGGCTTCCTTTTTGTAAAGAAATTGATTTCTATTAATCATATCTTTAATACTTCTAATTACATCGATAATAGTTTTCAACTTATTGAGAACTAACTAAATTAACGTTTCAATAGATGATAATTATATTAATTTTTCTTGATGTTATTTCTTTATTTACGAATATTCCTGTCGATTTGACTATTGATAGTAGTTTGACGATGGAACTTTATCTCTGACAATTGCAATATTTCGAAGGATGAATTTATTAGTACTCTACAAATAGTTTTAGAGTCAACTCTTTTTTTTTAACAAATTAAACAAATAATTATTTATAAATTAAGAATTTTGGAACTCCTATGAGTTCTCTTTTGTCCCCAATTTTTGCGGATCTTCTGATTCGAGATTTGGAAGAGAGGATCCTTGAGAACATACTATTTCTTTGCCTTTCTACTTTAGATACACAGATACTATTGCTACTGCAGTTTATCTCATTTTTAATTAATAATTTTTTACTTCCAACTTTTTTTATCCAAGGTTATAATTTACCATTAAAATTAGTAGTAAAAAAATAAATTTTCTAGGTATAAGCATTCACAAAAAAGACAAATTTGTTAATTAATATAAAAAATTTATTTTTTCTGGTAGATACATATTCGGCGTGCAGTTTGAACTGAAAAAAATTTAAATTTAAATATTAATAAATGATTAAGAGTTTTGACTCTATTAATGGTTCTTTACTTAATTATGTAATTCACATGTATGGTCTAGTCTGAAATTATTATTATTGTTTTTAAACTTGAGAATCCTACTTAACATTATTTTATAACCGTTTAATATCATATTTGTGTGTTTGTCGATATAATACAATTACTTGTGTTAACTACAACATTATGAGCTTTCTCACATTTTTGGACTTACATACCACGAATTGAGTTGCGGTAACATGGCAGATGCAATGTTGCGGGCAGTTACGATGACTTATGGCTGTGACTTTCTGCGATGCTTATTTTTCTGTCGCCGTTTTCCCTTTTTTTTTGCGTCCGCGTCTGTATCATCGGCGTGTTTTTCGATAGCTCTATTAGGGTAGCGGATAATTTATAGCCAACTATTGTCGATTAACACGCGCATAACCAGGTCTCAGGGACGACCGAAAAAAAGGGCACGGGTCAGAATGAGAAAAAAGGGGTATACAAAAGGGCACGCGACACTCTTTCCTGAGAGGGTGGTGTACTCCGAGATAGGGAGGTGCGTGTGACATGTTACAACCCCATCTGATTCATCGGACTAATGACACATTTATTTGACGTTTGATTCGAAATCGCTACGGTCGCGTGCAACAAATTTTTACTGAAAGATGCAAGCAGATTTCGATTTTCCTTTTATTTTTGATCAAAGTAAATATATGTTCTGTTAGTTAAATCGTTTAGAGCAAAAGAATTTTGACAAATTTCTTACTTTAGGAGTAAAAAAACGCGCTTGTAAAATTATATTGTGAGAATAGAATAAAAAATTGTTGAATAAAAAATTATTATAGTTTTTTTACAGTTTTAATATTGCTATTATTTAATACTAATGTTTTAGAAAAGAAAAAGATACTTAATTCTTTGGATTATTTGTAAAAAAAATGATTTATGTTTCCACAGCGATTGCAAAAAACAATGCAATTTGGTTTCATCAAAGGTCTTTTAATTTAATTGAAGAAAAAAAAAAATTTACATAATTAAAAATTTACTTAAATTTTGTAAAGACAGAAGAGTGTCATGAAAGAAACTCATAGATGAACGCGCGAATAGATTTATTTTAATATATTTATCGATATATTTTAATGATGTCGTTTATCACGGACGTCACAATGCAGCAAGAACATTGATTTCCGTTACTTTTTCCCATGCAACTGCCAACTGACTACTCGACCGCGGGGGGTGTTGCCAGTGGATCCCACCTGTTGACTTTCCGCAACGTGACTTTGCTACTCCTTTTACAATAGATTAACATAATACTGTAACCGTTTTTCATAAATTAAAAAAATTATTGTTGAAAATATGCGATATATGTAATTATGATCTTTTATCTAGATCTATATAGAAAATCTTTATTACAAAAATATCAAGAAAGAGACAATTATATTTATCATTCTGTATTTATAATTTATACTTTTATATATTGATTTATATATTAATTGATATAAAATTTTCTACTCATTTATGTTCTTATGTATCTTATGTATAAATTATTCATATAAAAACTTTGTAGAATTGTGTTGCACCAGAAAAATTCGTATATATTTAAAAAATTACTTTTAAGATTAATTTCTTGTATTTTTTTTGTTGTATTAAAAATCAGCATTTTTTATTTATCATATCTAAACATTATCTCACGTCTTTGATATCTTGATAATATTTTCTTATTAGTTATAAATTTGTTTTTTTATTTGGATTGTTTTCTCAATACTGCATTTAGATCATGTTCGAGGGTGACAGAGGTCGACCGCATCTTTCATTGTTTAAATTCACGGCGTGCCGCTATGAATTAGTCGTGGAGAGAGGAGCGATTAACGTACTAAGGGGAGTTAGCATGGCGTTGGGCGTAGTTGGTGGTACGGGGGTTGTGCCCGGTTCCCATGAAGGTCCGTTGGGGGCCATCACTCGACCATATGGTCGGAACAAGTGTAGCGGCAGATTTAAATAACCGTTGGAGATCGGATATCGTTCAAACTTGAGCTGAATCTCTCGCTTATACTCGCGATATAAGAATTAAAAGGATTTTTTGAAATTTTTAATTTTTTATTAGAATTCTACAATTTGTTTCTTTTAATTTTTATTTGCTTATGTTAATTATAACTATTTTTATATTTTTAATATTTGTACGTAAGCAAATATGTAAACAAATTGATGGAAATAAGTTAATTTTTATGGAAATTGATTATAATATATGCATTTTATACGCCGTATAGCACTCATGCTAGTTGCGTGTTCAATCATTGATAATCGCACTTTGACTCCTTCATGGGTTTCTGATTTTACCTGCCGTTGCGTTCTGATATTCGGGGGTGAATGCCGCTGGGGGGCTGTCGAGACTTATCTGCGATTGGCTGATTCCCAACGTCGCTTGTACCAATAGCAAGCGATTCTGGACACCCCCGTTTGCGTTCGCAGTTGCTTGACAGTGTACCGCTAACTAACGAAAACATCATTGTGTCTATTGTCTTCGCGATCGCTTGTGTGTCGGATCATACTTGTTGAAAAGGAAGAAGTGACAGTGTAGTGAAATAACTTACGTTATAATCAAGTCTGTTTGATTTTATAAGAGTATTATGTAGAGTAGATAGTAAATGTATATCAATTTTTGACAGAAGGTCATTAACGGGACGGTAAATATTTTATAAAATAATAACTCATTTTTATTTACAATAATTAATAAGTGAAGAAATAGACCGAGTGTATAACACAATTAAGGAAAAAATGCCTTTATTTGGTCGAATCTTAATGCTTAATGATATTTTTATATAAATTTTTCTTTAATGTTTATTTAATAAATTATTTTATTTGTTTTATTAATTTATGGGGCATTAAAAATTAGAAATTATTTCTCTCTCTCTCTCTCTCTCTCTCTCTCTCTCTCTTTCTTGTATATGTTCGAAATTAATTTATAATTAAAAGGCAATGTGCGATTCTGATCGCTTGAGTTCCGAGAATGAATATATAATTGATGTCAAAGTGCTTAAACTAATTCCGTATCAAATTAATTAATAAAAATGAATCAATGTAAGCGCAAATTTGTATAATAAAATTATTTAACAACACAACCAAAAGCGTATAATTACGTAAATATTATAATACCAATTGAGTAATTTGGCGTAAACTTTGTGAGTTTATCGAAAATTATTTTCACTATTTCTATTTCACAAAACTATTTAAATCATCGAATCCCATAGAACATCGCTGTCTTCGTTTTGTAGATCAGACGATATTACCGCTTTAATTTAATAATTCAGGAACAATCCACGAGTCCACTTGTCACGCCATTCCTATGGCCCTCGCGCGGTTCTGGATCACGTAATTCGCCCACACCATAACACGTCACGTATCATCGTTTGCAAGGGGTTTGCAGGGGGGGGAGGGGGAGTAATTTATAGAGCTATACCACCGCTCACATATACACACACAATTCGCGAAAAAATTGTGAGTTTTACTCGCGTTATCACTGACGGAAACACTTGTGATCTGTATTGTGATATTCTTCATTTACAGCTTCTCAACATAGTGGAACTGTCGATGAGGACAAAGAGGACGAGGAGGAAGGAGAAACGAGGTGCACTGTCTGCGATAAGCCGTTTCAAGATATCGAATTGTAAGTACTCATTGCGTTACTACGATTGTTTTATTTTCTTTTAAACAAATTAGAAAATATAAAGATAATATTTTTGTATCTTCTAAGAAAGTGTATTGAAGAACTACGCATAAAACGCATTAAAAAAGCGTAAAGTATATAAATATGTTTGAAAAAATCTTATTTGTCATTTAAAGAATTATTAAAAAAATTATTTATGGCATTCAAAACAATCTGTTTTCTTGAACTAAACTAAATCCTTGCCACTACGGTCAAAGATGATGCCCATTAATGGTGCCCAATAATATTTTTATTTTTCAAATTGAGCAACGTTAATCCAGTACACATTCAAATATTGCGTGCCGAACACGGCCGGCTATAATACTCATAATACAGTTCTAAACTTGGATTCGAATTAAAAATCAATAAATAAATTAATCATTAAATTAATGCTAACGATGTTAATGAGCATCTTAAAAATTGCAAAGAACTTAAATAAAATATTACCTCGAAAAATATTACCTCAGCCAGGATTTGAATCTGTTTTCTATTTCATATACGGAGAAATATCACGCCAGAAAATAATCTCATTATAGATCGTTAATTTTGCTTTTATTTTAATTTATATTCTATTTTTATTATACAGTGGCCAAAAGTAGACACCTACAGTCTTTTTATTTATCTAGAATATTCTTTTATTTGTATTGTGTTCTATTAGTTATACGTAAGTTTAAAAAGATCTTGAAACAAAGAATAATTCTCTAAATCCCGTAAATCAATTTTTGAGCTAAAATGTAAATAATAGTTAATGAAATGCCTATATTTTTGGTCAAAACTAACATCACTTTCATTATCTTTAACTTAATATCTTTATTCATTTATTATTATTTATTTATTGATATTTGTGTAATATTTGTGCCAAAATTACGCTTATTGAAGATACAGCAATTATTTTATTATATTTATCGTTGCGCGTATTTTACAAAAATACTATAATCGTGAGACATCTTTATTACTACATTTTCACACATTCCATTGTTTGAAGATTATTATCGTTAACGCAACGATATAAAGCGCGACTCATCAAGGATTCATGGCACATATACCACATATTATACGCTTTTCAAATCAGATGAGCGACGATTATATACTCAGTAAAGCGACACACCGGATCGAAATCGAAAGACAATAACCGACATTAAAGCGCTTGCCGCGTGCGTCGATTTTCATCGTCAATTATTAATTAATCGATGAAATCCAGAGAGTGCTACGTAATCGCCTTCAAATCTTGATGTTAGCAATTTGCGTTCGCGAAACCCTTTTGTCACGCGAGCGGTTTCAAGAATACTCTTTAAAGTCCTGAATATTTTGAACTTTTTGCTTAAATATGATGCCTAGTCTTCATTCTTATTGCCTTTAATGAGAATAATTAGCACAAAGTTACGGAAGTAATATCAAATGCTTATATTATTTTATAAATTATTTAAATACATCAAAATCTTTATGATTTGTTAATGAGTAAGGAATGTAATTTTGTCATTAAATTTTCCATATTACAAACTTCATCAAATTTATACATTTCAGTTGAACATTAGTATCAGGTATCTAATATATAACTTTCACAATTAAGCTTTTTTTTCTAGCAAATAAAATTCTACTGATGCCTTGTTAATGCAATAGTCTTGTCCAATTTTTTTACAAATGCATTACGACTGAAAACAAATATTCTCTTCTCTCGTTAGATGAGTTTATTTATACCTTTTGTTAACCTCTATATATTTGTAATCAATTTCATATTTTTTTAATAATCGTAATTCGATTGTTGCCATTCTTTTTACAAACAGTAAAAATAATTTACATTATTAAACATAAATTATATGATAGATAGATCAAAATGTCAATTAAAATTATTTCAAAATGTCAATTAAAATTATTTCTTTTATCTGTTTCTATATCGACGTTTCCATATTTACAATCCTCGCTCTCTTAATCAACATTAAACCGCATTCCCCAACGCGGCAGATTCACCTGTTGTGAGGCGTTAAACCCTAGCCGGGATTTGAAATCGGGTTCGCTAGAGCCACCCCCTTATGCATCATCGAAGGCGTCGCGTGTTCGTAGCTCATCTGGCGTAATACATTGTCGTAGTACCATGAAGGCACTATCTCACCACGAATGAGTTTCACGCGGCACGTGTGTTCGGGGGTGTAAAATCAATGCTGCCTCACACCATGGCACACCATCCCGTGCGACGATAACCCGTGTGCTTACCCCGTGACAATCCCCTTAGAACGGCTTTTCTTCGTGACGGCGTGTGTTCGTGCGCGACGGCCGCCCTCTTCTTCATGACCGTTATTGCAGAGTCGACTCGCCACTGTGCAGTCGAAGTCACTTAGTCATCTATGACTGCACCCGACGCAATCTTTGTCGGTGCAGATCGGTAAGAATATCACGTCATGCATGCCCCAAGTGCTTTGATTAAATAGTATTAAACTTCACGAACAAGGTACAGAGAGTAACGTCGGAAATATTTTCATATGGCAATAGATTTATCGTTATTCCGTCGAATGTTAAATTTAATCCAAATGAATTTTTGAAAAAAAATAAAGTAAAATGCTATTATGTGCTTTCTTCAGAATTATACATATATAGATTATGCACGATTTTCAACTTATCTTTACTCATATAAACACTTATTATTTTTTCTTTTTTTTTTCTTTTTTTTTCTTTTTTTTACATATCCCTCGGATTTTTATTACTTACATTGCAATGAATAAAATGTTTGCATCTTTTGTTTTCAGATTAGATAGCCATTTGGTGACTTGTCACAGATACCCAGCGGAACAGCATCGTTGCGACAGTTGTCCCCGTGCTTACGCCTGGCGACCGCTTCTGGTGCGACACCGTGCCATCGTTCACGGTGATCTTAGGAACTACCCCTGCGAGAATTGTCCGAAGGTAAGCTTCAAATTCGCGCTTCACTAGTCAAAACCAGACAATACCTCCCAATCAAGTAGCACCTTCTAGTATCGCTAAAAGTCAAACATCCGGCAGGTCTTCACGGACCCATCAAACCTACAACGCCATATCAGAACGCATCACGTAGGCGCGAGGAGTCACGCTTGTACGGAGTGCGGCAAGACCTTCGCGACCAGTTCCGGCCTGAAGCAACACACTCACATTCACAGCAGCGTGAAACCCTTCCAGTGCGAAGTCTGTTTTAAGGCGTACACGCAGTTCTCCAATTTATGCCGACACAAACGCATGCACGCCGACTGTCGTATGCAGATCAAGTGCGTTAAATGTGGACAATCCTTCAGCACGGTAACATCGTTGTCGAAACATAAGCGATTTTGCGACTCCACGACTCCAACCGGCCCGCCTGGAACTATGCCTCAATTACCGACACCAGCGACGAGCCCTTTTCTGGTGTATCCTCGCCCTCCCGTGAGCTTACCAGGCGGTTTGCCTTTTTATCCACCCAGTCTAATGGGTCCTTATCCGGGAATTTTTCCGAATGCTCCGAATTTTCTGAATACACCTCTGCTTTTTCCACCGAAAATCGAAGAGGCCGAGAAAAGGAGCGACAGTCCCAAGAAGGAACGTTTTACTCCTCCGAGATTATTATCACAACACAATAAGGTTTCTCCTTCCACGGCGGAGGAAGCCACTTCTACGTTTAGGCCATCTCCGGCTAGACCTCCGGTTCAACCGACGCCGGAAAGTGATGACGATTTTTCAAAGAGAAGAGAAGTGGCTAGAAGCAACGAACGAAAAATGGAAACCGAAAACACTTCGAAAGAGGAGACGACCGAGCAACCGTTGGATTTAAGGGTGCAGACCAAGAAGGATGTGATTTCAAAAGCCGCGAATAGAAAAAGCCGCACTCCATCGCCAGCGCCAGTACCGATGGAGGAAACGCCCGCACCTCCCGATCCTCCGAAACCGGAAGAAGATACTACCGCTCCACCGCCGATGGAACTCGAGTCTAAGGACATTCAAGGAAATAGTCCGCACTTGAGGACCAGCTTGTCAATCGAACAACCACCGACTAATACACCGCCCCACATGGCTTATCCCAGACCGATACATCCGATGTTCCTCGAAACGATGTATCGCAGTCCAGCGGGAACCTTTCCAGGATTTCCTAGCGCACCGCCACCTCCAGGTGGAGCTACCCCGGAATCTAGGCTCATACCTCCACTTCCACCCTTTGCTCCACCGCGTGGACTTCCTTTTTTAGGCTCGCTTATGAACGGGCTCAGCGGCGCTAGGCCAGGAGGAGGATTCGATCTGCTTGCCCGGCCGCCGTTGAGCGCGTTCCCTGGTGTGAAACCGTTTCAAGAAGCCGTAATGGCGCCTCATCATCATCATCATCATCATCACCATCATCATGTTCACGGCAAGATGAAGGATCGATACTCCTGTAAATTCTGCGGCAAAGTGTTCCCCCGCTCGGCCAATTTAACGAGGCATCTGAGGACTCACACTGGCGAGCAACCGTACAAGTGTAAGTACTGCGAAAGGTCTTTCAGCATCTCGAGCAATCTGCAGAGACACGTCAGGAACATTCATGACAAGCAGCGACCGTTTAAGTGTCCGCTGTGCGAAAGGTGTTTTGGACAGCAGACCAATCTAGATAGACATCTGAAGAAGCACGAAGCTGACGACGGTAGCGGAGTGGTATCGGTCGCCGATTCACCTGGAAGTAGCAACGAGAACGAACGGGAGGATACTTACTTCGACGAGATCAGATCCTTTATGGGCAAGGTCACTTACGGCGGTGAGAGTGGCTACGGATTGCCGCATCATCCGGCCTATATTCCCAGTCGTCTACACGAGATAAACGAGTCTAAGATGGAAGTCGAGTATGACGAGGACGAGGACAGCGAGGAAGGTGTGTCTCCTTTGGAGGAAACAGATGGACTGTCGCCGATCGAGGCCAAGGAATCCCCATCGCCCTCGCAGTATGACTTAAAGCTGAGAGAGAAGCAGGAGCTGCTCAATAATAATACGGCGGAGCCAGTGATCGAGATTTCGACATAGCCCAAAGGTCAGCCTGGATGATCCATGCGGTCGCCTCGAAAGACGAGACGGTTTTATTAATGTACAGACTATTGTGGGATATACGTTCATCGTAGAACTCTCGAGCATAGCGTTACTTCGGGAATAACGTCGATGCAGAGTTATTTAGCTTAGAACGGTCCACGTACTTCTTGCTTTTACAAAGCGAACACTTCTCGAGTATAATCGGGTTATTCTCCGTGATTATATCGTGGTGACGATATCATAAATCCAATGAAAAAACAGCTTATAGTAATAATTACACATGATATATCTGTACCGGAATTTTTCAGAAGGAATTTAGTAAACCCTATTATACTTGTAAAACAGGTGCTCTGTAAAAAAATCGTAAAGAACTCGACGAACACGATATAACAAAGTCCCTAAAGATCCTTGTAACGCAATTCTTTTTTATACTCCACGTTTATTTGCACTGGAAAAGCGTATTGTAAAGTTCAACGAATGGACCATTTAGTCTCTTTCTGTTTTTTTACACACGCATACCACAAATTCTTCTGTAGTCTAGTTCTATAGTTTATACAGATTCGTTATGAATGTAAACGCGCACGAAATTCAATATTATCCTCATTCCACTCCCCCTCCCCCTCGTTCTTAGCATCGATTAGATGAAGCACGTGTCCCTGCAATATTATTTATTGCTACTATTAATAAAATTAATTTATCGTTATTATTACACATACCGTCGCTCGGCAAAGGGGATCGTACATCATAAGTGAGAACGATCAAAGCGTCCCTGTGAGAGTTCTGCAAATTGTTAACGGCTTGCGATGTATTCACTTCGATCAATAATTCAATCACCGAATATTTCTAGATCCTAAATATTATCTACATATGCGCGCTATTCTCGAGTGATTTGTTTTGGACAGTATTAGTTGCATCGCGTTCAGAAAACGGGCACTCTTCGAGAGTTCGAAATTAGATTGTTGTAAAATTTCTATCATAAGATGATTGTAATCGCTTCAATCAGTTCGAATCTTGAAGAATTTCTTCGAGATTGTTGGATTTTGTTAGAATATAGTTGAACAAAAATGGATATACTATACAAGAAGAAAAACTCTATCTGATGGATGCGAGACCTAGAATCTGCGAAATATAAAAAATACATTTTCGCATCGTGTTCGTGTACTAAAATTGATGTATGTTAGTCCGCGAAGCCAAAGCGACGAGGAGAAGAAATTAACTTAATTAACGCGTCGCGTGTAATCACTTACTATGCGCGTGCGCGAGAGTGTGTAATTAAATAATTAGAAGGCAACAAAATCCTTACGAGAAACTGTACAAATTTCCATAATTAGGTGATATTTGTAAAGATAAAAGGAAGAAGTTTCAGCGCGATTTTTATTAATATATAAATACGATTCTAGAGCGGTTTCTCTTGCGGTAGACAGAAGAGTCATGTAAGCTAACAAACGTTCCTCGCGTTTCACCTAAGTAAAAATATTAAATGCGTATCCCTAACGTGTCATCGATGAAGCGAGGAAATTAATAATGACGAGAGATAAGCATATAGTATACACGTATACATGTGTACCAAGTACGCTCGCGATTAATAAAAAAATGAAACAAAGGATATATCGTTCGTTTGTAATCACCGAGTTGAGGCTTGTTTTTTCACATAAAGGTTTTACGAATACACGTTCTACATATCTCTGTTTCTATCTCTATCTCTTTCTCTCTCATTATAGACGATAATAAACTTATGAAATGATTAAGCATAAATATATTGACTTAAGGAAAACTATACTATGACGCTGTCTATCTATACATACTGTATAAAGGCATACTGTAACTTCATCATGATTACTATTAAAATATTACACTCCAAGTTGGAAGCGATGCCACCTATCGATTTTCCTTTGCCTTATATTCCTTTTTTTTTAAGATTTTAATCTGAGATTTCATAAATTATAATTTTATTATTCTGGGCAATTTAATAGATTTTAATAAATAAATAAAGATAATAAAAATGTAAAATAAAATGTAAAATAAAAAACAATATTATATCTTTCTTGAATCAATTATATAGTAACCGTTAATGCAAAGCCAGAAGATATAAAAAAGAATTAAAAACTTTATTTTTTAGAAAAAAATATGTTTTTGTATAAAGCAAGCTAATTTTTACATATAACGTTAGTTTAGTAAAAATGTTAGACATTTAGTTCATAAATTGTTTTATAGTATTATTATTTATTTCGTTAATAAACAGTTATGACAAATAAATAAAAATATAGAAGAAAATATAGAAGAATAAAAAGTTAAGATATGTTCTATTTTTAATTAAAAAATTTCAAGACTAGAGAGCGGATACTTATCTATTCATTTCATTTCTGATAAAATATGTATTTCGATTTTCATTATTAGAAGAGTCAAATGCAACATACATGATATTTCTTCAATACTCGCTTTCTATTGACTTGTGCTGCGCTCTGGTACCGCTTACTTCGAGATAAACAACTTAATATTTATAAAATGGTTGCAAATAAATTAAAAAATTTACAAAAATTATAAATAAGCGTGATAAAACGCAACTGATTTATATGTTTTTTCTTAAAGCAATTTGAAAATTTGCAAAAAGTTGCAAAGAGACTTCTCTTTTATCGACGATAAATAAGATCTGCTCCAAAGGCAAGATGCGCTGTAGCAGTTGATGTCCATTCTTTCTTAAAACGCTAGATTACGCTTTATTCCACAACTCGTATTGTTCGGTCGCATTTGTTTTTACAAAAAGAAAGTATATTTTCTGAATTATAAAAAAATTTATTAGAAGAGATCATACATTATATATTTTCGTTATATATATATATTTGCAATTTTTGATAATATTAATAAATCTTCATGACATACGTTAGAAAAACTGTTTGTAATCCTTACTGTTAATTTAACAATATTGCATTCAATTTAAGAAATGAAAAATGTTGCTATAAAACAGAGAAACTCGAACTAACTTTTGGCGATTGCATTAATTAATTGACGCATAACCTGGCGTTGAATTAATGAAGGCTGAACTTTGCCTGTACTATACGTTCGTTTGAATCGTTTGAATCGATCCTCGACGCCCACTCGATCCGACGTATTATCGTACTCCATTCGATTCCATTCAAGTCTGTCTGACTGAATAACAATGTTCGCGCATACACTACACAAACCATTATCGTTGAATCGCCAAAGAAAACAAGTAAATGTCGCTGCGAGTAATATGACGGTAACAGTTATCACTCTAATACTGTCATTTAATTGAATTGCATTATAAATAAGACACGTGGTTTAATTCTCTATTTATATTATGAATCGACATTTTAATATATAGAGTCTATTTAAAACTATGTAAAAACGTTAGTACTTTTATTTCTAAATAAAATATAATCAGTAATCATTTCTTATATTTTATATTTTATATCGACGATATGTAATTAAGTATTATTACCTTTTTGCATTCTCGTGCTGCACCCACGGATTTTTGCTGCACGTAAGAGATGATAACATTATTACATAAAGATATCACGGAAGAAACTCGGATAACACGCTCTCTACTTCATGCTACGATAAAATAAAAAATCAAATTGATATTCTTGTTATATTGCTTAATAATACTGTTTAAGCCACGAATTTATTTGGATTCTTTAGAGTTGAGAGCGTTGCGTTTAGGTAAGCATTATGTCGTAATCTAAACAATTTGTTAGTTGCAAGATAAGAAACGCATTTCCTGAAATAAACCGACGACTCTGTCGAATAACAACTTCACAAAATTCTAACGCAGTTCGTTACAACCTTTCTAAAAATTTTGTTCATTAATTTACATAAAAATGCATTCTATGTGTTAATAAACCTTGCAAATCGATTTGATTACAAGAACAGCACTGTCTCTATCAACAGAGTTGTAAAAAGCTGATATATTCATAACTCATCGCGACGTGAAGCCATGATTTTTTTGCTACGTTGATGAAGGGCACGGACGAGATAATCAAGAGGCAAGGTAAAGAAAAGAAAATTGTAGAAGTACAAGAAGTTGATGTATATGGATAAATTAATGTATATTAATGTATATGGATTAATTCAGTATTATTATGAAAATAAATATTAAAATACTTATATATAATTTATATAATTTCATATTAAAATATGATACTTATGTAGGATATAAAATTTATAATATGATTATATAATATATAATAATATAAAATTTATTTTTTATAATAAAATAAGGTATGTATATAATTTTTGTTTTACCGGAATATGAATATAAAAGTCAACATATAGACATATTAAACATAAAATTTAATCTATAATAGGTATTAAATTTAGTTCAATCTGATTTAATTTTGATTTTATGATAAAAGAATAATGGATCAATACTCCTATCTTCTTCTGCCGTAAGACGGCCAGCGAAAGGTAATGATTGGTCGAGCAGAATACTCGTTTTCGAATAAAAAGATTCAATCGTGTACGGAAACATCGACAGCGCCTCCAAATTCTGAAAGCGCGATGCAATTGATGGTGAATAAAAGCTAGGATGCAAGTGGAGTAAAGAAAATTGCGGAAAGGGGAGGAAGACGCGAGAGGATTTCTTTGTTGCGAAAAGGAGTCGGACAGCTCTCGTTTGTAGTCTCAAGAATGGAAATAGGGGTATCGGCGATCGCTCCGAGCCACAAAAGAGCTGCCCGAGACAAGCGCGAGCTAGTCTACAACGGCATCGATGAGGCAATAATTCTACGCGCCAACGAACATTATTACCAACGTGACGTTGACAAAAACGGCCGAGCTAATCACGAAATTCCACGCGGTCTCCGGTCGCAGAGCGGACCCGCGCGTTTAGAAAGTGGAAAAAATCGTACCGACTCGATCGATCGACTAGCGGTACAGATCGATAGCACGCTAATAGTGGTGTTCCGTTAACTATTATCTATGATTTTTGATGGGGGCTTTAATTAAATCTGTGAAGTATCTTATTTCAGTTGCGCAAATCGGACGATTTCTTCTCGATCGAGTACAGATCGAATAAAAATTAAAATTACGTGTGACAAAATTTTAATTGCATACGACAGAACTTTCAGCTAATTACAGCTAATTACACGAGTGTATCTCCGATTTGCAAAGTCGAGTTGCATCGCGTTTTTAGAACTGAGAACTTTCCGAGCCAGTCTGAACAAAGCAAAAGAAGTGAAGGAGAAATTGGCGACGTAATGCGCACTCGTAGCGTGTAATTGATTTATTTTCGAATTCAGAGAGAATCGAGACGCGTGCTTGTTCGTCGTGTTCGCGGATTAAATGAGTCTCCGCGAGCGCGCCGATCGCGAATCCCGTCTTGCTTGGGATATCAGACTCTCCTTTTAGGACACCAACCGACCAGCTACATCGAGTCTTGCACGCTCGTTTTTCTTATTTCTCATCTCGGCACGTCGCGCGTCTCCTTTCATTTTAACGCATGATCGCACACCCGATCTGACCAGTGCAACACACCCACCGATCTCTAATCCTGCCGTGTATACGCAGAGACGGTCGGTCGGGCACGTAGATCATGGAAAGAAAACGAATAGCCTGGTTGAGAGAGAAAGAGAGAGAGAAAGAGAGAGAGAGAGAGAGACAGAGAGAAAGATGCACGGTTATTCGTTTACAAATAATTTCCCGGCCAGATAAATTATGTGCTCGGGGACAAAATGATTTTCACCCAATGAATAACGGAATGTAAGTAATAGCGTAATAATAAATTTACGGTTCGCCTACCAAAAAATTCTCTTAGCTTCAATATATCATTATCGCGATAATCAGCTTCACGCTGCTCGAGGATTCTAATAAACTTGCGTTGTCCAACAGCGACGCTATGCGAAGGATACCGTCCAATATCCTTGAATATTTGCGCGATATTTTATTGACTATCTGGAGATGCTCGCGCAACCATCGTTTTTATATGATTGTTATAAAAAGTTGTCGCGATCAACATCTTCTTCTACATAGTTATATAATTAACGATCGATTACGCCCACAACGATTCTCAAGACGTAAAGCAAAACCATATTTGCGACTTCGTGAGAACAATTTTATATATATATATATATATAGTAATAGTTAAAATAAATTTACATAAATTATTTTTTTATTTTATTTTATATTTTTGACGCGTGCGCGCACACACACATACACATACACACGTATATATAGTATAACATATATATTTTCATATAATTTTTATAAAATATTTTTTAGACTTTACAAAATTTTAAGGAATTTATTTACAGTTTCTTTTTAATTTAATGTGTTTAAAATCTTTACAAAAATTTCAAAGTTTCCTTTATGTAATCTTAAATGCAATTAGAAATTTTTCCAATTTTATCTATATATATATATATATATAAAATTTTCAAAAATTTACGTAATCATCCATTAAAAAATATATCGTTATAATTGTAATTATATAATACAAGTGTGTCATCTAACTGGATCAAATAATATATTAATATATCTATTATTTTGAAAATAATATATATTTATTCGATTATAATTATTTTTTTTTATTATATAATAATCCTTAGAAAAAGAATCTTGATCAATTTCTTCCTTTGTCCAACGTCTGAAAGATATGAATCGCGTGTCAACCATACGATAACATCGTGCGTCCACCTGGACACATATATGTAGGAAGGACATTTATATCCAGGAAGGCAAGCGCTTGAGACTCTCCCTCTCTATCTCTCTCTTTCTCTCAAGACACCTAGGCAAATCGGTTTACATTACTTTCACTGTTCGATGAAGTTCAGTCGGACTTGCCAGAACAGCCATTCGTTCTTATCGTTCTCGTTTCCATCACTGGATTTTTCTGCAAAATAAAAAAGAGACAGAGAAAAATCGATTAACATTGGCAGGCGTGAAATATTAGCTTCTCTGATTGTTCGATGACTCTCCTTTAATATCAGCGTCACGGCGAAAAAGAATCAGGTATATGATTAAGGACCGTCAGAAAAAGATGCTCGACTAACGTCGCTGACTCAGCCAATTTGCTAAACGTGATAGCGAATGACTAACGAGTTTTTCAAATTAATAGCGATTATTTAAATGCCTCGATTAGAAGGATGTTATTTACATCATACAGATTTGTTGCCTCGGCAGAGGTAATTAGTCGCACAAAACATAAATAATCGTGATATTTTATTAATCGCTTCGATACTTAATCACAACCGATACAAGAAAAAGTTTATATTTTTCACGAAAAGAAAATTAATCTAATTGTTTATTGTACGTGTATCACAATTCTCTTTTATAAAATAATAAAATAAAAAGTAATTTTGTTATTTATCTGTGCATGAAAAGATATGCGCTAAGAACAAGACATGAAGCAAATGTCATATCATGTGATAAATAAATGTAATCGTGAAGGTCGTAGAAGAAGAAGTGCTTTATATAACTGATCTTTTTCCGGCTAGCAAGTAGGCAGATAGAGGCACCTTGACGATGAGCCAATCGATGGTCGCATTTTCCATGTATCGGAAAATTTCCATTGGCAATTGCGCCTTATCGCTTGCTCCCGATCGATATAAATAATAATTGTTATTGACATATCGCATCCGCGCGCCATTATACTCTTAAGAATCTTCTGAACCGCCATCTCGAATGATCACGTTGTCCTCCGCGATTGACGATAACAATCTGTTGCGTAGGCGGATTCAATTGCGATAATTGTGATCCAAGGTACCACGAAGTATATTCACGTATACGTATATTCTTATGTCCTTGTCAGCATTTTGGATAAAATATTGTAATTGTAAAATATTTGTAAGAGTTTACTATATTAAGTCGATTCTCAATGCTGAACGACAACGTGTGGTTCATTAAATGAAGAAAATAAACCGGTTACGTAAGAACGTACCGCAATAAACAATTTTTTATTTTACGTTTATGTACGTTTATGTACGCGAACGCGCCGTGCAGAACTAAACACATGGCGGTGTGGGAGTCGTCGCTGTTGGGTGGAGGCCTGGCGCATAGCCACGTGTGTTTGCGATGTATGTATTTTGCACACAGCCACGCAGAGTGCAAATGTCAAGGGATTCCTCCGATCGGACTGGAGCAGCAAGCATTGAGCGCACATGCCTAAAGACGTGACTTAGATTGTGGCGCAACTATATAGTCTTGTGTACACTTAGTGCACACATATCATCCGCGTTGCATACGATTTTTGTTTAAATTTTACCTAGAAGTTCACACGGACTTAATCTGGCAAGATTTACATTAATTGCTAAACGAAGGAAATATAGCACAGTTTTATTTTACTCTATTCCATTTTCTTTAATTATGTATTTTCTAATCTCTCAAAATAAATCAAATAACTTATACTGTATTTCTCACTCAGTGACACATATATTGTCATTGAAGAAATATCTAACTAACAATAAGTATTGTAGAATATGATTTCGGTTTATACCAATTACACAGTATTTTGAATTGGAATGAAGTTTAATGACCAGTGTGTTGTTCATTGATAGTAGATCGATATTGAAGTGCACTGGTAACAAATGTCAAAGGACTTTAGATCGTAGGAAGATAGACGATCTTATTCATAGAGACAAGCAGGAAACGTGTTGAGAATTTTAATGTTCTTCAATTCAACGCGGAAAGAAGTACAAGTATATATAGTTGAAAGCACGTGTTTCCGGGTTTTTCGAATTAATGATTCTTTATTTTTAGCAAGAGCGTAACTATGTAACTATGTATGAGAATATTAAGGAAAGGTGTGTCTAAAATATACTGTATATTATACGTATATACATATACATTATTTCGCTTTATATATATATATATATATGTATAATAAAATATATATTATAAATAAAAAATTATATTTTTGTAAATATTATAAATATTTACATGTTATATTTACAAATATATATACATTTTTTATTTACAAGTATATATTATACCTGTATCTATATAATAAATATTTGTAAATAAAATATATTCCACAGAACTTTACGCTTTGATAATCAATAGTCTGAAACTGAAGTTTTGTTAGTTATCACGCACATAAATCCATCTCGCAGCAGAATGCTTCAACGAAGCATCAATCACCATCGGTGTTGTTTCTCCGTCATTATCCGAGAGTAATTTTAATTTTCTATCGGGCGCCTGTTACGCCCTATCACTGAATGGCGCGGAGAAGGATCAAAGTGGAAAATATCATGAATAGAGAAACGAGGTTCTCGCGTATGTACATATACACCACCGCGCACATTCACGTGCGACGTCTCGGATCGTCGACCCTCCCCCACGTGGGTATCGATAGGCAAATGTCAGGGGATCCCATGAATCACATCGCGATCGAGGAAGGGAGAGAGAGATAGAAAGAGAGAGGAGAATAGAAAGGAGAAAGACAGATAGAAAGAAGCAGAGAGAGCATCTCATTCACACACAAGAGGAAATATCGAATCTCATCGGCGACATCTCGCGCGCCGGCAAAATGTCAGAGGAGATCTCTCGCGATAGGTGAGCTTTGCCGAGGAGAGGCAAAGATGGGGGGGTTGACCGGATGCCTCGATAGATCGCGGGAGCCAAAGAGATACATCGAGGACCGCGAAACGGGTGACGAAAAAACGTTGGTACCTTACATAAACGGACCACGCCCTGCCGGAGCACGTTCGCCGTCCGCATAGGTACATCAGATGTGGTGTCGTGTGTATGTGTGTGTACGTGTGTTTGCGCGCGCTCCCGTGCTGTCTATGCGCTCCTCACGAAGCGTATCGATAGCTGCTATATAGTCGACATCGATGTGTAGCACTGCGGTCTCTCCTGTTTCGATATTCTCCACGGCATTGCCTTACGTGGGTGTTCGTAAGGGCACCGGAACGAAAGTCTACCGGTTGCTTGCTAAATCCTCGAAATGCTTCTCGAGATTCTATCTCGACCAATCTAGCGAGCCGGCCTGGTATTTCCAGCCGCATGAGTGTACGACGATTATAGGGATATATGTACATATATCGGAGAACGTGTATCGGTGTCGATTTGTTAACAACCGCTGCGAGGTCTCATTGTCTTTTATCGAACTGTTACGCTTGGACATAATTTTGTACCTGGAAAACTTCGTCGTTGCTATAGTTACGATGATCCCTAATAGCAGCAATTTTAGGTACTTAGATGTTTCATTACCAGAAACTAGGCCAGACTTTTTTTTTTAACACAAAGCTAATTATGTGAAATGACAAGAGTGCATGTAGAAGTAAACAAAAATAATGTTTTAAGAAGATTATTTACTGTATTTATATGTTCTTTGTATATTATCAAATTTTCTATTTTGGTATTACATATACCCTTATTGCTAAATTTTTATTAGATAATCTGAAGAAACGTAATTACATAATACATGTTTCATGTAATAAAAAAATATAAAAAAATTGTTAAAACACACACGCGCGCGCGCGCGCACACACACACACACACACACACACACACACACACTCTGTGTATTACATTATTACATAAATTTTTTTTCAGAATTTTTTATTATTAAAAAAAAATATTATTATAAAAAATGTGTGTGTATATGTGTTTTAAGAAATTTCTATTACAAAAATTGCATTAACTTATAAATTTCTTCTATTCCGTTTTATAAATTCAAGGAATATAATTAGACGCAAAATTAAAAGACGTTGTATTTTCAATTGTTCCTTCCTGCGCAATTTATTTCGAGAGAAAAATCTCTTTAAAATTAATTTGCTATACTTCGATACTTTAATCGATTGTCTCAAAGATTTATGTTGGCGCGACATGTCGACCTCGAAATTCGGCGATGTAATATTAATCCGGTCGGTGGATTGCGAAAGCGAAATTAAACGCGTTCTTCGTTCGTCAGAAGGTCGCTTCGCCAGCTGCACAAGGTTTCCTTCTTGAGCAGCGATGAACCGTACGATGGCGGAAGATTTTCGTGCGACAGAGCGTGAAAAGTGGAGCATTCCAAATGTTTCTAATCATTTGTTCTGTCTTGCCGCTGTCTAACATGTATATAAATGTGTTTTACAATGGGGCATAGATGAACGACAACGTCGACAGCTGTCGGTAGATAACGTTACATTTCTCTCGGATTAACATTTTTACGCGTAAAAGTCAATTCTTTTTTCTGATAGGAGAAAGGGACGGCATCAAATAGTACTTGATAGTTACTTTCCTTTAATACCAATCGTTCTCCATAGCAAGAGAGACCGCGTTACTTCCGCGACGTACGCACGGCGGATCTCTATGAATTATGGAAGACAGCCGTTAGCGTTGCCTCGTTATTATCGCTAACGTCCGCCAATTATGTTATCATTTTTTCTACGCCTTCCTGTTGCTGCAGCAGAAAATGTGTGCTCCTTTGAAAACGTCAGTGCAGATAAGAACTACTCTATCAATTATATGATCGGGTCAAAGCTCATGTTACTCGTAGACGCTTCCTCATAACTTACTTGCATCTCCCCCGTTATTACGATTGCTGTTATATTTCATTTTCAATTAGTGAGATCAGATGGTTTTCTTCCGAAAGCGAGCGATCGTAGAATTCGCGAAAAAATTGGCCGCAGGTGCGCTGATACAGAAGAAACAATTCTCGCGTTGCCCATAATTTTACGTTATTTGAACCACGTACAACCGCCTATATCTGATGTATGTTTTATCGCTGTGAGTTATAAATAATTTCAATGTATAATTTCAATGTACGCGGCATAGATTATCCGCGGCCTATTACGATATCATCCTCCAACTCCGACGAACCCCGACTAAAATAAGAGCGACGTGTTCGCTACTTCTTGTTTTTTATTCCCTCTCGAGTCTCACATCTAGCTCGTGATACGCGTTTATCACGGCTAGCCAAGCATCTCGTAACTCCTGAATTCTTCAGAGTTTCTGAATTCGAGGCGCTGAAAATTACCATCATCTCATCTTTCCGGTCATCAGGCGATGGGCTCGTGTTATATCGTTTGAGATACTTCTTCACTCGCTACCGTTACGTTCTCGATAAAAGTTCCCGAATGCTGTTTGTGCGCTCGTGCATCTATTTTCTATCACATATCTACGCATCTAGCCTCCTGGGCAATACGGCCCGGCGCTTACGGTTCTTCGAGAAACATGGGAATCCGGGGGCTCGTTACAACAAGCGCTTAGTGCCAAGTGCCAACGAACGACAATCATCTCGTTTCTTTTAGCGCAGTTACCATCTTGATGAAAAGATAGTCCGTTCTAATGATTTGATGATAAAATGCAATAAAAATGTAATGGTAAAAATTAAGAGAGTGATTCCTATGAATAGTAAATTCTTCTAAAAATAAAAGCTTCGAAGATGATTATATTGTAATTAAAATCTTGTTCAAATCAATAAGTTTCAGAGATATAAGAAATTACAATAATAAATATGAAAAACATCAATGTTACAATAATTTTTATTAATTTGTCAATGTCACTGAAGATGTTAAAGTATGAATACGATTTTATATATTCGGAATTTAAAAATATGATACTTAAAAGTTTCTTAATTATTGTCAATTTTATAGGCGTTTTCAAAATAAAACTATTAATAATAGAAATGTTTAACTCTAAAATTATAATATGTATCATTTAAATAATTAAATAATAAATAAATTTAAATAATAAAAATCATTTGTATAATTCTAAAGGCCAAAGAACATATTTGATAAAAGATCGAAAAATTGTGCTTTCAAAGGATTAATTGTGCTTTTATCGATTATGTATTAGCCTTGGTTCACAATAGATGTAGTAAGTCTTAATTAAGCCTTAAAAAATTGACCAATTGCACTCGAATTTGAAGAGAATAATCGACTATGATTGGTCAATTTTTTACGGCTTAAGGCTTATTACACCTATTGTGGGCCAAAGCTTATATTCTTACGCTTCTTCTTCTTTGATATTTGCTGTGATACATGATATGCCAAAATAATAATTCATGAAAAAAATAGCAATTAATGTATGCTCGTATCTTGTTCCGATCACGAGTCACATGTTTCTAACGACCGTTGCGGAGTGTAAAATGTTGCCTTCTAATTATAACAGAGCTACATAATTATACAAGCGACTATAAAAGAAGCAATATAACGTCATAGATTCATTTGATATAAATTTCAGGTATACACTTGGACGTACACGTGGGGATTATCGATAGCGGCGGATGCCGATGTGTGTGTGCTCCTACTCATCCGGCGTAATAATATGCGCGACCATAAAAGTAGGCATAATAAATCGAGCACAATTAATAAAAATCTTTTCGCATCGTACATATGTATAGACTCGACGAGTCTATAAACGAAATGCCAGTTATGACGTAACCATAAATAGTAAACGAAACTATGGTCAATTAATAAACGCGCGAAACTGGCACAAGTGAGAGGAGATAATTAAATAACTATTTTTATATATAAATAAAAAATGTAGGACAATGCATAATAAAAAAGCTCTCTTCCTCCTCTCCCTCTCTTTCTCTCTCTGCATCTCTACAATTCTTGAGATTATATTCTTATACATATTTCTATTTGCTTAACTTGATTTGAGAAGAGTCATGTAGAAATTCATCAGTTTAACGTAATAAAAATGATAAAAGTATCTCGTTTGACGCAAGACCGCCCATTTCGCAGTTGCGTAAGAATGGCAATAAAACGCATCTATTTCTTCTCGCGTTAATTCAAGCTTGCTCGTAAAATACAGAGATGGAAGGAGATATAATACGAAAAGCATAGACGAATAAGCGGGACGTAGCACGCTAAACGCGTTATCGTCTGGGTAGTCATGCAACAGAAAACCCGTCCTGATCTCTAACGGAGCGCAAACCGACGATACGGATGCCAAATGAAAATAAAATAAATTAAATCCTTTCCTACGTTCGCGAACATTTAATATTCCGGTCGAATGCGTCCATGATGTCGTGCATTACGCGAGAGTGGCAATCCAATACATCTTTTCTTGCATATTGGACAGATTCATTCTCACTTTCTATCGCAACGATATTCGTAGCGAATGCAATCATAGAAAGAGACCTTAATATATTTAAAGAATAAAACAAAACGATAAAAATTTTTAAGTCCCCCGTTTTTCTTAATATTTTTTTTATTAATATATATTAAATTCTCTTAAAATTCTCTGTAAAAAGTCACACACAAGATACATGACTCGATAATAACGTCTACCAGTACTTGTGGCAAATTTTTATTCTATTATTTTTTTATGAATCACGATTTTCCTTTCATAAGACCATCTTTACGAGACCATCTAAAACGATAATTGCATCCCTCCAATGTAGGAGCTTTGTCCGAGCGGCGCGGCGTGCCGACGTCACCATCTAATCGCGGGGGTTGCGCAATCCCGACGAGTCAGGCTGAAACGCGTTCATTTTTCATCGCGCCAATCCACCCTCGCTCGCTAACGCGCGAGCATAGAAGGCGGCGCCGACAGCGGCGGCAACGATGACGGCGATGGCGTGAGGTACGAGGGAAAGGGACGGACGGACACGCGCGATGAGGTACGCTAAACACATATCACTTAGGTGGTCGTGGCGTCGAATAGGAGAGAGAGAGAGAGAGAGAGAAAGACAGACTCGTTCTGGATCTCGATCCGGAGCGTGCAGACCAGGCCGAGCATTACGGCGGCGGCCATACGGACGTCTCCTCGTTGCGACTATCACCGGCCGCGATCGAGGAGCACACCGACACTCTCCTCCGACGATCGGTCTCTGGCTCAACGCTCTCGCAGATCTCGGCGGTGAGAATGTATTGGTCGGGCGTGGTCCCGGTGGCCATGGAATGCGCTCACTTTCACCGGGAGCGCGGCACGACGGAGACGCGGAGAGGATAGGGTAGACCTGGAGGAGCGAAGAGAAGAGAGAACGATTACGGCGAAGGGAAGGCGGGAGGAGAGGATATGGTGCACCCAAGGTGCACGCACACGAAACACACACGCCGCTGCGGCGTCGAGTATCGCGTCGATGCATCACGAAGCGCATAGAGCACCTCGAGATCTTGCGAAGCTACTTTATTCTCAAAAAAATCCTTGAAGTATCTCTGCGGTTACAAGAATCAACACTCAAAAAGATTAATTTTTTTCTTAATAAAAGCCGTATTATTTTAAAGTATCGGAAAGATATTGAGACAATAAAATCGAGTCTAAAGAATATTGTTCTAAAATAATGCTCAAAGTATCGCTGCATAATTCGCCTCCGTTGCAAAGTTGCAATAATGAGATCTGTTTTATTTGTCCGTCAATCGACGTATTAATCTGTCATACAGCTGACGCATCTCCTTTTACAGCAATGGATACTGTCTAATTATCTTATGAATTATGAGCGCGCCAGCAAGGCCAATCAGGCAGCTAATAGGATATCCTACACTTCCATTGCGCTGAAGTTTTAACGGCCAGAACTTCTTCCTCGTTGAAGTTCTGGCCGTGTCAGGTGCAGCTGCAGCGCGGCTCTGAAACCGCAGAGTCCAGACTCGCGTACCGCAAGTTACACCGCGAAATGAATACAGTTCCCCCGGCGAAAATTTATGTAAGTCACTTGCCGGCGCCGGAGCCACGAGGACTTGTACACCGACCGCACGATCCTCACCGGCGTTTCGTTCGTGCTGTCCAATAAATCGAATTATAATTAATCGACCGTGCGTCCTCAAATTTCCCTTCTCCAAGAACGAAAACATTTCGCTAAGGCAAATGGTAATTTCACGAAAATATTAATTTGTTAATTCATGCTTTTGTCGATGTTTTTACGATGTCGCTTGCTAAAAAAAGATTAGTAATGTGATTAATAAGAGAAGAATTATTAATATTATTATAATATCGCGAATAAGGGCGTGAATTGTAATAAAAATGAATTCTTACTCGCGATCAGTTTCCTTCGACACATATGCCTGCGTTTTCATATAATAATATCGAACAGGAAATTAAATCATCTATCATTCATTTTTTTTTGTTCTGTTCGCCGCGGTAATTAACAACGGACCGATACGGCGTTTCTTTCGTAAATGCGTCACTGATACCGGGTTGCTACTGCTACCGCCTGCCCCGTTATTCGCCGGATTTGTTTTTCGCACTTACGTAAATTCTCGCTGCGGACGAATCCCTGCTGATTCGCTAAGGCCCGACGTTTTCGAGTTCTCGCGGATTGTCAAAAAGGAGAAAACGAGGAAGAAACTCGGCACGACACGGCGCATTACTCGGGGCTTTTATTGCGCCGAGGTATAATGCTTCTTTCGTGCGTGCGTCGTAAAAAAAAAGTTGAGAATTTATGAGCATCAGGGGTGGGCAGACACGACGAAAAGAGTAATTAATTGCGGACTACTTCGTGGAAAAAAATACAAGGGTGATCTGTGCCTGACTTAATTGCGTGAGTGCGAAAATGTTGGCTTGTAAATTACTCTTAAAACGTGAGTGACAGCATCAAGTTGTGTATGCGAAAAGTGCGCTTATAAATAAAAGCGGACAGGTGTAAGCTTGTTGCCAATCACGGTGAAATTTCATTACACTGAGCGATACTTTCGAAATGAATTTGTTGTTCTGAAATTTTATTGCGGAAACGATGAGATTGGAGAAGAGAGCTAATTTAATTAAAACAACATAATTGATCTATTCTTTTTAATGATCATATCACGAAAACATCATATAGTAACTCGAAATATCAGATTTTAATTATCTAGTTTGATCTCCAATTACACTCCCTCGTCGTTGTTTTTCAATTTACCGCAAAATCGATGTGAGCGAGAAGTTCATCAATGTTCAATTTCATTGTACAGATTCCATTTTATCATTATAACGGAATCCGTGTCTGTTACTCAATTATCGCGATCGAAGAAGCGCATTTCGATGAAGTAGTTCACTCCGCGTTCGCGTTTTAACGCACGCGAAATAATGGAGCGAAAGCGCCGGCGGGCGCCCACAAGCATTGTCCCGTTTTATGTCGTATAATTAGTCGCTCGGATTTTTTTTACAATCACCCACTTGCCCGGCGTAATCGGGCACGAAACGCTCCCTCTTCCTTCTGCTCTTGCTTTTGGTTTTTTTTAGCGACGCGCCAGGTAGATACATACGGGAACGTGCATTTGTGCCGCAAACGTTCCGCCGATGCCTGGCAATCGGCAACCGTATCTGATGCACGACTAACCAATTGGCATTTCCCTGAAATAATTGCATATTATATGGAGAGTAATTTTCACCCGCAGCCATTCAACCGTGAATACGAAACGATCGTTCTCTTCGGTGCTAAAATGCGATTAGGGAAGGAGAGAAGGGAGGAGGGATAGGCAGAAAAAAGGAGACACGTTGCAACGAGATGTTGCATCATGTGAGACTGATAATTACTTTCGCAGCTTTTCGACGGCCGGGAATATCAATCTTTTAACGAGGACGCGGCACGACTTTTTTGCGTCACTCTATCCACGATAATCGATTTTTTTTTCGAATCTACAGTTATGCAACAGACACCTTACTTTTTACTTGGCGTGTTAACACGAGCAAGCGAGCTTTCGTGCAGTCGGCAATCAAATTGATTGAGTCGTTAACGATAATGACGTTTACTTGATATGAACACGAATAAATGGCACACACCGCCGAAATTTGTATTACAATCTGGCGATCTAAATTTATCTCTTTACGACACGATTATCTTAATTCGAAAACTAAATCTTTGAAAATCACTAAAATCTTGGTAATTTATGCACGCTCTATCAGATGGAATATAAATTCAAATTTTTTAGTTGTATACAGGTATAGGTACAATGTACATTAAAACTTTTTTATAAATATATAAATTTATAAATATATGTTATAAAAATTGATGCAAAAATTAAGTATTAAACCAGGAAAGATATATATAATATTATATATATATTATATAAATAATGTATATATTATTGAATAAATGATCTAATATATTATAATTAGCCTTTGTGTGAATTGTCTAGTTAAATATGGACAAAAAAAAAATTTTTATGAATCAATACGGAAGATATTCTTTGCGGAAGATTATATTCTTATAATTATGATCTTATTATAAACTTAATCTATATTCTTGTTAACTTTTTAGACAAAATGTTGTTAGAAAAACAACAATAATTTACAATAGTAATTTAACAAAGTTATTTGCATTTTGTTTAAACATAATCAGTTATATTTTATTAAAAATTTTATAAAAAATGTCATGCTTTATGTGTTGTGTATGGATATAAATAAAAAATAAGATTAAAAAAATAATAATAATAATGGTAAATATAATACAGATGATAAATGTTATTATTTGATCGTTATTTATATATTTATGTATTTATAGCATATCTATTTATTTATGTCTTTTTCTGTTATTTATATATTTTTAATTTTTATAATTATATATTTTTTAAGATATAAAAAAATAAATTAATTAAATCTGTGTCTCAAAAAGTACAAGTTGCAAATTAAAAGCATGTTATTAAAAAAAAAATATCTTTTCCATTAAAAATATGTTCTTTAAAAATAGAGGGAAAATAAGTTAATAAGTGGTCACGAGTCTTACGCCGCGTAGCAAAGAATCTTATCCTTATTCCGGAGCGAAGCGAGGTGGCTGCAGCTGCAACCAGCCGTGGCCTTCCCCAACGTCATCGGCCGGCAGCGCGGATACTTGCACTTTCCTGCGGTGCCCCAGTCGGAAAGGCTAATTAAACTGCAACAAAGAGGAAAGGAGCCGCGAGTGAGCCTGGCGACCGGCCAGAATTATTTATGCGACCTGCTCCCGCGAAACCAGTTTCGTATAATTCGGTTCGTCGTCGAACGGTATGCCGTATTCGCGGCAGAAGGATATCGGGAGAAGCGAATGGTTCTGAGTACCCATTTAACGCTTAAAACGGATTTTTCGATTTTTCACACTTTTTTTCTCCTCTTTTCTCTCATCAGAAATCTTTGGGAGTGTTATATAAGAAGGGACTAAGTACAGAAAAATATATAGTGTAAAATATCAAAAACCAAAACATACGTCATTTACACAAACCATCGTACTGACGGATTCACGTAATTGTACCGACTGATTGCGACATAGCAAGGGAAAGAAAGCCTTCCGAGGGTAAACTATCGGTAAACTCGTCTCGTCCACTTCGGTTGCACAACTGAATGCATTTCGCGTAACGTATAATTTCCAAGCGAACTAATTTATTTGTTCGATCTTATTTATCCGTCGATATCCTTCGCGATACGCGCTCTGCGGCTATTATGCGGTATGCGTCACGAGTACGCTTCGCCAGGCAAAATTCTCAACATTCGACGCCAGGACGGAGATGATCGTGCTCAAAAATCCGTCGGCGCATCGCAAAAACCTATGTGTGCCAATGCCTTTCTTAAATTACCCGTTCATTCCGGCGACGGCATTATTGAATTACGAGACGCGCGGCGTTGCACACATGCGAAGTAAAGCGCACTTCAGTTTCGTAAGAAAACGTACGTTCGCTTCGCTCGCTCGCTCGCATCCGAGCGTACACGTAGTCTCTACACATAGTTGCCTCAACGAAAACGGGGGACACCGATCGAGCAGAACCTCCGACACTTGACCGATGATCCCCGCGCTACGCGTTTCGCAAGGGGCAATAAGTCTTCTCTTAATTTTCGCCGCTTCGCGCGATCCGGGCCTCCATCCAACGCGATGGGCGTGAAACGCAGTAATTGCGGTCGGACCGAGGCGGGTTTACATTAACGGCGCCTCATTGCAATTCGCGACGCGCCCGATTACCGGCACGGTAACGATTATTAAGCTCGCGCGCGGAAAAGAATCCGCACGATTAATTATGACGAGCGAACCCACGCGAAGGAAGGATAATTAAGGGCATGATTGAGACGCATTCTTGAACCTGATTTATTTTCAATCAGGCGACAAACCAGTACATCGATAGCATTTTAAATACGTATACTTTGATCTTGCAATAGATATCACTCATTTGCTACAACGATGACATAAAAGCAAAGAAAATAAGTGTTTTAAATGTTTTGAATTACTAAAATTTTGTAATATAAATTTTGAAATGCAGTTTTAAAGTAAATACTAATAATTTAATAAAGGAATAGTAAAAGATTAGTAATAAGTAATAATGTGTAAAGGAAGTATGTTCTTTTAAAGTATATTTTTCCTTTGTTTTTTTTTTCTGTTCTTTCTTTGCAAGTAACTTATGCAAAAAACAATTTTTTTTATTTATGTTGTTATTGTAGCAAATGAACGATGTCATACTTTCTCATAACTTCAAATTACTGTCAAATAAAATTCTACTCAATAAAGTCCGCTTTAAATTAAATTTAGTACGACACAGTAGATTTTATTGTTGTTATCTACTTGCATCGTTGAAATTCAATTTATCACATACGTAACGTCAAAATTTCTTCTCTGCTTTCCCTAAGAAAAAACTCAACTGCCGATTAAGAAAATTCATACATGAAAAGGGTAAGGCGACTAACGTAAGAGATACTTCACGAGTACGCTATGAATACGCATGCAACGTATAATAGCGTATAATAGTAAACCAAATTTATGAAAACGCAGAAGTTGGCGCTTACGAATGAAAGCATTAATGCGTACACCGCGTCCTCGTAGTCCGTATGGCCGATTCACTCGAGATATTCGAACAGTACATTATCGCTCGCTAAGCCGCCAAGCTCGTGCTCCACTCGTAGCTCAGCCCGAGGAGTGGATGAAGTACCGTTATGATTGCGCCAGAGCCGCTCGCGTGCGCGCGCGCGCTCCGTATGCGCCAACTACTGTCCACTGTTGTAATAATCGCAGAGTAGGAAGAGATACCGCGTAGCGGAATTTGCGCGGCCCCTGCCCCCTCGCCTTTGCCCGTACCCGCAGATACAAAAGAGGCACGAATGACCATATCTTCATTTCCGGCATTTCGCTCGCGTCCCATGCGTTTTCGCGCGAACCCATGCTGCGCAGGCAGCGGAATTTACTGATCCAAGTAGTCTGAGACATCCCTCCTGTAGATCCCTCCCGCGAATTACGTCTACTCGTTTTCTCCGCAAATAGCTGTTTCTTGAAGTGTCATACAATTTCTACACAAGAAAATTTTCGTTCTATTCGGTTGTAACTAACTGTTTAAGTTTCTCGTTGAATTTACGATCTCTCGAGCTTCGAAACCCGCAACTGAGTTTACTAGGGTATCGCGTAATTGGCTGTAGAGTTTGTTATCTAAAATTTATGTCTTGGCGTAACTTTATGTACATTGTTAAAGCGGCGACACTTTGCGATCCGATTCGAGCACTCGGTAAAGTCCAGGCTATTAGAAGCATCTGCCATGACGGTGTCAATTACTTTCCCGTACACTTTTGCCTCTCTTTCTCATAATTGCCACGTACAGGCCTCGAGTAATTGCATGGTAATTATGCCGTCTCGGTAATTATTACGCGAGAGAAAATGAATATTTGCCGTTGGAATAAAAGAAATCGTACAATTAATAATGATCAATATCGGCCAACTGTAAATTCAATCGGTCGACTTCTCTTGTATGTCGTTATAAAGTTTTCCATAGATATAGTTTAAGGTTTCTTCTTTTGAAATGTAATTGCATCGCTAAACACGAGCGTGAATTTAAATCCGCGCGAGGAATCGCACGCGAGAATATTGCAATTTTTGGCGGAAAGTTCTCGGATATTCGAGAAATGATTTAAAAAGTGACAAGAAAAAGCAAGGATGCACTGAAAAAAAACACGTCGCTTTTGTTTCTCTCTTATTTTATATAATATTTCTAGGAAGTCGCAAATATTTCGCAAATATAAATCTTTCTAAATCTCACGCAAAATAACGTGTCAATTATTTTGCAATGCGACTTGAAACTTAAAACTTGAGTGACATTATTTCCTGTTAAATTAAATCTGCTTGAATACGCAAAATTATTACGACCGAATCTCTTTTTCGACAATCTCTTTTTACACTTCACAATTCGAAGTGGCACAATTAATTTTCACGATTAATGAGACAGATCATTTTAACGAATCTGTTTATCGATAAAAGAACAAGTTAACGTATGCGCGACTGTCGGACGAGTGTAAACAGCAATTAATTAGCGTACGCTCTATTCTGCGAAGTATAACTATAATCACGAAACAGCTCAAGCGAACCTACTTTGTGCTAAAGTATTCTACACAAAGTTGTACCATAGATCTCTGACGTTCAGAAGCCAACGATTGTATTTATTTCTAGGAAAGAATATTTACGATGTAAAATAAAATTGAACATAAGATACAAATGCGTATGTTGACAATGTTGGAGAATATTCGGATTGTAAGTGATGTGACACTTGAACATACATTATCATTTAATTTGCAATCAAGTATTTTAAATCAAAACCGTCGTGGCCAAATATAGATGCGTATAGAATAAAAATCATTCTAGCTACTTTAATCGATATCTTGTGTAGCATAGGAAGTTCCTCCACTAATAGCACTCGATTCTTCGAATGTAAGAACGATGCTTAAAATGCATACGCCTAGACCGGTCGCGCGGTCTAATATGGAAGCGCGCGCTGCATTGAAGACAACTGGATCAACGTTCTGCCGATCGAATCGTTTTCTCTGAACATTAAGTCGTATCTGCAACAAGAGCAGCACGATTCAGATTAATGACTTGCACTAATATAGTATCTTACTACATAGTTAAAATGAGCTACGTGGGGTATATACTGTATCTTAAATATGGACGATAAATAAAGCTAATTAATCGAGATCATTTTACATCAATATGAGACAGTTAATAAATTACTCGTGAATAATAGATGCAATAATAAATTTGGTAAATATCTAAAATATCGAATATTGATATATTAAGTTGCATATATTATATTGAGTTCAGACAACACGCATGTCTAAAAGATATCTTTATAACGTCTTTTAGATGTCTTTTAGACGTGCGTGTTATCTGGGTAGATTAATGTAAATTAAGATACAAATAAGACATTTTACCGAGAAACTAGCGATTACCGCTTTGAGATCTTGAATCGCTTGTTAGAATTCAATCGGTCGCACAAAATCAAATAATCATAAAATAATCAAGAAATTTCTGATCTAGTATTCGTGAATTGAATCTTCGATTTTTTTTGTAATCTGATAATTTTCATCAACATTCGATCATTTTCGACAACTTTTCCGAGACTTACGAAACTTGTGATTATTGTCGTCCGTCGTGAATCATTGTCGTAATGTCACCTTTTATTCCATCCGATAGTTGACATTGGAGCGATTCGGTGTATTACGTGCTGAAGTTTTATTTTAGCAAAGCGTATATATAATATTATAGTTTTCTTTTACTTATTTTTTCGTCAGTGATTGATATAGTGCACAAAACCAATTTGGTTAACGATATCAACCCATAAAATGCCGGGAATGCAAATAAGAACGTATTTTATGCCTGCTTGATTTTAGTGCGCGGCACCGACGAATTACTGATCGAGAAAATATACTGCGTCTTCGGCTTCCTTTCATTCAGCTGTTTATGAAGTATCGCCTAAAAATTTGTTTCTTCTCTTTTCAATTAATGCGTCAAGATATTTGAGCCGTGGTGATAAACGATTGCGTAAATCAAAATGTACATTTTAATCAATTTCTTTTTCAATTATCCATGAAATAATGAGATAAAGAACCATTTATGGAATCTTTTTTATAATTTTTCGAAGCGAATATTTCAGTCGCTTCAAAATGCGCGAAATTCTATTTTAATACTAATATGTAACGAAACGCATATAAAAAATACATATAACACAAACGAATTTACGATCACGTAGGCAAACATGTAATCGATGTTACATATTTAAAAATAGAATTGATACATTTTTTCAACTTTTCTGAGCTTCAAAAGGCGATTTACGCCTTGCTATTGATATTTGCATATTGACGACGATGGAAATGCTGATCTGAAACCAACATTTTCTCGCGGCGTACCTCTTTGTGAATGCGAAAATGTTATCTTGCGCGTACACGTTTGCGTGGCATAAATCGTAAAGGTGGTCGGAGAAATTGGTGCCGCGGCAAAACGACGTCAAAATTGGCATTGCAGCGAATTAAAGGTCAGAACGATCATAAAGTAAGCAAAATAAGAAAACGCATAATAATATCTGCCAATCGTAACTTGGCCGAATAATCGAACGCGAAGGAGATCATTTGTGGTTTTTGCCAATATCAATCCATACGATGATTATTTATCCTCGGAATAGTCCGCAAGATTTATCATATCTATCGGAACGCAATTAATATAAATTTACAAATCAAACACGGATAAATCGATTGTTGAAATTTTGCAACAAGATGTTTTATATTGAACAACAATTTTGCGATAAATTATTTAATGACTGTAATTTATCGCATCTAAAACAAAATATATGCAATTGCGCAAAATTTAAAAACAGTCGATAACAGTGTCATAAAATTCTGTCTTAGAATATATATTATATATATTATATATATCATATATATTATATATAATATATTTTTTTAATTCTTTTAACTATCAAGAAGAAATGTGTGTGTGTGTGTGTGTGTTGTGTGAAGGTAATTACATAGCAAAAAAAATTAATTCTTTTTAATTAAATTAATCTTTATGACAAGAGAATTAGTAAAGAAATTGAAAATTCTTTTAAAACATCCATTTTCATGGTCCATTTTTCACTATCGTTTTTTCTTGCGCACAACCGCAATAGCACGTTTTACCGCCAATTCGCTTCTGCAATTTCTCCAGGAGCACTTTTATGGATCCATCGGTTCTCGAGTTGTAACACACTATCCTATCATGGGACAAGGAAGAGGCGCGCACGCCCAGCCTGCGTTCTTCTTAGCGGGACTTCTTTTTCTACTGGCTATGGTAGACTTACGAGAGTGCGAGAGAGGTACGATGATGTCGATGCAATCATCCGATGTCATGGAATGCGGGACCTCGGCACGGAGGCTTCTGGGAACGTATCCTCTGCCGACACGTCGACCTGGTCCACGTATCTTCCAGGAAGAATCGCGAGGTTTTGTAGAAAGTGACCCATCTAATAGCTCGGATAATCGTGTTTACCTCCATAGCTAATTGTAGTCGGCAATTCTGCAGGCTTTCGACATTTCTAATTATCAGCAGCGGCTGTGCACGAGTTCACTATCTATTTCGACCGATACGGGGTATTCTTCCTTGACGTCGCGTGAAGTACAACATATCGGAAGTGAAACAACTCGTGTAATTACGATGTCTACGTATTTATTATCAAATGTTCCTAAATAAAATTTTAATTATCATCAATTAAAAATTCTTAAGAGGCAACTAATTCAAGTACAATCATTTTTTGTAAAAAGAAAGATAAAATTCTTATCTAAAATAAAATTTCAATATCATTAAACTCTAAATATAAAATTCCTAATATGCTACAACACACCATAAACATCAACGCAAATTGATTTTTAATTGTTCACGCGAATAGATTTCTTGGCCTCCCGGAACAAAATACCGGAAGCCGGCAGTATATCGATCGTGAAAAGAAAAGAAAAAACACATGATATCGAGAGATATCGCATCATTCGAGAGTTATCGAAAGCTTGATAAGTTGATACGAAACCGCAAAAACGGCATCGCCTAGAACTTCCGCGCGGCGCGATGCATATCGGACGTGAAGTAGCCCCGGAAGCGAACTCGACTCACCACCACGTTAAGTTTGCCTGACGGGAGAATTGTCGGTGCGTGAGCACCTCTTTCTGGTGGCGGACGCCTTAATAATTTAACGCTATCTTGGACGCCGCGCCGACGAAAAACGAAAAGCATACATGATGATGAGGAGACGAGAGAAAGGGGCGACGAAGAAATACACAGCGAGGATGTAAGGAGAAAGTTTCGTGGCAATGCAAGTGTATTCGCTTATCTTAGCTCTGTTTTCAACAGCAATAATATCCCAATATTAATAAAGCAAGAATAAATTTGTCAATATTGTCATCATTATAAATATCTTTTGAATAATGTGGCAAATTTTTCATTTGTTTAATGTAATGAAATAAAAAAAATTCTAATTTTATAATAATAATTTAACGTTTTTTCTCAATTCTTGTAACATTCTTTGTCAGGCGTTATTATTGTTCCAAGTCGACCTATCGACAATAACATTATTTAATGATATATAAATTGCTGTGTTATCCAAGTAATGCGCATAAGTATAATATCTCCAAACTATTGCAAGATTTCTATTTTACGTTAAAAAAATTGTCTTTGCGCCGTTGCTGCGTAATAGCCGGAACTTCCGGAAGTTCTTCGCTATCACCACAAGCACGCACAAGTTTCTTCCTGAAGGCGAACGCGATGTCGTACAGCGATGACGAGAAAGAAAACGAAGCGGCTACGCGTGCAAATTTCTTCAGGGAGGAGAACGATGGCAATAGTAGTGGTAGTGATGGTGGTGCCGGTGGCGATGGCGCGCCAAACAAGAGGCTCGCGGAGAAAGGGGAGGAGAAGGAAGAGGTGGTGAACGTCGAGAAACCGAGGCGTAATCTGAAGCGTAGATGCATCGATAGCAATCGGCGGCTATCCTACTCGACCGCCGCTGATCTCCGGGGCACGTCCAGACTGGTAGACGTACGTAGATACTGTCCAGCAATCCCACCTCCACCCTTCACTCCCTCCGTTCCGTACGCATACAAAAGCGCTCCTCTCCTCTCGAGAAGTGTCCACTCTCGCCGCCCCCTACTTCTTCTCTTCTCCTCGTATGTGCACACATTATCTAGCCTAGGAGGAGAGAGAATGCGAGCGGACGTATGGGCGGTCTGGTCGCTCGGCGGTGGCCGACGTCTTCAAAAATGTAGGGAGCGGACCGTCATTTGCGTCGCAACGCTGGCGCTGATTCTAGAGGATCGCAATTTGCAGATCTAACTACGAAAGGAGAGTTTAAATGGCAAGCGTCTGAAAGAATAAATAAAACATTGTTGATAAAAAATTGTTGAGTTGTTACTTAAGTAACCTCGAAGTAAACTATAAATTATCACGCCATATTTATCTACAAATTATAACATTCGCTAATATTAGAAAGAAAAATGATCATAATAATTCATTATAATCATTACTATTAATCCTGTTTATGCGGTACAAGGTGTGAAAATACATATGGTTACAACATTCAATAATTAAGATATTGAAACAAGAATATTTCCATCCGTAAAATATAAATCAATCTCCGAGAGAACGCTTTTCCGTGATGAAATGTCTCAGCTTCCGCACATATCGATGATTTTCGTTGATTTTCGTAATTTTCGCAGCGAAATAACGGAAAGGCGGGGTCGCGATGAGAACCGCTGCTCGGGAAGCGGACTCTCGGAGCACTTTATCTCCGGAGTCCGGGATGTGGGTCGCGACTGCCGCCCGCCACGCGAGCCCACAGCGTACACCACTACTATCTTAAGGCTGGTCCACACCTGGTTGCGCTCTCGCGGTCTGCAGGCGCAATGGAACGGCGTCACGCTCGGAACACGCTTCGCGCTTCCTCGAATACATCCCACAAGCGTTATGATCACCTGAACCGTGCGAGCGACTGTCGCCTTCGGAGTCCAGATAATGATGATCATTACCGTCGCTACTGAGATATCTATTCAACCGGCGGATATATTTGTAAGAGATTTAAAACTTAGCAGATTTCTCTTATTTATATCTAATTATCAATTAATCTTGATGCGTCAGAGAATAATCATTAGACGGTTTCACTGTCCGATGCGGCGCTTCGCGTAGCGCCCGAGGAAAGATAAGAACGAAGCATACAACGCGGCAAATGCTAAATGCTAATACGCCGTATCGCGCGAAATTTGCATAAAGGGGTTCATTTTGGTGTTCATCTAACGCATTATACAATCATCTCCGACTTTCGCGCGCATGATCGGCGCGCGTGCGGCAAATTTGTGCGGCGTATTATGTTCCAAATAAAAGAAGTTCGCCGCGCGGCTTCCCACTTTCCATCCTCGAAACGAGGCTGCAAGAAGCTAATGATCGACGATCCGTCGACCGTCGCCGGTGGCGGCGGCGGCGCAATTCGTTTCCCGCAGAAAATGCGCAACTTCCTTCGTCCCTATACGCCGAAGAGGTTTGCCGCAACTTACAATCAACGACTAGCAGCTTGCCGATTTATGGACTGCCGCGTAATTCGCGGCAACGATTCGTGCGCACCACCGCTTTGAACATTTCGAAATTTATGTGTCCACGGAAGACGGTGAGAAACGTCGCAATCTTTGCCGTAAGAGAGTTTTCTAAAAATTTTAACCGGTTGCTTTCCGGAACCTTTATGACGCAGTAAATTGCGACGATACAGTTACGATTTATATAAATCGCGAGGCGATGTCTAAATCAATTAATCATACAAGATTCTATCGCTTCGCCGCCAGCAGATTCATTGCGCGCGAAATAACTACAGATAAATTTTATAATTGTATGTTGTACTCAGATATATTATTTAAAATTTTTATTATTTTATTATTTAAATTATAAATTATTGTTTTAAAAAATGTATATATATTTTAAATATATATATTTTTAATTTATGTTCAATTACATTCAATTTAATAATTATTATAATTTAATTATTAATACAATCCGCTACTACCATTTTAAATTTTATATATTTATATATATATATGACGGATTACACACACATATTAATAATTAAAATATACTAATTACAAATTAAATATAATTAACAATAAATTTAAAAAAATAAAATGCACGACATTATTAGTGGTAATCGTAACTAATTTTTTAAATATTCTGGCAATATAATAGTTACATTATGATAAGGAAAATATCGTACACACACACACACACACACACACACACACACACATACACATCGCACATAATTATTGTCAAATTTTTTCGCACTGCTGCGCCGTGCTATAAATTTTGAGCTCAATTACACACGAGTATATCTATAATAACTAGAGTTTAGTCGTTAATGTCGTTTAATGACTGGAACAGGTTGCAAATTGCCAGATAGTTTGTTAGATGATAGCCCAACAATGATTATCTCTGATATCACTCGGTTCAACGACTGAACACTATATTTTTTTTTTGTCTTTATGTCTTAATGAGTAATTATTAGTAAAAGATTCTGAAAAGATAAAAACATATAATAAATATCGCTTAAATAACTAATTGAGATGCAATTATAAGAAATAATTTAAAGAAACGGCATTGTACATCAATATCAAAATAAATCGATATTATAAAATTATTGAGCATTAAATAGCACGTGATTTGTGATAAATGACAAGTAACTATCGTATTCCCATACGAGAAACTATCGAGAGAAACGTTTAAGTTTAACCATCCACTCGGACCTTAAATGGAACTATTTAGACGCAACCAGTATTAAAGCTTCAATCGCGACTGGAATAGCTACCATTACGCGCGAATCTGATCTCGATTTTATCAGAAACTGTCCAGCTAGTCAGGTTGTCCGCTTTCGAGCGGTCTAATGGGATGATCGAGGAAACGGACGGCCGGATCCAGAGAGTATCTTGTACTTTTTGTTGGTCGTCGACGGTTGGTCTTCACTTTCAATATTACTTTCGTGCCCAACGACGTATCCAGTATCGTTCAATCCTTCCACGGCCAAACGAGAGAGTCTCTTCGCTTTCATCGTACGGATGTAAGCCGTAGAAGAAACTAGACCGACCGGCTGATCTACACTTCTTCATACGCAAGTGCGTGTCTTCGAGGCGCTTCTTGATGTTGTCAGTCGCTAGATAAAACCTACTTAGTTTGAAACGACTTCGAATTGGATGTATCGCGACGTGTTTCCATCGATTCTCTTCTTTTTCTTGATAAAAAATACAAATCAAAATACATCGCAAGTGCATTTTTCATAAAAAATTCAAATTTTTATTGATATATTAAAAGAAATATTATTAAATTAACATAAATATATTTTTATTGCCTCTTGATGATATTATAATTTATTATAATAGTATTATTTATTTATTTAAGATTATATAAAATAGTAAAAAGATAATTTTTATTCGATTATTATTATTTATTCGATTATTTATAATAAAAATGTTTTATTTTAATCCTGTTCATTTTATGTATAATTTTCAAATGACATTTCGTAATTTTAGACTGAAACAAAATTACATAAACGTATACTCAATATTATGGCATTATATTACTATTCAAAAGACATTCCTTCTAAAATCATTTGCAAAAGTATATGATGTTGTTTAATTGAATGCTATTGCATACTGCAGTATTCGCGAAAGAGCTTCTCTATTTTTATTTTGCTTTGAAAAAAAAAATCAAGAATCCGCATTCTAACGCCCATGGAAAATGTACTCAGTCAACTGGAACTAGATTAACCGTTTATTATTGATCCGTTTCAAGGTATTGGTATAAAAGATATCCATGTGAGATATTGAAGTTCGGCGCAAGGATTAATCAAGGATTTTAATCATATAAAAGAAAATAATGTTAAAAGAATACCTCGAACACTTAAATTTTTGTTTTGCAACCGCGCGAAGAAATCACAAGGACTCTAATAAAAACAATAATTTTACTGCTTCTTGATTTTACTATAACAAAAAGATAATCGGACATTGAACTTTGAAGAACATAAAAAATAAATTACGTTGAAAATGTCGAACGCAATCTCTCTCTTCATCTCGCTCAAGTTATTCCAGTCTCTCTTATTATCTCTCGTTGATTTTTTTCTTTGGTCGAGTATCCTGAATAATTAATTTTCGCATTCCGGCTTAACGCGCGTGTCTGCTCTTGCACTACGCTCTGCGTCTACGTGCCGCGTCCGAGCCGATATCGGCGCGCGCGAGAGAGTGACTTCTCTCTCGCCCGTCCCGTCTAAAACGCGAGTAAAGCGAGGCCGAGAGCGGCCGCCAATTCCTACAGTTAAAAATAAAAAACGGCACACGCCTCGCGGTGGCACGGGCGTGTGTACGTGTCTCTCCCGTGCGAGAGCAGCCGAGAGCGCGCTCGGTGCTCGCGGAGCGAGCGGTCCGCGCGAGGCTTTCTCTGGACCACCCCGCCCACAACGTTGTGTGCGCTCTATCTCTCTTACGCTCGTCGTGCTCGTCGATCGTGGATCCTGTGTACGCGCGGCTGCTCTCGATCGTCGATTCCTGGGTCCACTCGCCGCTCGGAATCGACTCCCGGGCGGTGCGACAATTTAAACGGCGCCGATCTTTCGTTCGGTCGTCGCTCAAGCGAATCAACATTTACAATCTCTCGATGTATAAAATTTGCTGATAAGAAATGTTATTATTCATGTAAATTGTGTTTACAAAACTGATTGTTTAGTGTCATTTCGAAGAGAATATATATCTCTACACGCTTATATTATATATTGTTTTATATTTAATATATATATCTCTGCATTTCAATATATATATTTATTGTTTTATATTTACTTGACATTGTCTCCTTTTAATTATAATTAATTTTCGTTCTTATTCCTATACACACACAGTTACTATGCATATACGCCAATACTTATACGTGCATAGAGAGTAAGAAGATACATATTCAAAGCGAACTGCGAAGATACGCTTTAAAAGGATACGATTAGCTGACTCTTCATAGCCGATTGGGAGATCGTTACCAATTTGGCGCACCGGACGGTGTTCGCTTCGCGCTACATCGGCACACCTAGAATTTCACGCGGTATCAGGATATATCGAAGAGAAAAACCTCGTTCTCGTTTCCTATATATAGAAACTTCAAGCGCGGTACCTCTGGCAAAACTTCTATCTCTCGCTTCTGCACGCTCGAAACTCGCCATTACGGACTCACGCGCTCGCGATAACGCGGATGCGAAATTCATTTTCCAGCCACCTGCCGAGATGATCGAACTTGTTAACGGTGGATCGTTTCGATTCACAAATTGGATAGCATTCACATTCGCTTGCAATACATATTTCCAAACAGCGGCGTCTTGAAATAAATTCTGTCGAGAAACTATATCCGACTTTGGTATGATTCTTCAGCGATCTTGTAAACTAGAATTCAATACGATGTACCTTATTTATGAAGCATTAAGAATGAGAGATCAGATTAAATCACAATTTCTTTTAAACTGGTGTCATTGATTAATTATTGTATACATACAATGCAATTTATTTACTTAAAATATAAGAAACAAAAAATTGTATAAAAAGCTTATGCGCAAAGATAACATTTTTCCGTCAATACATTTAATATATAGTATGTTTATATTATTAAACTATGTAATTGCAAATATATCGATGCTCTCTCTTAAATCATTTTGTTGAATATATCTGTATATTCATAAAAAATCGAAAATTATCGGATATATCAATGTAAACCTGAGATACAATCGTGTCTGTTATCCGTATAATCAAACGCACAAAAAACTTTTAATATCCTACCTACTCGCACGTGAACACATCCTCAAAGTTTCTCTTCCGCCTCGCGAAAACGCATTGCACCGACGCGACACGTTAAAAATCGCAATTAAAACGCGCGTCTCTTGCGCCTCCCGCGCGCGCGCGTGCGCAGCGGGCGATCTCATCGATCTCGAGAACGAGCATTCTCCGCTCGACGAGGCGAGAAAGAGAGAAACAGAGAGAAAGAAAAAAGCAAGATAACAAAAAAAAGCAACGGATGAAAGGTATGTAAACCGGCGAGTCGGCGGCCTGCGTTTCCGCAGTTGCCGCAGCTGCAGTCCGCTCGAAAGGAAGAGTAAAATGGTAATTAAGATTAGATCGCGGGGCGAGACGAGGAGGGAGACGCCGCGCCGCGCCGTACCGCGGACGGTGCCACGCCGACGATGGTGCGCCCGCGCCACCGTCGAGGAGAGCAGGGTCCGAGGGAGCTTCGAGCGAGAGGAGAGGAGCATCGAACGGACGGCCGCGAGCGAGCAGGAGCGAGCAAGATCGAGTGAAAGTAACGCGCCGCTGGTCGGCCGGCTGGCCGGCCACGCGCCCTGCCTGCGCGCGTTAGACGCACACGCATGTACACGCCCGTCGTGCCGCGATGGACGTAATGCCACGCGGTGCGTCATTATAAGTGTAACGCCCGAGTCCGATGCCCGGGCCCCGAGAAGCGAGGAAGCGAGCGCGCTGGACCGCCATCGGCACAACGACGCGATCGTTAGGGTCCAGTTCGCTCATATACGCCTTCGGTGGAGCGCCAAGCGGAATGAGATTGCTTGCGAACGATCGAATCTTAGAGAACTTGATGCACATTATATTGCTTATCATGAATCTATCTATTATAGAATACAGTTGTATCAAATATTTGTATCAATGCCTATTTCCATCAATGTAGATTAATTTTAATCTCGGTTCAACTTACTCTTCATCTTTTTCTAATTCTTAGGACTAGAAAGAATTCAAGATTTTCGGAAAGAATGTCGGAGATGTTATGAACATTTTTTCACAACTCTACAATTTTCTTTCTAAGTAATAAGATATCTCGTTGTATTCTTCAGTTGCGGTGACGCTGCGGAATAAATCCGCGATGGACAGATATTCATTGAACACCCCGCTGAGCGGGATCCGCTCCATGGAATCGCGGAGTCTGTACTTTCGGGACATGATACATATATTTTCTGAAAAGAAACCTCGCTGCATTTAACATGGACGTCTAAATGAAAGCAATTTTCGCGATGATCAGTGTGTCTCGCGGTGGAAATGTTCCGTTATAACATGGTTCGTCACTCAGCGATCGGATATGATAGGAACTTTCGATTGGTAACACTCTTGCCCTCGTCGATTTGTAACGCTACACCGGAACGAATGGACTGCGATCTAGTTTCTACTGATCCGAATCGGGCAATCCGTGCAACGCGTTCGTCGACTTTTCGTGATACACAAGCAACGCTTTGATACACCCGGACAATAGCGCGAAAGAAGTGTTTCTGCTGCTGCACAATGGCGTAATCAAGTCAATTGCTCAGTTGGCAGTCAACTTCTTCTTCGACTTCTTCTCATTTCCGAGAATTCTTTATACGAGAAGGCTCCCTTCTTTAAATGCCATACATATTTCCGAACTCGCCGATACGTATTGGCGATTCAAATTAATTTCAATTTATCTATCATACGCGTAATTTAAAAAATTGTATTGCCTGAAATATTTATTTTACCTGTATTTTTTTAAAATTACATTCAGTAATATATAAATTTAGAGAGAGCTATATAATTTCTAAATAATTTCTAAAGTTGCTTTGGAATTTAAAATGCATCTTGATTTCAGGTTTCACTGTCGATTTTATTAACAACTGTTGCTAAATTTAAATATTATTATGGTGCATTCGAGATTTATCGTATAATCAAGTCTGATATTTGCTCTTGATCTCGTAATAAGATATATAATACAAATTGGTGTCGCGCTCATGAAGATCTAATAGTTCTTAGACTTGACTAATACGTCATTAAGTATCGGGGATGATTTCTACTCATTCCTATTAATTATTGCTTTGTGAAGTAATGATTCCGACGCTTCAAATCGATTCTGCCCATTAGACAGATAACATGACTTAATAGTCCTAATTATAGAGATACCTGAACCATTAGGACAAGTGACATAACGTGTAATTAATAGACATTACCCTCTCACAATATATCTATAAATACTATACTACGGTACGAACTCGTCAGTTAAGCTCAAAATTATATTTTTTCAATATTCATTATAAATAATAATTTTTAATTTATTACATAATTTTTTTTTTAATCAATCAGAACTATATCTTACGTTTTTCTTAATAAAATATAAATTAAAGTTATAATTATTGAAGTATTTTTATACTGTATTTTTGTGTTGCATGTAGTTCCATCCGTTAGACTTGTCACTACGATGTTGTAAACATTTACATTTTAATCTTGATTCCACTCTGCAATTTAATCCTAGACTTAAGCATTCGTTATTTATAACAGATATTTAATTGTATATACATATGTCAACGATTTCACAAATAATTAATCAAGACCAAATTATGGTATCATAACATCGTCCGGTGTGAACTCAAGGATCAACTTGAAATTACTCTAAATAACAGTCCTTGGTTGCGTAAATTATGGGATGTAAATACTAGGAGAAGCTATGCCGCAGGATGTAATTGCAATTACGTCGGATAATCTCATGAGTTTTTACTTTAATATAAACTTGATGCTGCTTCTCTCTCTCTCTCTCTTTTTATATATATATATATATATATATATATATATATATATATATATATATATATAAAATCCGCGTATATAACGCTTCGTTTTTTAATAATAGTAAATAATATGGTGCATAATTATTCGTATCATTAATTATGCATTATGATAGTAAATAATATTATTCTATTTTTTATTGTATATTTGTAACGTGTGACATATTTTAAAGAAAAAACATAATTTAATAAACAGTTAATATTCTACATATTTCCACTTAAATAAAAAATATTTATCTTAAACGCTTTGCTACTTAATGTTATCAAGATACATGTAATGTATGTGTGTCTATTCTATAAATTATTATAACATCAACCGTTAAGTACCAACGAGTATGGAATTTAAACAGACGCTCTAACACTTCTCATCGATGCTGCTGCCGAGATTTATTCGCCAGGCTTGAAAAACTGGATTATTTAATAAGATAAATATCTGGATTATTTAATAAGATAAATGAGTTCCACAATAAAAGAAAAATTAATGAATTAATAGAAAAAATCCGTAATATGATCCGTAATAAATTTTAATGCATTTTTTTTATCATGATACTTATTCAAAATTAAAATTTATTTATATATCATATTATACATTATTTCTATCAATTCGTTATTTCTTCTTCTATTTTGAAACTCATTTTAATTATTAAATGACATTTAGTTTTTAAGGCTCGAGTTTAATAAAAAAAAAATCTTGGCAGCAACCGGCGAGAATTATTCGAATTTAGAAATTATCAAACCGTTTTCGATTCTTTTCCGGTTGCTCCAAGTAAAGGCAATAAGTACCGAAAGTAACGCTGACTTCGCTGGCTTCGTAGAGCAATTTGTAAAGTAATTTCACGAACATCTGCACCACGCTTTACTTCGATCCTTCGTTTCTTCATTGCTAACCCTTGCTCAAATCCTTTGTGCGAGAGCATGGCATACCAGTGCTCATTCTTAGAATCCTTCGGAAATACCGGAGCGTACCGAGAACACCGCTGCAAGACGGCGCGAGCCGAGGTAATCGGAGGCGTGGTGTGTAAATTTCATAATGCCAGACGAGAAACATTCTCCAAAGGTCTGCGTACACGTGGATACACGTGGATACACGTATATCTTTATCGGACACATCTGTTGTAAAAAGGACTAATCTTTAATCTGTACAATTATTCATACACACACACACACACGAATACCGTTGGATCAATTCGTAATTAGCTTGTACAATAAAATACAATAGTTTGTTGTTACCGGCAGACGACGCGGTCATGCAACAGTGATAAATTTAATAACAACGCTTCAGTAGATGTTACGGCGATATCTTAAAACCGCGCAAAAGTGAAAGTAAGATATTAACGAATCATCCGCGTTGCGGGACAATTAGAACCTCATATTGCATTTGATGTTATAATCTTTAAAAGAAGTCTTCGCTCTCGGGAAAGCAACAGATATTTTCTGGACCGCAACAGCTCGAACATCGCTCCACGTGCTGTAATAGCACGTGACTGATGCATCAGACACTACGGATAAAATTTTTTCTCTCATTATAAACGACATTTAGCGTTCGATCATAGATTTTATTATATAAACAGAGCAAATTCAAATTTCTGATTATAATGGTTTAATTTATCTGTTTCTTTAAATTGGCAAAACTCAATTGGCTTCAACTGTCATTTGATTCTTTTCGCTGGACGTAAAGTGCTCTGTAATTATAAAAACGTCTAATGCTGTTGTGTGTCGAATTATTTCACGAAGAGCCGCACGATGTTTCGCCGCATCGGACGTTTAATTAATTTACGACGAACAATTTGCGAAATCAGACTCCGTGTCAAAAAAAGTCAAATATCGTGATCGGTTATATGAAGCTCCACGGTCCCTTCACGAACAACGAGAGTCATGACGAAGCGTAATATAATATTTTGTGCATGACGCGGTGGCGAAATATACGGATAATGATTGGTACGCTAATGTCTGTCTGGAGTTGGAACCAATTAGGTTACGAGGAATCTAGACGAGCGCCATTTTTGTTTTCACCGGCGAGAGTTTTGATTGCAACATCCGAAGATACGCGAACGCTCAACAATGCTGCAACAAAAGTAACGAGCGTATTGCCTTTAGCAATTCTACGTTGAGAAAGTTATTTAATCTCCTCATACGAAATATTAAATTAAAGATATTAAACGCTTTGTTAAAGTTTTGACGCGACAGTAATAAATTACATTTGAACTAACAGAAAAGATATTATTAATAGATAATAGCATATTCGATTCTTTTTACAAATGTCCCCTGTAAACCGCTCAAGCCGTCTCAAGAAATTAGATTTTAGATAAACGAAGAAGGCACCACACTCTCGCGGTACATTACGCCTCGCGAGGACGGCAGGCGTGGGAATTCACTGATTTATTTATTGATTTATCCCTCGGAGTCGACATCGTGCACACGGTGCTCTGTCAGATGCGACGGAAGCCGTAAGTCGATCTTCACCGAGATCCTATCGTCTTCTCTCCCACGCGACGCGATTTCGTAGGTAGGACGGGGAGAGAGATTCCTTCTCTCGTATCCATTCCTTCGTCGGGAGACATTACGACCTGTGTCCGAAAGGCCCGATACCAAACCGACGCAAACAGTCCGGCCTTCTGCCTACGCAGCGTGCACGTGACACCTAGGCAACGGTGGGCTGATCATTTTTTTCCCTAACTACTCGAGATTATCGCGCGGTCGCAACACTATCGTCGGGCAATTCCTGGTTCCTCGATTCCTGACTCACTGCCCCGCCCTCGAGATACGGAGTGTTAACGTAGGTCGAAAAAAATATTATCGAAAATATGGAAGCTCTGGATATACATTACATGTTTCTTCGTCTAATTGGAATAATGTAAGTAACCGCGATGCTCCAAAATACCAATCTAGTAAGTCTTATTTCAATAAAATTTCTATTTTATTTTTAGTTGTTCAAGCATTATACTTAAAAAATAATAAGCAAAAAATATTGTTTGAAAAAACTTTTGTTAACAAAATGTCAGGAAGATTGGTGACAGAGATAGGAACGTGATTTTTTAAATTTTGTACAGAAATAAAATCGTATGGTTTTAAAAGACTGGTCGCAATGTCTTTCGGATGTTGTTATCCTGTTCTACGAGTTACGCGTACAATGTTCGAGCAATGACCTTATCTCGCGATGAGATATAATATTACGATGCCTCGACATCTTCCGCGTTCCGACGAGCAGTCCTTTTGTTTTGCCCACGTTCGAACTCGACGATGACACGAGCGAGCCGACGATTTAATTAAATCGTTTCTCACCTACGACCTCCACCTTTGGAAACATCGCATAGCGCTATCATTAAGTCCGATGTACACTAACGGACGATGAATCACGCAAACGTGTACAATGTGTCAGTCTACATGTATGAGAGCCAAGAGTAATTACAGATCATCTTTCTAATGGATTAAGGTCGCTGTTAGGATTCGATTGGTCGTGAGAAATCAGTTATAATTAACGTACGGATTAAATATCTACTTCACGAAAATAGTATCTATAAATCTCTTTGGTCGAAAATGAGAGATTCGGATTAATAATAAATTGGATAAGCTTTTATACATATTGTTGACAGAAAATATCCATCGTAAATGTTCGATTATTTGATATATGAAAAATAACTTATTAAAGAACAACAATGAGAACAACAATGAATTTCTTGTTTCATTTGTTTCCCCGTATCTGCTTGTTGTTCATGATAATTAATCGTTGTATCTCTTACAAAAAAATATGTGTTAACTCTCTTATAGTTCATTTTTAACTGCAACATCATGAGTTTATCCCACTTGCTAAAGCAACACTTATTCCATCACATTGCAAGTTGCTTCGCTTGTGTGTTGTTATAACCTTGTCATAATATTGTTCATACGTTTCTCAAGCCTTAGGTATTTTCCTTAGTTCATCAGAGTGTTATAATCTAACACCATGATACGTTCGCGAATGAAACGATTCGTCGCGCTGACGAAAAATTCCAGGCCGAACGTATTTTTCTCGGGTAAACTTGCACGACCGGGAGGTTCGCGCGAGTCGACGGAGCGCCTTTCGAAACCGCGCATTAGAGCTACGGGGCGACATTCTTTTCCATCGCTTCTGGGGTAAAGCGACCGGCCGCTTCTCTAGTTGCAAACTCTTGGCCGTCTCCCTGCCATCGCGCTGGAATTTGCATTTAAACGCCTACCTTATGTAAGAGCGACGAACGAACGCGTTCAGGAAATGCGAGAGAGCCGATCTGTCGCTCTTTAAAAGTCGCTCTAAAAGACGCTATACCGATCTGCGCCGTCTTAAATTATTTCTTTAAAATCGTTGTGGATACGACGGAAATTGCGATGATACGAGCTCATGAAAAATGAGAAATTGTAAAAGCGAGGCATAAAGATTCCGATTGTTTCCGTGAAAATTAGAATTTCGTCGTTCATCAGCTGGTTCGAGATAAAAGAAAGTTATAATAAATATTAATCAATTAACATGAGTAATAATTTAATACTTGTTTAAGATTCGTTTCTTTACAAAAAATCCAACCGGTTGCAGTCTCGATCAACTTAAATGCAATTGGTTTATGAACGCTAATCCTTGACGTTATGCTCATGGAATGAGCTTCTTCAGCATCGCGTCCCGGCACCGATAATACGCAAAAAGAGATATGCAGATACAATCTAATCCGTCACGACGCGATGCACAACGCGCTGACGCCCGATATGAATTACAAGCGATCCGACTTTCTCGCGCGCATTCGCCCGCTTCGCCCTGGAGCGGAGCGAAGCGATCGCCGATTTAAAACAAAGTTGAACTTTCGGTAAAGCGTGATATCCCGTCCTGGCGTGCGCGAGGATGCGGATTAGCATACAGACGGACCACCCATGATACGACCCTGCCTGGGCCACGGTCCGTTCTTCAGGCACATAATAAGCGGCCGCTCATGTTGGATCCTCCGCCGTACAAGTACCGCCCGTGTAGCTATCCGCATATCTCGATTTATGTCGTTATCGATCTTTTATTGGCGTCGGTATATATTACTCGCTTCGCGATTCTTACATCGATCGAGATCCTTTCCCTTTTCCCTTCCTGTCTACCGTCCCGTGCTCTTCATCACGTTGCATCCTCAGTTTCTCCTTCTTTATCCAAGCGAAATGCTTTCGCTCGTGGTAATCGTTGACACAACATTCTGGTCGTGCTATCAATGATACGTCGACGCGAATCTACCAGAAAAGCTTTCTTTTGTCGGTCGTGTAGTACATAGTCCGGTAATCCGGCGGCGATAACAAGTCGCGGAACATGTCGCTTCGTTCTTCGTACGCAACGGATCGACGTAGCGATTGATGAATAACCGATTTCTTCAGACAGCGTAGACGCTGATATATCGAGCCATCTCTCTCCATCCATGTTATCATATTTCAAGATGAAGACTATCATGTATACATATATACATTTTTTTATATGAAAGAAATAAGAAATGTAATTAGAATTAATTTTTTCTCTTTCAGAGATTCTAAGCATAATTATGATGCATAAGGGCATTTTTATTTTGTCATTTAATTGGAACATTTAACATATTTGTAACAATTTAAAATAATTCGTATAATGACCTTCGCTTTAATAAAATTTCTATTTCACTTTAACAATTAAATATAATAATAACGATTTTAATTAATAATTTTTTTAACAATTTAAATATAATACGATTTAAATTTGTAATATATCAATATTAAAAAGTTATAAGCAAAATAAACAGAATGTAGTATTATACTCTGATTATTACAATGTACACACTGTATATTATATGACCTATAGAAAGACGCGTGAAAATCACTCCTCACGACAAGGAACCGGTGTAAAAACATATCGTTCGCTTCCTAGTCTGTCAATCGCCGACCAATAAACCGCCATTGTCAACATTTTATCTGCGTGACTGAATTTTTATGCACCGCGCACGCTCGTGTTGTACACCGCGTGGTATTTACGGTTTATTCAGCCAAGTAAAACGGGGTCGTGTAATAGCGACGTGATCGACGCATTTGAAAAAGAAAAGACATCCGCCATGACGTAAATTTTGCTATTTTGCCGTGTCGCAATATCGCGATAAATCACGACAGTTTGCGAAGCGAAACTTTCGTACTGCATCCAGCAAAATTCTTCACTCAACGAAGTACTCGTATATCTTACCGGCCATAGAACGAGTCTGAATTCTTTTTGATGCATTGCTCGCAATTTATTTATTGCAGTCATTACTCTCAAGATTACTCATATCAATTCGCCTGTTTTTTTCTGTCATATTTTTTATATTATATCTATATGAAAGAACAATTTCGCTGAATATCTAAAAATTTAGCTAGATACAGATCTGAAAATAATGTTGTTGAATTGTCAAAATAATTATGTAAGACCAACTCAAGCTGATTGCTAGAATATCAAAACTTTTTGCAGCATTGCTCATCATGCATTCCTATATAATTATATTGATGATCCAACAAAATTATTTTCAGATCTGTATCTCTATCTAAATTTTTATGCTAAATGTTGCAGCAAAGTCGTTCTTTCCATGTAATATTTAATATTAAGATTTTTTTTTTAACATCTCAAAATGCAACACGAATATGGAGATCATATTCTTCACGTTCCGCGTAATTTTTTTCTCTAGATCACTATCATCTACCCGACAGTGACTTCGATCTTCTCCGCGAGCTCACTCGCTGACGAAACTTTATTGGCGAATCTGTTCGGTAACATTCATCAGATGCACGACGGTCATTAGTTCTCCGAATCGCAGTACAGCAGTCTTAAGAAACAATTGACTGGCGAATTGATCAGTTAGTAGCCGATCATCATGATCATTAGTTTTTTCAGCACAAAAGCGCGATTTACATTATCGTTAGCGTCACATCGAGAAGCCGCGATTTTTCAGAATATCGTTTTGATAACGTAAACAAAAAGTAGTGATTAGTATGTTCGCGAAAACGAGCTCAATTATCATTTACAACGGAATCCGATCTGACCTGCTGTTCTTAATGACCGGAAAGAATATCGCGGCGGCCGATTGTTATAAAACGTTCACAATTATGCGATGAAATCATAATTGAGAGTTTCCTCTTAATCGATATTAAACAACATCGTACAAAATATAATTAGGAAAATTAGTTACTATATGTACGTTGCATTTAATAATTGATTATAAATACGAAAAATATGGCTGTTAATTACATGCAGATGCGAGAAAATTTAATATGACATAAAGAGGAAAAATATTATATGTCGTTCTTTCTTTAAAGTTTAATAATTATAATCATATAATTTGCGTACATAAAATTTTAAAAGACAGGATATTAATATGTGAAAATTTTTATATAAATTTTATTGCTTCTTAAAGCAATAAAATTATTAATTAAAGCAGCCAACTTTTTTCATATACTCGCGACAAATACATTATCTGTTAAATTAATTTCTCGGGTATTTTGAAACAGATTACGTCGTCTTCACAGCGAAAACGCATACCTGTTCTATGATACAAACCGTTTTCATCCTCGATCGAGTGTCCTTAAGCTCGATTTCTAAAATCACAAAAAGACGAAGCCGAGCTCGATATCATTGTTCACAGATGGTGTAACTGCACGTGACAGAAAGAAAAACAATAGCAGTAACGGCGATATTTTGCGTTAATACATGCATCATATTCCATATCGAGTTATTAATAAAACGTTTAAAATACGTTGACATATGCAATAAATTTTTAATAAATAACCCGCGATTTTAAAACATTAGAATAAAAAAAATATATTTTAATATAAGTTTCTTGTTTCTTTAAAACAAAATACTTAATCAAACTGGCTTTTCTATAGAATATTTCAGAATAAAACACTATCTAATTCATATCTACAATTCAAAATATTATATGCAATAAATATGAGTCATTAATAACGTCCTTGCCGCAAGTGAAAATGCTGACGTTAACGATCACTGTCGTCGTAACCCGACTGTCCGCCTTCAGTGTTACCAAAGATCATTCGACGTTTCCGATCGCGCCCGGAGAAGGAACCTCCTACGTCGTTTTTCCTTTGCCGCTATCGCACGCTCAAGGATCGTGAAACCGATTGCTCGTAAAAACGAAATTACCTGCAGTTGTCGGCTTTGCTGCGTGTTAAAGCACAGTGGCGTTCTCTTAGTACGTATCCACCAAATTCTCATATTATTCATCAAATTAAAATAGAAAATAGTAAGAAAAATATAAGAAGAGAGGTTCTTATTGTATTAGAAGTTTAATAAAAGTGAGAAAGATCTTACGAAAGATCTATCAATATAAAATGTGAAATAGACTATTATTTTCGTCAGCCTGCAATTTTTGAAATAATATTATTACAGTTATTTTTGAAAATTTTATTCCATTATTTAGTTTATGAAATTTATTTATATTTAATAGAAGCTAAACGTGTACATCAGATGCGCTCTATTTTGTAATATGTTTTGGAATTAAATATGTAAATAAACCATAAATCAGTTGTGTAGAAAATAGAGACAGCTACGCCATTGATTCAACGTTTCAGCGGAAGAACGTAAAACGCTTGCCGACCTCGTTGCATCAATGAATTGTTTCTCAGCATAGTGGGATACATAACAAAAGACTGCGGCTATTAAATATAATATATAGCTTATATAAAGTGAGAACATAATGAACGTGGTCATTATTATGCTAATTCGGATGTTGCCGCATTAATCAACCGATTATTCTGGTTGAAAGTTCCCAGTCGTTTAATTGTCAATTTACATCGTTTATATTACGAGTAGTATATGTTGCTTAATCGTTTGACGACGTTTTGCCATGTGACGATCGTTAAATCATCGATTCAATGTTATTTGATGATCGAATAACCGCATTGAAACGTAGTAGCATCTTTCCGATCGACGTTCGTCGCATCGTTGATGCAGAACGAAACGATTACGTTAACGATCGTCTTTACCAAATGCCGTCGCTTACAGGAGAGCAATAAAAACCACGAGGAAAGTTGAGAAAACAACCGGCGTTCGTAACTTCTTCCGGTATTGCGCTTCCAATAAATTACGGAATTTTCGCATCTCAAATAATTATACGGGATAAAAAGCATCTTTGACATTCGCGGCACAATTACAGGATTCTTAATTATCGTTAACGACGCGATAACGCGGACATTATTACTTTTTATTATTCGCGTCGTTACGTTACCGGCAATATTAAGAAACTCGGTTACGATATATATTATTGGGAGCGATTCGCAGCGCCGAGAAGCGACATTGCGCAAGGCTCACGTGTGTCGGATTTACGCAACGAAATATCTCTATTATAGCATCGCGCCGCAGAAAAATAACGTAACGTATCATAAGCGGCCCATAAATCATTCGTAAACGCATAATATCGTGTTATTTGCGGAACGAGTCCCCGCCGAGACGCTTAACGTTAAAAAGACGAGAAGGAGGAAGTGCGGGCTTTTCGGGTCAGGAACGTATCTTCGTTAACCGCGTCCTCCGTCGTCCTCCGCCCCGTGCAGCGGAATCCGCGACCCTCATCCTTCGTGGACCTCCGCGTCTTCCCTCCCCCCCTCACCGTCACTTCTTCGATTCCACCAGGCGGCAACTGGTTTTTGCGGCGCGGCTCAGCCGAGCGAGCCAGATGCGCACGCGTGTGTGTCCTCGCGGATGTCGGTTAGCAGTTTCCTGGGAGAGCCGGCGCGTATGCACGCTCGTCCTTGAAGCCGTTACACTCCCTTGCATTGCGGTTCTTGTTGGATCGGACCTCGAGAGTTCGCCTCACCTCACCGGCATCCACCGACACGCCTCTACATCGACATCGTCACTCGACGCGTCCACGTCTGCGTATATCATCTCGTCGCGCTCTTCGAGATATCTTTTGAGGTGGTCTGGGATAAAAGAAATATATGACGAAATATATCTACGTAAAGCGAAGTCTTGAGAGCTGAAATTTTATGCCTTCTGTCATTGCGATACTTCAAAATGTTGTGTTGATTTATTTAAAGAAATACAATACTTTTCAGAAGTGTTTGTAAAATTTATTTTGAGAGAAAATATTTCCAAATCTCAAATACTCGTTCCAAACGTGTTTATTATTAAACACACTTTATTTATAGGTTATTATTTATTTGTTACATTAGACTTTGAAGAATATACACGAAACGACTTGAATTAAAAGTAAGTTCAAAAAGGAAAAATGTTTTTCAATAATTAATAGTCAACTATTGTGTAATTTTTATTTATTTCTTAAGAACTTCTCGAATCCGAAAATTGATACATTTTTAACGAAATATTGCTTTTTTGATGACTACGCCCAACCGCGTGCAATTCCTTCAGTGAAAGCAATAGAAAGCGGAAAGAACGAAGCCGCGATGGGCAGCGGTAACGGAGAGAATAAGAAAATGTGCCATCCGAGATTTTTAATTAGGCGAATAAGCTCGACACAATGCGCGGCGAAAGAACAACGTACTGTACAGAGATGATTAGTATCGGATCATTAGACTAGCTAAACGGATAATTGGGCAATAATCCAGAAACCACGATCACGAGTTTGACATGCGGCACCACATATGGGAAGATCACGATTGTAACGAAGATCGGATCCTCGAGATAACAATATAATAAGCCATATGGAAAAAAAGAAGAAAAATTGGCAGTCTCCACAAACTTCTATATTATCTCGCGAACGATCTCACACATAAACGTCACAAATAGATTAATGACGAGTCACCTGAATCAAGACTTGTCGTACGGAAATCCAATTACAGCATCGACACGACGATCGGAGATACGCCATGAAATATTACCGCTCGTGATCCGTCTCGTCACTCGATATATTTATAGTTCGTAATTTTTACTGATAGAATAACATCTCTAATTGCAAATTAATAAACGCATGCGAAATTAAACGTATAGAAGATCTGAATCATTTTACAGAATGTTTCTTGGTTTTATTCGTCTTTTAGTCTCTCGAAGAAATAAATTATTTTGTTTATTGTCATTTTTGTCCAATTATTATTTTATTATCATCTTTTCGTTAAAAAACTGTTGAAGTTAACAATCGAAGCAATTTTTAGCGTTCCAGCGGATTTTCTCTGAACAATAGAAACAGTGCGATAGGATTCTGTATATCGAACTTGTTATCCTCTCCTTCCTCATATCTGAGATCTGATTTCCTCGCGATGCGATGTATGGTGGATATCGTGTTACACAGTGCCGTATTCGCTACGACGTACATTCGCCGTGGTTTATGTGTGTCTGGGCGCACGCCAAATGACTTCTCTCTTCGTGTAATATTGTACATCTCGCCGACATAAGAAATTATACGGCATCCCTTAATGACTTCGCTCGACCACAAAATCCGCCAATAATGTAATCTCATGTATCTTTGGAGCCGCTTCATTCGTTGTTGTGCCTATGTGGCATTAACGAATAACGCGTGAAAAGTTAATGGGATGATTACTCCGTTTAAGATGAGTAAAGACTTTCAACTTGCGATAAAATTGCGGACATTGAAACTTAATTGAGTTTAAGTAAAACATTTCTAACTACCTGACTTTTAATGTTTGTCAATTCGTTAATGCCTGCCGTATTAATTCTTCAGAGATTGGCATAGTTATCGCGTTAAGAAAATAATATTATATTTAAAACTAATGCAATTAATGTATACAATGATGTATGTAATGATGTATCAAAATAAAATATAAAATGATAAATATAAAAATATAATAATAATGTACAATTATATTTACTTAATGCAAATAAACATATAAGCTAAAATATAAGTATAAGCTAAAATTAAAATTAAAAGTTATGATAGTAGGTTATTTGTAAAAAATTTGGTTTATGACAACATAAAAATATTAATGAAATATTAATCTATTTTTATTGAATTATTTTTTTGTTTCAAACTTCTGAGTTTTCATAAAAACATGTATATTTTTAATATATATTGTATAATATCAGATGCATCTTCAATAACCTTCAAATTAAGCAGAATAGGTTTTCGGAAAATAGATCAAGAAAATGCGCAATTTATCGTAACAGAGTCCATGAAATTTCCGCGTAGGAAAAGAAAGTGCCGTAAAACACGGCGCAGAAGAGACTTCGAGCGCGGAAAATGATCGTTGTTCTCGTATGCAATTAGCTGCCGACACGACGAAGTGCAAGAAAATAAAGTCTCGATTCTCGTTCCGCGTAATTGCAACGTCGTATCAAAGTAAAATTACGTTGCAAAAAACGCAAAATGTCGGCGAGATATGTTTTACGAGCGGGATGATCGCTCTCGTTCCGTCGCAGAAGAGATTTTCACTTCTTGCAATTGCAATAAGCTGATGTCGATCTTATACTTCCATTTCCTCAAGTGTGAAATTGCATGTTCTTAATTACGTTCTATTTATAATCTTAATACGTAATAATTGAAGATAATTTAAAGAGCTCTTAATTTAATTGTTCTTAATTTAATAATAATTAAAAAAAAAAATAATATACATATAAATATAATATAAAAATAATTAATCTCTTAGCAGAAACTTAAATATTAAAACTACAAATATGCTATAAGAATATATAAATTATTTATCCACAATATTATTATATCCACGTGGAAATTTTTATTTCATTTGATCTATCATTACTGTGACGTTCCAAGTGTTTTCAATACGATAAGGAAAAATTCTCTACTCCGAAGTGTTTGACACGATGGAAGATCCCGGAAAATAACTCGTAATCGTAAATTCATTCGCATCGCGGAAACTCAATTATAGATCTTTCATCATATCACGATCGTATTCGCTAATTACAAATTACGCTACCCGACTTCATCGTCATATGACGCGTGCCATCTTCGACATGTCCATTTCTCATACACACGTATAGACTTCTTGTACAGGCTATTACAACGTATCATTTGAGAAATCCTAACGATATTATTACGGCAATTACAGATTAATTTTAAAAGATAAATTTTTATTGTTGTCATTATATCCGTGATAAAGCAGATATAATACGTATTAACGTTTTCAAAACTGATTTAAAATACATATATGTTCAAAAAACTTAAAAAAAATTTTGCTTTAAAAAATTCTTAAAACACATCTGTATAAAATAAATTATGGATATTGCATTATAAAATGCTGAGACTAATATAGCGTGGGTAATCGTTCTTAATTTTGCTATTACAAAACAGTTGTTTGTTAACAAGATATGTAAGAAATATATTTATATAAATTTAGTTTTAAAATAAATTTAGTATTTATAATTGATATTCATATTTTAATCCAATAAATTTTAGTAAAACGATTTAGAACGTTGAGACAGATCAGAATGAAAGAAATGTCGCTTTGAACACGAAGTGAATTTTAAGATAAATAGTTTTAGTAACACAAATCAGTAATTTATATAATCGATTGTATCACATCTCAATTTCAATCGTCATTAAATGCTTCATCTTTTTTTTTTAGAGAATAGTAATATCTCAATGTGAAAACAACTGCTGCAAACATCATACTGATCCAACGAATCAACTCTATTTGCAAAAATAGAGCATCAAATGATTCCGATCGCCACAGCGAGCGTCTCTCGCGGCACGTTAGAGAAATCATTAATTAGCCGTGTTTAATTTGATGGACATCGCAACAACGACTAATGGACTTTTCGTCCCGTCGTGAGTCCTCATTCCATTCCCTGCGGCTCCTTCTATTCTTTCTCTTCTCTTGCTTTGATAGATATCGACGATTAGAAAACTACCGTATGACGAACAGAGCTGACGTGCTGAACAAATTGATGCGCATTGCGATATGTTAATGAACGCCGCGGTATATTGGCATCTCTTGTTAGTTATCCTTGTTACGAGATCTCAAAATATTTCCGATATCATCATGATAGGAAAAACATTGAAAACTTGATCTTTTTAATTACAATGCTTTACATAAAAATCCGATTTTAACTTCTCTTTATATTACAGATTAATATATTTTTTTATATTACACAAGAAATTTGAAGAGTAATTAATGTTAAAAGGTGAAATTATCTAGTTTGTTTCTATTGTACAGCAATATTTGAAAGAAACTTTTGCGACATTTTCTCTACGTAAATTTGCGCAAACTAAACATCTTCCTACAGAATTAGACATGAAACATAAGACACAAAATATGATTTGTTAATTGCATAAAGTTGAAAAGTTTTAACAATTTTAAGTTTTTAAAATTTTCCTCTTCTCGCAACATATTTCGTCTTCTCTTTCCTGTGCAGTCAGTACAATCACGCAGCAGCTTGCAAGAATGCTAGTGCTAATCTAATAGCATAACAGAATTTTGTAGCATGAATAAATTCCGTCTTGCGTAAATCCTAGCACCTCCGTGCTGGCTTGAGCACACGTCGCTGAACCTCTCCGAGCACGAGGAAGAGAATAAAAATGGACCTCTCTCCCTGCACTACGTCCCTCCATCTCTCTCTTTCTCCCGCGGCGGGTTTCGACCAGGCGAGAGGAAGACGACGACGATGGTAGGAGATGCGGAGAGTCGGTGCTCACCTACTCGCGAGGGTGTGTACCAAGGCGTGTGCAGAGTCCGCAACAACGAAGAATTCGCTCCGTGCGGGACAGAGCGATACCGGTGCAAGGAGGCCTATCTATCGCTTGTGCAATAGTGAATGTATAGCGGATGTCAAACCACCGGCGCACGTATCGCACACCCCTGCACACGCCGACTGCATCGTACGTGCATGCGTGCCGTGCGCGCTCCGTATAACGGGTTGACAACTTCTCGCGTGCAGCGCGTTTCGCCGGGTCGCTCTCGCTCGCCGGGAGAGCTAATCCGCGCGTAGGAAGTGAAAAATTATATCCCTCCCCCCCTCCCCTCTCGGTATTGGTGCATCGTCGATGCGGCGAATTAATCGCCCGAAATGGATGCGCTACTTTACTAGGATATGCCCACTGTGAATTGACCCGTAAAACAACAAACCAGCAGGAAACTCGAAGATTGTGACGTTTAATTTTGAACACCGCGATCTTGCATAACCCTATAAAACCGCGATGATAAAGCGATAAGACAACTACTAACAGCTCCACGATTTCTCATTAAACCACGTCAGATTGTTCCATCATCTTTTTTTATTGCAGTCATCTCACGCTCTACGGTGCAGTTTGCTGAAAACATTGCGCTGAACCGGATCGTTTTTGTAATCGCGCTTTTGCACAATAGCAATTCAACGATACTTGCTTCTCGCCTTTTGTAATTGCCTTCGATATCCTGTTGCGTACGTGCGTAAGTCACGTACAGTGGGGTCGAAGGATGCCGGTACAAAAAAGTCGGTATGGACAATGGGATAATATTTCACGGGTGCAGATCATGATCGACCTTGATCGGGCCGATCAAACACGATCGGCATGCCGGTCTCACAATATGCTCTTGTGGTACCGCGAATAAACCATTAACGCACCGTACGCTATCACGCCGCGGTGTGTACTTACAAATGTTATTACAAATAAACGCCCCGTGCGGATTCATTGTTATTTAGCTGACTTGCATTCTGTCGAAATTATGATCTGTTGCAAACATATATACGATAAAGAATTGTACTCTTAACCCGGATTTTCTAAAGGATCTAAAACACGACAAATTTTTTTCGCAAAAAGTCGTGCGTGTTAATTACATTGGAACAAATCGATTCAAATTAAATAAAATACAGCACATTCACGAATTATTATCATTTCTAGGTATGGCATGCGTCTTATAAATTCACGCAACGCAATAACAGATAATTATTAGAAACCTCGTTATAAGAGTAGTAACTTTTGTATGAGTGAATTTATTAGAAATTTTCAATTATAATTTTTTTAAATTCCATTATTGGTAAATCTGCATTTGTGATTTATCCTTCTGCCCGTAAGGAATAACTTACGATTTTCAAGGGTTACGACATGCTTAAAGAACGACGCTTCGTTAGCTCGAAATCCGTACGTAAATCTCACAGCAACCGCTGTTTTTCTGTTAACGAGCGCGTACAGCTGGGAAAGAGATTACATCGGCAGGCTGTATATCTTCTCCCAATAATATACCGCCGTATTTTTGTCTCGTCGAATTAAGCATCAATGACTGTTCCTTAGTGTAAACGTTCTTCACAAATGCATTTACTGTAGAAAATGCTACCACTTAAAATACAGTATGTTAAATTACCGTGTGGAATAAAGAAAGAAATCGATATGTTCGAACTCTTACATATGTTACAAGAAACAATAAGTATCTAAAGAATAAGATAAGTAGTGATTTATTAACTGTTTATTAACGTCTTTACGATATTAATACTAATTTGTAACTGTCAACAGTTATTTTGTCTCTCATGATAATTTATAATACATTACATAAGCACAGTAGTATATTAATTATGTCTATTATTGCAATAATAAATTTTAATATTATAGAGCTATTGAGACATTGATTATAATACTATTTTACATGCGCGATAAGAACGCCAACAAATATTTAAATTCAGATTTTATTTTGTATTTGTTCAAACTTTTTACTTTGTACTATACAAAGAAATTAAATTACCATGTATATTGTATCGCAAAGTGAATAACAATTATTTTTTAAAAATTTTAATCTTTTTTTTATTTATATATTAGATCTTCTTTTAACTATATTTTTATATCTATCTTATTTAATATTTTCTTTATTTAACTTTTGTATATATATATCTATATACTTTAGCAATATAATACAAAAGAACATTAAAATAAAATTTGGAATTAATCGAATAAATTTCAATCAGTTACAATAAAACTATGAAGACGATTTCATTTATTCCGATGTACCGAGCTATAAAAAATCGATCAGCAAGGAATATCGAAGAAAAGGCTTAAGGAACCTTGTATGATAAACGAGTGCAAGTTCGGAAGAAGAAACGTGGATGTCCAGTTTGACTTAAACTTCGAATGGATTGCAAATTTGGCAAGTTGCGAGGTAACGAGGCAATTCGTCTACGTCAATCGAATTGTATAACCCTCGCGGACAACGTGGAGAAACGCTTTTCACGGATATGCCAGACGCGATGCTTTCGCGCTTAATAAAATGAAGCGCAAAAGATGAAGAAGTGAAGAGACACGTTTCGCCACGCTCCCTTCGCGACCAAGATTTCACGCTCGTCCCAATTTACATCCATTCAGACGCTCTTAACCATTCGATCTTTCGTCTTGCCACGGACAAAGGGTCCCCCACGAATGCGTCTTTATCGGATTGACCATTTAAAAAACTCGGAATCATCACTGCGTTAATGATGACCGCCAAATTGAAAAACAAGAAGTGATTAATCGTCCAAAACCGATGTTGATTCAGTCAAGTTACAGTCGAAAAAATTCTCTATATTAGATTTTAAAGCAACACATTCACATAATATTATTTGACAATACGATACTATTAGTTCATTTCATATCGATTTTGCGATCATGCGATTTATCGATCTGGATTTCATAGCAATGCTCATCGCAGCGTTTCCGTGCAATTACAAAATTGCTGGCGTATCGCAAATTTCTGTGCATTCGAGAGGCGATAAACGAGATGCATTCCAAATGGATTAATTACATCTCCCACAAGCTCCCGACGTTCGCCCAGGGCTCGTTATTACCGCATCGCGGTATACCGGCTCTCGGTGGTTCGCATTAGCTTCGTAAAAAACGGATAAGTATCATGATAACTGACCTGATATATCGCGAATAATACATCGCGCGCGGTTACTTTTTACTCCCTCGCAAAAATCCGGGTCTGAAATATCGCAATTAATTTCGCTCGTCTCCGTGCGGCCAGCACGCGTTTCCTGCGATTTATCTCGCGAGACTCGCTCGGCTCGACCTCGTCTCATCTCCAATACGTGAGTTACCATCCGCGAAAATAGCCGTAAAACATCGCGATAATGGAGCTATATCTCGAATAATTTATTACGCGGAGCGTTCCTTTTTTTGGTCGCCGGAAGAGAACCACCGGCTATGTATCATTCCGCGAGCTGAATAACAGATATCGTTCGTAGCTCACACGTTCGGCTTTTTGTACGAGATATTCCTTTCTCAAGAAGATTAACTCTTAATTTTAGGGAGATAAATTCGCAATTTTATTTCAACAAAATATATGTATATGTATTAAAACATTAGAATAGGCACTCACAAATGAACATTTATGTAAAATAATCGAACTTATAATTAATCGAGATATTTAAATAAAAAATTTATTTGAAATCATTTTAAATCATTTAAAAAAATGATCACTGATATATTTACGATAAATCGACTTATTTAAAGCATATTGTTCAATTGTAAGGAGCTATTTAAATTATTCTTCTTACCCTTTGCCTATATATACATTTTCAACGAAGATTTCTCATCGTGCTGCACAGATATAGAATCTTATATGTATATACAATATAGGATCTTATATACGATACTTGTCCATTTACTATTCTCTGATCTTTTATTCCGTTGCCCTCCGGAACTTTAAGAACCCTCCCTAGTATGCGCGCGTGTGATTTACAGTTATGAACATCATATTTCTGCATTTTTTGAGCATATAGGTCACTGATGCAACGATGAAGCATCTGCTAAAACCCCGTGAGCACAATAAGATAAAACTTATAACACGTCGGCGCTGTTAATTTCATCCTTGGAGTGCGACGGTCAATGATCGACCCACGTAGGCGTACCTAATCCTACATATAAATCCCCTCTTATTAATATTCATAATGTTCGTGAAGCCGCTCACCGACTTGATTTTCGTTTCTCGCCGATTAACCCGTTAGCGCCGCTCAAACCCAGTTAAATCCGTTTCAACGGCTCGGCATCGGCGAATCGATCTTTGCCGATCTCGGCCTATCGATCCACGAGATGCTCTCGCGGCGTTTTCGCAATAAATCCGCCCGCGAGTGGCGATGGGTCAGAGCGTGACTCCGATAGATGCTGCCTCACGATTGATACCTAAAACGGGAACGATACATGGGATATCGATGGCAAATCAATCGCTTGGAGGAATGATACATATTATGTAGATAACTCTTGATGGCATTCTCCTCCCACGAAGCATAAATAAGCTTTTCTTGAATCAATATTGACCTGGAACAGGTATATAAAGCATTTATTATTATCTTATCTAAGAAACTAATACTAATAGAACTAATAGAAAAGAAATTATTTAAAATATATTTTATGTAAATAGATTGAAATAAAAATATAAAAATTTAAAATAATGCTTAATCATATATTTAATTGTCATCAATAAAGAAGGACTCAATTTTATAAAATTTCTACGGTAAATATAAATTTAAAATAAACGCTTGATTTCTCTCTCTCTCTCTCTCTCTTTCTCTTTTATAATTGTTATTAATAAAGAAGAGATTTATGGGTTTATAAAATTTTTGTGGTATAAAAAACTGAAGGAAATCTATCAAATTTAAATGAGCTTTTCTTGAATCAGTATTAGGATAGATATAAAGCATTCTTTTATATAACAATAAGATAATTTAGAAAGAGAGAGAGAAAAACTAATATTAACAGAAAAAAATTATTTAAAATACATTTTATGCAAATAAATTAAAATATAAATTTAATACTTTTGGAGGGAGAGGGGTAAAGATGAGTGTTATCGAATGGAAAAAGGAAGACTTAGAAGGTTCTATAAAATTTCTGCGGTATAAAAAAAATGAAGCCTATTAAATTCGGCTGACACTACAAATCATCTGACGATTGTTACGTAAAACTGTTTCTCTTTAACTTTCTTCCGCGTCGTTTTACGCCTACGTTTCAAGAGCCATTATCCAGCGATGTATATTTTCTCCTTATTATGTATGAAAAAGGTTATAAATCGGGCATGCACACACGATCGATTACCATACCGTGTTTCAATCGCACTCCACCGATCCACGCTAATCGATCTTCGCGTGCGTCCGGACAACGATTCGTCGATCACCGGCGGTTCTGTCGTCGCGCGCTGCACTCGACACGGTTTCGCGAATCGGCCTAATCCATCAAGCCGGATACCTCACGGATCCTTTCGTCGTCCCCGCGGCTCATAATTATCAAGACTATACGTGCCAACGACGGACGTGCTCATAAATAGTTACGACGATGCGTGAAGTCGTACGAGAAGCCAGCCCCGCGGGCGTCCACGCGTTTCGCTCTGTAATTACGCCGCGCCTCTTTGTTTTACCTTCTTTTTTTCCTTAATGCTTCTAATTCGATCGTTGATATATCGATATGTTACGCGCAGATGCTCGGTTCGGAGTCCTTTCAGGAACTTTCTTTACATATCTATCAGAGATGAAATATATTCTCGCGACTACATAAGCGGTAGTAGCAAAGATCTTGTCTTTTAACCGAGGTGATCTACATATATTGTTCCTGGTTATTGTTCGAATACAATTCACATCTGTTGCTTTAGATCATGTCTATCGGCTAAATGTCTAAGCAGTAACAAAATGTAAAAATATTTTTTTCAATTTAAATAACAGTTTTAAAGCTTGATTAAAAAATATATTGTTATTTTTATTAATAAAAAAAATTGTTAAGTCTTAAGGTCTGTCGTTAACATATTCGCTATCATGGTCAAGTTGAAAAAAATCCTCGCTATGACCCATGCTTTTCTTGCAACATGCCTTTTTTTCACGTAATATGTCACGTATTCACTTGTATACATATAAAACATATATATGAGTAATTAACAACAATTGATAATATAGATAATCAACAATTGATGAACAAATAATTAATCAATAAGTAATCAACTACACATATACGGGTAATCAACAATATCACATATATGTGACGTCAGGTTCTCGAAATGAATTGCTGTGTCACACATATGTGACGCGTGATGGCAAACGTGTTAAAGATTATGCAAAATTTTTTTGAAATCGTCGAGCGTTTCCAGGAAACCACCAACAGGCGCATAAATCCCATTTTTCTGATGCGCGAATAAACATAATTTAATGGCGTTCGATACGCGAAGTGGCTTCGCGAGCTGCAATCTGTCGATTCTTTCCGTTCTTTCGCAAAACTGGTATTTTGTAGCATGAGCAAAAAAGTTACGTTTCTTTGATATCGCAGAGAAATCTCGTTGAACGCGCGGATCGGACGGCATTAATGCTCCCGTGTGTGCGTCGAGTGTGTCCGCGGACAGTTGCATTATAAAACGGATTACGAAAGTGCCGAGGTGCGTAACTCTGACCCTCGTACGTACCATGCTATACAATCATCGCGTAATGAGACCGACGAATGAGTAAGTTTCCGGTCGTCTCCGAGCATACGTATATAATTCAAGCTTCTTTCCTTATTAACTTTGAAAGACACTGCTCGCAGATATATCACGCAACCTCAAAGAAAATTGATTTGCCGATTTAGACATAATGCGTGCGAACGACCGTGGAAATGCAGCGATTCGTTGCGATTTACGCGAGTCCATAAGAATAATTCTATAAGACGCAAAAAATATGCATCTCCCATAGCACGTATGTCATCGCGAACTATCGCAGTAAACTTTGATACGTGCTTTTTTGATGTAGCACTTTTAAGGAAATGAAAATTCGAGAGGAAAAAATCTAAGGATATTAACTTTGCAAGAACGATTACAGGCGATTTTACGGTTTTATTTTTCATCCGTTTAATTCTGATGTTCAATCGCGTAAAAATCCAGATCAGGTTTCTGAGAGAACATTTGAAAAAGCGTTAGAGAAAGGATTGGCTTCTGGCTTTAAGCCGCCGATGATATTTCCCTGTTTATTCTCGTTGATTATGCGTTACCCAAGCGTTGCGCTGACGAACTAATTCTACGGAGGGAAGGTCCGATAAGTCGACCGATTATGATCGAGCACATTGCAAAAACTATCGACGCACACCGGTGTCCGGGCACCCGTACCACGTAATTGCATCGCAACTTGTCGACGCTTATCGCGGTTCTCTCCTTGGCATAAACGCACGTACGCGGGCGTTGCAGGTTTTCTCGAAAGGAGCAACCGGCGATTACCGGTCTCGGTTGTGCAGGACCAGCCTAACGGCTGGAAAAAGGACTCGGCTCGTAAGGCCGCAGCTCGAGGATAACGGCAGGCGAGTGTAACGCGCAAAAATTACGATTGAGTCTTCGTATCCGGAGAACATTAACCCTCTCGCGCGTGTTAAGACACACATAACTGTGTGAGTCATGCACACGTGATGCCGATTATTTAGATACAATTTAAATCAAAGTTCTCTATCTTGAAAGAAATTTTGCGCGGATTTATAGCCGCATAACGCGCGTACGAGATTTTGCGAAGTAATACAGCTTAACTTCGATATGATATGTAACGACTTCGCTTTTAAATTAAACATAAAACAAGAAAAAAAAGCAATTGAAATTTATTAATCAAATTTGCATTTAGTATTAGTGTATTAAAAATAACAATGCATTAAAATATTTATACTTTCTCCAATCTACCGAAATAATATCTCAGTTATAAGAAGATGAGAATGCGTCGAAATTATATGTTGCTCCTATACAAAATTATTTCTTCCTTCGTTCATTCACTTTACTAATTACCCTTTTCCGATTTACTTTCTCACAGCTGAAAAAAGAAACCTCATCCTTTCGACGTATGAGCGATTTAATCGCGGATAATTACGCAATCGCGCGATGATCAGCATCGGAATCACGAGCTCCGATATAGCGGACCGAGCGTACAATTTAATAATCCGCGGTTCGAATCGCCGCGGATCGATCGCGTCGTGTTTTGTTTCCTTTTGACGTCCGTGTAACATAATTGTTATTAATTTCTCGCCGGCTTTGCTCTTCCGAATAATATCGCCGACGGATCCCCGTCGGAGAAATCAATACCCGGCGAATCCAGCTGACAGCTGAACGAATCGAGTTAGTTCGTAAGCGCAATTACGAGCGCAAAGCGCTCCACCCGGAGAAAGAAACTCGGCTGATGGATCCGGATGATTTACGAGTTGCTCGTCGTTACCCTTGAGGCATCGATATCCCAATATATTTCATCGACTCGTTTCCCAACGTCGTGCACGCAACTCGTGTCACGATTTACGGAACGTCAGGCCGCGTCGTCTTGAATTTTCGACACGCCCGCCGCGCCGATTCTGACGGACGTGATAATTTCTATCGAATTTAAATGTTAATTCGGTCGTCGCGGCTACAATGACAAAACAAACAACTCGGACGGCGGAATAAATGCACGCCAAAGTCCTTCGGGCCCATCACCTTTCGTGACAGTAAAATTGAGACGGAAGCGAGTTCCGATAATAGAATGATATTAATCAAAATTGATTTGAAAGTCGCCTCGGTCAGCAGGTATCTCTTTTAAATGACATCTGACCGCCAAAATAAAATTAATTGTTGTTACTTGACGCTATATTACTCATCGAAACGTTTCGACTACGATATATGCATTATGAAGGAACTGCCGACTACCGTTTATTGTCTTTCTACGTGTGTCTGCAGTCACGGTGTAATTCTGCATGTAGATATATGTAAAAATATACATGATGACTTCAAAGATTAAACGTAATAATGCGGAATAAGGATAAAGTATAGCAAAGAAAAATTAAAATGTACAATAGTAATATTATTATTATTATCGCAATATATTTTTCATTTAATGCCTAAACGCAAACAATATGTAACGAAAAAATGTAACATTTGCTATTGCTTTCATTTTCAATATGCACTATATTATTTTCTTTTTATATGCAAGACATATGGCATTTTATGGTCATTATATAGTGTCGCTTTTATTTCCATTATTATATTTTTATATAGATATAAATGATATAATTGACGACAAGAACATTAATTTGCGAAAAACATCCGTCAAAGGACATAATTTACTCGCATGTCAGAATCGTTTATTTCATTACATTTGTAATATTAACGTTGTAACATCACGTATTGAATAACGAAGAATATCAAGTAATCTTCATTACAGATGTTCCGCGAAAGTCCGATTGAAGATATCGACGCTTTCTCTGACTAATTGCATTCGCTGATTACCGGAAAAGGCTAAATTGTCGAATATTTTTTGAATAGCTGTAATAAATGTTTTCGTGCGTGAGTAAAAGCGAATTGCATTGCCAGAAGATTCAATCTGGTTGCGTTCGGCTTAAGGCGAAATTAATGAGGGGAGCTCTGAATGAAGATTACAAAGGAGGTCAGCGGAGAGTCACTCGTGTTCGTCGTTTTAACCGTCACAACGTGACGTCGACGTTCCTCCTTTAAACTGGTTAAGAGTAAAAAGCGAAAGAAACGAGGAGCGCAAGAAATATTTTCGGAGAGATTTCAGCAACTTGTAACCGCGGCTTCGACCGAGCGCAAAACGTGTGCAACAACAATGACGAGGGTACGAGGGCCACGCGGGACTGTATTCCAAAATATTTTCTTACGACGTCGTTTGCTGACGCGATAATAATTTTGTGCAAACACGTGTCGAAACGGGAGTGACCGCGGGGGGAATACGCGAGGTGCATGTTTAACTCGCAAACGTTTATTCTCCCTGTACCTCGGACCCGAAAGCCTCTTTCCGTTACTTCAGGACGCGGCGGCGAAATCGTTCGGGCCGGCGATTTCGCTTCACTAATTTTTAAATACCCGCGCCGCGCATTTATTAAGTTTCACTATCACGGACCGAGCTGTCAGCGGGCGTATTTTAAGTAATGATTAAGTTCGCCGATAAACGATATCCTGTATCCGACATGCATAATTAATAACTGATCTTCTCCGATGCGATGACCTCCGGTAAGCGATCACGATCTATTCGCTAAAATCCACGTGCGCGTTTCCGTTGCGGGGTGAACTAGAGTGAACTAGAGAACTAGGTGAGCGCGTGATTTTATTTTATCGTGACGTAAACGTGCGAGTAGCACGTTCGCGCTCCGGAATCGGGAATTAATTCGAGTGGAGATTAATTCGAGTCGCGAGAATATCCGCTACAGGATAATTGACACGATGAAAAAAGCCGGGAGGGAGAGAGGTCTTCAAGGATGTCCACTCTTCCAGGTGAAGGTGTTCGCAAGAAGCAAGAACGCTCTACTCTGACGTTCCGGATTCGTTCCGGTTCGCCGAATTTCTTCATATTGCTTCAATCAGTTGTGCTTTCGTGTCACACCGTTCCCTTTCGCGCCGAGAGAGTTAAATATAAATAAACGATATTAAAGAGATTGCAAATAGAGACGACGTGTCGGATAATAGAAAAGTGTATTGTAGAACAATCGGCCTTACGCGATTTGCTTTAACATTAAATCATACTTTAAAGTATGACGTCAAAAAGTATATCGTTACGCACGTCCGTTACAAGTTTTTGATTTGATGCACAATGATTTATGCAAGTTTTTTCATTGGGTCAAAAGATAAAAAGTCTTACACGCTGTTTTAATTATTCGGCATTCATTTTGTAACGCTAACCCGTATAGATCACCGCTTAACCGTAAATAACGAGATGACTGTAGTTTGTAGGTTTTGCAAAACAGAATAAATTGCAGCGTGCGTAGTGCAATTTGCTAAGCACGTCTTACAGACATTGATTTTCCAACGGTACTCTAATTTTCTCAACTCTGCGTTAATTGCGACTCTGCGAAAATAGTTGCACGCTAAAAAGTATGAATATATAATTGGATCGGCGATTGCTGCCGAGAGCAAAGTCCGCTGCGGCCGCTGCAGCATGCACTTTCGTTCCCTCTGACGTGAATCGGGTATCACTCCGATATATCGTTGCGCACGCTGAAATTAGCAACGCCTGGATGCGTTTCACCGGCAAAGTTGCTAGATTATTCAAGCCGTTCCACACTTTGCAATATCTCAGATTACTCCGCACGCCTATCCATTACTTGTCTGAACAGGTATACCTGTCAATAACTACATTGTATAACGCAGATCGAGTAACGGAGTAATTAAATGCTAAGACATATCGTATGTTCATCGTTATTAGGGATTCAAAACCGTTTCTGAATACAAAGTAAAGGAGTTTAAGAGATGAGCTTTCTCTCTGTGCGGCAATATAGCATTCGACTAATAATATTCATAGAAATTAATAGATAAAGATCTCTAAATTAATTCAACAATGCCCGCATCCCATTTCTAATTTTAGAATTTTATCTCGGCTAAACAGTGGAAATTCTCTGTCACGGTGCCGCGCCGGTAATCAAACCGCGCGTTGCGTTTATACCGGGAAGATTTCCCCGTAAATTGCACCAAGTACAAGCCTGCACCATGCTGATGGATACCTTTTCAGGCGGCGGCCCGTGTAATACGCCGCGAGGAATCTTAAATTCGCACAGTGTCGGCGTTCACGGCGGCTCCGGCCTCCTTGGTTGCGAATTAGCAACGGTTCGCTGCCGGGTAGACCTACCGTGCGCTTCAGGTCGCTTCACACTTTCCGCGATTAATCCGTCGGGATCGTTCGTGCCGCCTACTTAACGGGCGGTACGTTCGTTCAAGTAGCGATCTCGACGTTCCTCGGCGACCTCTTCATGTATCGTGAAACGCCATGGGTCAGCGATGTCAAGTCGTGGCTCGGCAGCCTCGACTTTGCCAACCGACAAAGTCTTTCCCTCTTTTAATCCCCCTCGTCCCCTCGCATTCCGCTCCCCCTTCGGCCCGTCTCTCTCTCTCTCTCTCTCTCTCTCTCTCGCGCGCGCGCGCGCGCTAAACGTCTCGATGCCTCGCGAAGGCATCATCCGCGAATACTTGCATATTTCGCAAGGTTGCACCGCGCTTGCCGTGAAAGACTTTTTTTCCGGGCGTTCTTGACAGCCCGCGACACAGGATACGATTCGTAATTTATGGATATTATACGTTGTATAAACGTTTATAAATAGAAATAGAAATAGTACTTATAGACTGCCGTTATAAAATGCCGCAATAGAATTACGACAATTCATTATGACTGACACATATAGAAACAAATCTGTAATATTTAACGAAGTGTTTCTTGCAGTTGCTCCTCTTTAAAGCTTTCCCAAAGTGATCGCTCGCGATGTCAAAAATCGTCGCAACGCTGAGTCAACCGGCTCTTCGTGACGGCCTTAAGATAAGCGGTAGCAGCTGGTAAGAGAAATTCATCACTAAAGAGAGAAACCCATCCCGAGAATTCTTCCTTTTTGTCTTCCTTTTTCCTCGAGTAAATGTCGCGTGACTACTGATCCGCTGTAACACTCACCACTTGGTTAATTTCGAAAGATTAAAAAATTAACTTATCTAACTAAGATTTTTTTCTCCAATTTTTAATTAAAGATCACTTCAGAATTAATTAAATCCTACGCGCTGCTGCGTCTATCAATTACGACAGAAAGTTATTGAGCAACTAAAATTGAAATATAATTATAAATAAAACTGAATATAATTATTAATATTTATTTAAGTAGATAGACACGAAAAATATATCCATGTCTGGCATACAACATTCTTTTGTCATTATCATTCCTGTAAATAAAATTTTAGAATTTTATTCAGAAAAAGAGAGTTTTACTGAAAGATCTAAAATTTTAGCCGAATATAGATCTAAAAATAATTTTGTTGGAATCTTAAAAATGATGAGCAATGTTACAAAAATTTTGATATTCTAGCAACTAGTTTGAGCGTTCCACATAATTATTTTGATAGTTCAACAAAATTATTTTTCTGATCTGATTCGGCTAAAATTTTAGATCTTTTAATAAAATCGAATTCCTTCGATGCAGGATAAAAAAAAATTAAAATATATCGATACAGCGAAAGAAAAAAAAAAACGTGAATCTTTTTTTTATCTTTACGAATACCTCTCGATGAAAATCGCGGATCGCATCTGAACGCATTACGTAAGTATCGCTTGCATTGTCGGATGCATTGTGCGCATGAAATTGTAAGTGCGATTACGACAGCCCGATGGCGATCGCAGTATTTGTCTAGGCGAGGACCCGATATCGAGGCCGGCGTGTCTTCAAAAAATGCGCTCGAACGAGAAATCAAGCGCCGGAATCGGCTCTCGGAGAACGACGCGCAATATCTCTGACGCCCGCCGTCGCGTCGCGCCGCGCCAGCGCTCGATCCTCCGGATCGATCTTGTTTCTTGCGCTCGCTGCCGAGAATACGTGATCGATTTCGAAGTAAAGACCGCGACGGACTGACTTCGCGATTTACTCGGTCTGACGTTACTCGCCGGAACACTCTACTTAAAGCTGATTTATCTATTAAACATTGCACACAGTAGTGCGGTTGAGTCATAGGTTTCTCAAAGAAAGGTTGCTTTTAAGAAAAATTGCAATACGATCTCTACAATAATATTTTCGTTTCTTACGAAGTAGTCCGTTTTTTTTTTTTTCTCCTCCGAGTCGACTCATCGCGAAATCCGCGAAGGATCAGAAAAAGAAGATTCTGCGAACGATCAAAGAAACTCGAGTTTCCGGTGTTCTTTAAAGCGATCGAGCGTAATCGGCGCGCGATACCCGCGTTTTCCATCGCAAAAAAAAAAAAACATTGGCAGTGAAAGGATTAATCGATATCGTGTGGTACAAACGAGTCTGGCGAGGCTATCGCGCGCGTGTTTTTTTTTTTTTCACGCGCGCTTCCGGTGCGATCGATTCGCTGGAATAATTTTCCCACCGTGGCGCGAATAATCATTATCACTTGTTTATGCGAGAAGCGCGAATTCTTGAGCTCTCGTCGGCGACGAAGTCACATTTCTAGATATAGTTTTTAGATAAAATCCACAACTGCGCGCTGCTCGGTTGCGGCGACGGTACACGCGTGAGAACTAGGGCGCCAAAGAGAAGACGCGACAGCGTTTATCAACGCCCGTTAGAATAAGTAAATGAGACGCGAGTCCCGCGCGCACATCGCGTGAGTATAACTCATCAGGCTCAACCTCTGGTCTATCCTGCGATCGCGCGAAGGCGTAACATACTTATTAATACACGCAGTGTAAATAAATCATTAAAAGAGAAAACGCGTTCCTCCTCTCAAAAATACTTCACGATCAAGTTATACAAGAGATACTGTATATTTCTATTGTAAGTATAAAAGTTGAAATGAGTGTAAAACTCATGAATACGCAAAGAATGTTGCAGCCCAATAATTAGGAAACAGGAAGATTAATACTAGCGAGACTAGAAATAGCGGATAGAGGGAATTAAAAAAGATACTTTGATTTTTATATAAATTATTTAGAGGAAAATTGTACAAAAAATTGTACAAATAAATTTAAAAAAAAAAGTTCCGTGTAGTTTATAAAATTAATAGAAATAACAATTTGCGGGGATGACGTTTCAGGATGACTGAAATTGCTGCAAATAAAAAGGACACGAATTCTCCGGACTCACGTCAGTCGGCGCAATCGCGTTGCTTTTTCCACATAACGAACTCCTTGTAAGAACGACAAGTGACATCGTGGATCGAACGTACGAAAGCAAAGAGGACGCTATGGGAAACCCTGACAAAGAGAGATTCTCCGGCTTCGGCCGCGACTCTCATGATCCTTTGACGGAGCCGAAGGATATATCGAGTCGTGTGCAAAGACGCCAAACGTCTCTGTACGTGAGAATCGGAACGCGGGGCGCTGATCGGGACGCGCCGGGCCGAAGACGCCAACTCGGTCGGGATATATCAAAGGACACTGCTTGTGAAACGCTCCTATCGTCTATGACAGCTGCGGTAGGTACCGCGTGAGGTCGAATGCGAAGCGTCTCCGAGAAGCGGCCGCGACTCAGAAGAGGGTGTGAGGGACGAACTTGCGTGGCGGGTCGGCGCGATATTGCGCCGCGGTTATGTTAGAAATACAGTTAGAGATAACCAGGATGGGGACGGACCAGTATCCGGGCGGAGAACAGGATTAAAGGCCTGTTAGATAGAGAACATCCTTCGTTTTGCAGACGTGTGTGACTCGCTCGCGGTGGGAAAAACGCGTTAAAAAGCGCGTCTGTCCGATTAGTATTTAAATAGACGTATATTAGTGGACCGGTACTCAAAGGAAGATTATACGCGAATGATATTTTGTTTTGGTGACCAGTATGTATTATATCCGCGTTGTAGATACAGTTAAGTACCATAGCGAATGGTTCGACATGCATAATAAATGAATTGGATCGTGGACGATAAGACGATAGACGTTATTCAATTTTTTACGATCCTCTATCAATTCTTATCTTTGTCCCGTTTCTTGCATCGACACGTCAATTTCAAGTCGGTGTAAGAAGTACGATATAAACAGCTGCACAATATTAAATTCAATGGATATTAAAACTCAATGATTTGCCTCGAAATTTGTACGATTTGATACGACCCATATATACGTTTGCCCTGATCTCCGCTGGAAGAGGAAAAAAATCTGAAACGAACAATACGTCACGCGAAGCAAATGCGGCGCAGCTGGCTGCCACTAATCCTGAAAGGTACATACACGCCGGTGTTTCCGTGTCCCGGTACCAGGATAGCACGAACGCTCTGGCCGCGATAGCGTCCTAGAGTCGAAAGGCACACACCGGCCTCTCGTGTGCCACGCTATCACCGCCGGCGTATCAGTGCTTCCTTGGTGCGCAAAGTGCCACGCCTTGTAACGACACGGCACACAATGCAACGCTTACAGGATCGTAATAACGATGCCTGGTGGATATCGGCGAAGAGAGAATTAACTGATTATTCGTTCGGGGCACGTCAACGAGGTCCGCTGGCGAACCCTCGATATGTCTACTTATTTATTTCAAATACGTTACCACCGATGCTTTGTCTCCGTGATAGATTCGATTGCGTTATTTTGCATTTCCTAACATATGTTCTGAGATTCGGTCCAGTCACGATCGCCATTAGAATGGTAGCAGAACCTTTTTACTTAACAACATTTGCACTCGCACTCGTATGCGATGTAATTCGGTCAACACGTAATGCTACGTAATCGTCTTTCATAAAAAGCATAATTTCTTAGATAATTAAATTAAATTATAATGCATACTTTGATAAAATACTAATTTATAAAAAGATATTAGATTTCATTTTATTATTTTGTTATATCACTTATATATAATTTATTAAGTATTAACGATACATATGTCTGTATGTTCTTAGAAATTTAATGCTGGAAGATATTATTTATTTATTCTGAGATATTAATTACTTACTTTTTAGAAAAGTATTAATTATTTATTTCGAGTACTAACAGCAGTGCTTTTAATGCTCAAAATAAGTAATTTCCAATATTAAATTGGCCAGTTAGATTTCTATAAGGATGTATGTATGTATGTGTATATATATATATATATATATCTGCATTAATAATAAATTATATTATAAAATCTTATTTGATACAACTCGGATTAAACTTTTTTGGAAATAGATGTCTATTTCCTATTTCGGAAATAGAAAGTACATCTGTATATGGATTGTTTCATTCTGTCTTTATATAATATTTGAAAATATACCATATTTTAAAGATATTCCTAGTAATATCGAAGAGCGGAGTTTTCCACGTGGTATTTTCCTGACGTTTCCCGAGGCTGTTCAAGATATCTAAGCAATTAAATCCAACCGGAGATGCGAACACGGTATTTTATTCCTTCACTCTGACAATTTAATAAGTATTATTAGTGCGAAATGTGTGCACGGGTAAACCAACGGAAACAACCATATCGCGCGGACGGTCAGCGCTCAAATCTCTATTGGGGCTCAGACAACAATTTAGTAACCGCGGACAAAGCTCGGAGACCGCGAATGGCGCGCCGATTATTGATTCAACATCGGCACGGTCCGTTTTGTTGAGAACAATGCGGAAAGTCGACGCCGTAAACTATATATATCGCTATACATACTCCTAAAACCTTAATCAAGCGTTTGCGCTATTTCTATAAGACAATGCCGGACGCCGGCATTCTGCTTACACAGGTATGCGCTATTGATGTCGCGCTCGCGCGCGAACACGTGCGTGTGCCCACGACGACACCGACGTACAAAATCGCGCCGCGTGCATAATGAGTCGCGACATGCAGATGGTTTCGCGTACCGGGCTTCTCCGCGAAGCTTCTCTGCTTTTCAAGTAATCCTTCAAAAAATTCTTTATATATCTCACCTTCACTATCGTGAGTGCCGCCGACAGATTGTAATTCCTCCATCGAAATCAATCAATTTAAGTCGCGTGAATAATGAGTTGCGAAATCTGCGAAGTCTTTACGAAGTTCACTTCTCAGGTATCCCCTTCAGAAGAACTTTTATATATTTGAACTTCGTATCGCGAGGATCGCCGACAATTATAATTTCTCCAACAACGAGATTAATCAATTTGAGTCGCGCCGTAAATTAGCCTGCAAAGTAACGCCGCATACCAACGTGCGGGAATCGTGGTGCGAAAACAATTTATTTTGCCACTTACGAGAAACGCCGCTCTTAAGCAGCTCGAGCGCGTGCAAAAATGTTCGACATAAATTAATTATTTATTACCGTTATCGTGAATCACGAGTGCGTTTGACATTTTCTAGCGACTCGATCGAGATAATTGTGATTGGCTGAGGTTCAAACGAATACTTTGTAAGTCATTTGGCGTGTCACGTTGGTGTATAATGCGCTGCTAATGCGTAAAACGTACCGTCGACGTAACGCCGTAAACTGCGCTGCAATCGCGCGCTCTCCGCTTTGTTGCATCGACGAACGCCGATTCGTTGGAACGCACGTCGTTCGATTTTCCAATCGATCTTTTATCTGTTACCACATCCCGATCGTATTTATTTGTTGCCGGAGGTATCTATCGCAGGCATGCCGAGGGACGTAATAGGGAGGTAATAGCCGCGCGGTGCGGCGCGGCGCGAAGAAATAAATCTAAGAACACACCCTGCATGAGTCAAATTCAGTGAAGATATCTTACGGCGAGTGTAGCGCGCATTCTTCAACGCGCGTAAAAATCCCTTAATAGCAAACTTAAACTTTACGATATCTTATCTCCTATCGTAAATATTAATTCCTCGGCTTCTTGCGTATTCAGCATTCACTATATATTATCTTTTTAATAGCTGGATATACTTGCTTGTGTACATAACCAACTACTTGTCCTCCAAACATACATATTTAGAATACAACAGTCGTGTAGTTATCTACTATTAACGATACATTTTATAAAGAATTTTCACGAAAAGACGACTAAATTAGCTTTAATGATTTTTCGATTCTCGAAATATTTTTATGTTAAACATTTGTTTTGGAAATTAGGAATTCTTGAGAATTTTATCAAAAAGTATCATAACTCATCAATCGATCGTGAATAAAATAACAAAATTATTATCACATAATTTTCGTGTAGCGAAAACGCAAAGTTCGTCTTCTTTCCTTGTTTTTAAATCCCTTTTCTGCATTTTATTGCCAAAACTTTTTTCAAATATAATTTTACGAATAGAATTTTATGTGGAAAAATTTGACTTTTCTCGAGAGGGGAAGAGAAATCAGAATTCTATTAATTTTATCAAAATTCTAAAGATAGCTAAAACCATAAAAGCTTCTTCATTGCATCCATTTCGATAGTACGAAAAATATAATTTTACGAAAGGCACTTTCTGAGTGTAGAAACACTATGAAATACAGGTGCAATATAGACATCAGTTTTATAGCAGGTGATTGAGGAAAACATGGATATAAAATCGAAGCCAGAGGGAAAAACGTTTTGAATAATCCTATGCTGTCGTAATATAGGTTTCAATAATCCTATCAAATCTCATGCAAGAGAGTAATCTCAATAGACCTGTCGAACATACACATTTTTTTCTATTGTATTTGATAGCTTGCAATAACGCGCAACGATAACGAATAAACATAATTTATGTTAAAGAACTATGCTTTACGAGATAAAAATTTTATGATAAAAAATAACAAAAATATATACGAATAATGAGGGAACGTTACAAAGGATACGTTTGCTAAAAATACTAAAGAGCAAATATAACAGAGAAAGATAAATGATTGACGACGTGTTAATTGTCTAAAGAAAATCGTGTGAGTGCGTAATTATATAAGAACGCCCATGGATTTCGATTAAAAATCCACAGCAGACGAGCACGGTGTGTCTCGGTTGTTAAGAAATAATTGCATACGGATCCTGCAAACGCGACGATATAATATCGACTCGATCATCGTACCGTATTAACCCAGTATTAACCCACATACGGGTTTGAAAGGTATTTTCGAGGCTGGTCTCGCATAATAATTAACAGCTTTCGTTAAGGAAATTATTTCCTGAAAATATCCCAACTACCGTATTACTCGCACAAGGATGGATAAGTTTCCATTATTTTGCATCTAAGTACCGTAATTAAATAAAAATAAATTATTTTACGCAAGTATTTACGCGGCCGTTGACATTTCGTTTTCACGTAACAACAGCAGCAGAGCGTTCTCGTTGAAATAATTATGTCGCAATGTTAACCGTTCGCCGTACTTAATACTTAAAGTTTACGAACCAGGCATTCTTTTCATGATAAAAATCACTTCCGCTCGACGAAACAGATATTCCGCTAACAATGCCCGTATACGCTTACGTTAAGGATATTTTGGTTACGCGACGAACAATACCGACGATTCCGCGTCCAGCAATAATACTATGTTATTAATTCACAATAACGAAACACAAAAGTAAAATTATATCTTGTATTTATCAATTAATCTCTTCCACAATTTCTTATTCTTAAGGTGAAAATTTTGAAGAAAAATATTACATAGGACGATTAAACGACAGAAAGACATTTTTTTCCCCCCAAAAAATCAGTTTCTTTCTTATAAAATTTAATTATTATCTTAACTTCTTAATTTTCAAGATACAATTAGTCATTTTTTACGTAAACTTAAAATCAAAATTTTATATTAAAATAAAGCGATTTAAGAGAAGATGAGCTTTATTAAGCTACTTGTTAAACTCTTTTACATTTTTGTCAACAGGAGATCAATCGCTTTCAGTTAGACTCAATACTTTGGTTAACGAAAAAATCAACTGCAAACTGGAGCGGTCCGTAGACGAAACGAATTACGAAGAGCCTGGGGCACGCTGCTACAAACTGAAGCTAACGACGCGGATTCGTGGATAATAACCGGGTCGTTATTCCCCGACGATGAAATACGAAACTTGGGTGGCGGAGATATTCCGCGAAGTATTATTCTCGATAAACTCTCGGGGAGCAACAGCCGGTTGTGTTCGTATGCGTTTCCTCCGCGATGCTCAGCTCTCTAAAGGACCGCAATATCCATATCCATTATCGTTGCGCTCCGCAGTTCTCTCGCCCACGTGCGTGCCCGATGCGTGCGCGGCTCTCTTGTCTCGCGCGTGCATCGCGCCCCTGAAAATTTATAGGGAAAACGCGGTGAGATAGATCTCGCATTCATCAGGACGATGATTTAACGCGCCGTGCCGCGAGATATAACGCGCCCCCGGCCACGTGGGTGTCTCGGAATCGTCGTTTCGGCCTCTGCGGCGTCGTGCCTTTTCGAAATCGGAGAAATTAACGTCCTCATGTCGTTCTCGTGTCTCTCATGTTTGAGCGATAGCGCTTATTTCATCCGCAATGAAAGCTCTTTAACAAGTTGTCTCATTCACTTGATAAAAAACAAATAGGTAAGAATAGTGCGGTATATTTAAAGTAATAGATTTGCGAGATGAAATCGTGTTTCCAGATAGAAAATGTTTCTTCAAATGATATAAATGTATCAAATGATAATATTTATATATAGGAGTTGCAATATTAAATTTTATATATTTTTCATGTATAGTTTATGTAACTAAAAATACGCCCAATTCGAATTTTGATATATTTTCCAGATCCAAAAACGCGTCGCGAAATTATAAATGAAAGAAATTGATATTTTTGTAATTCCAATATTTTTCCCTTGTAATTATAAATATTGTACAATAGAGAGATGATCTCGGCTTCTTTCGCGTATCAATCGTCGCGCTTGCGCTTATTATTAATTTGCGCTTAATATCCCGAGTCATCGTTATTAACGCGCGTTTCGCCGTACATCCCGCCGCGTTCGAGATCGTGCGCTTTCGATCTCGCGGCACCATACAAAAAAAAAATCCGAGAAATAAAATAAGAAAGAAAAGAAAAACGCGCGCAAACGCACACTCGAGGCAAACGGCGCTCTCCGGATCTGGGTCTCCTCGTGCGCGTCTCGAAAAACAGGAGGTAGCCTCCTCCTCTACCGCGAGGAAGATACATGTCTCACGCTTTCGACCTGATGTGCGTGCACGTCCACGCCAATTAATGGCTTTCGACTTTTGATTGACGTTCCACCGATCGACCGTACACTTGTTGCACGCTGTGTTTCACGGTAATCAGGACGAGCACGTACGACTCCTCCGTAATTGCAGGGATAATGCACGGGCGTCTCCTCCTCGCGGCGCGCACGTTGCATCGCGATGTGCAGTCCGAGCGAGACGCGATCGTTTTCGTCGGGGCCACGCCGCGCTTCGTTTCGTAATCGTTGCGTACGAGAATCGGGGCGCGCCGTTCAAATTTTACGATCCCGGACAATAACTTATCTTCCCTTTTTTTTCTCTCGCAAAACAAAACCACTTTTCAGTCGTGTAATTAAATCGGCGATTGTACTTTCGCTAAATCGAAGTGTATTACCTGATCACGACAGTTATTACAAGATAAAAATCGATTTAAATATACATATAATTAAACTGATGCCAGAATGATCACCTTAAAAACTTGAATTTTACTAGCAGAAACTTTTTTAAGAAAGAAATGTATGTCTGTGTACAGATTAGAAACTTTTGTTTAAAAAAAAAATGTAAAATAAAAAAATTAAAATTTGTATATTTCTGCTATAAAGATTTTCTCTGAATTTATATAAGTTCGATCATCTGATTTAGAGCTTTATTTATATTTTACTTTTATTTTATGAAATATATATATACATCAGTATACAACAGGAAGTAATGTATCAAGAAGGTTGCATGAGTTCTTTGTCAAGCGGCTAAACTCAGACACGCAAAAAAACCATTTGTGCATCTTGATATAAGGATACAGAATCCACCCAATTGTCATCGTTAATGATTGATGTTTTGCTACCGTACGTCATCGCGATCGTTTGAAAGCGGCTCCGTGGTGCAACGCAAATACATTACCTTGAAGACATTTACTCACTTCTTTTTCTGCCCATCGATTCGGCGAACGTCCTTCCTTCTGACGACTCATGCCTCTTGGGCTCTCGTTATAGATGAGTCCTTGATGAACTCGCACGTCGACAGACATATTGGGAAAGCGTAATTTTCGATTCGCACAGGAATTGCCTTATATAATTTCGATAATATCTTTACACTCATAGAATAGTGAATGTCTATAGACAAATATTTCATGCCAATGTTTTTATACTACAAACATTCCGATGAAATTATGCAATAATAATATTATTATTTTAAATAGTAGAGTTATACACCATGAAGATGTTAATTGAGATGATAATTGCGCGCACAAAACGGCTAATTCTCGTGTATTTTTTGTTACGATTATATACGTTATATATCGATCTTGATATTAACAGTTAAAATATGACCGAATCAAAATGGATTAATATAAAAACTACGAAGTATTAACGATGTCGCATCGCGATCTTTCTCCCTCTTTGTCACTCTTTAGTTTTAACAAAAGAAGAAGATATCGCCTCACGACAGAGATGCACCAGCTGTGCCGCTACCTCGAGACAACTGTCACGGTTCATCAGACGACGAATTCATGCGCGCTTATTAAAGCCTGTCAAGCGACGCAGAAGCGGCCGGTCTGAAGTAGGTCTCGTGGTAATTATAACGTGGTAATTATAACGAAATGATCTTTTTTTAGCGACAACAACTTTATGAATTTTTTGTCAAACAATTCGCTTTACGACAGTAACGTCTTTACGACTTGAGGGACAAGCGCACATCGCCTTGAAGGGATTCTCTCCTTTTCATTTCACATCGACGCTGCGCCACGCAGCGGTGTGGACGGCCTTCCACTCGATGGAAAAATCAGCTTCGGTTCGGCCGACCGAGAAAAAAGACGGCGACGGGTCCTTGAGACGATCGCGTACACGATCGCTTATTAACTTGTCAACCCTTCCAAAATCCCGGGACGAACGCTGGGAATCAGCCTTGGGGTTATTAAAACGCGAAGGAAGCGTGGAGCATTACATTTCTCTTCTTCATCGATGAACAGAAATTTTTACAAAATGAATAAATAAAGAAATAATTTTCGTGTAAAAACGCCTATAACTGTACGTCTCAATATATATGTACGTATAAAATCAACTTAATTACTTATTCAATAGCAATTTAATTTTTTGAAAACGTTTTATACAATCGTTATTTAACAGTCGTTATTTTTCGTGTACACGATTAACAAAAAAAAGAAACTTACAAAGGACATCGTGGCGCGGCTCAATGCGCGGCTTTGCGATTCAACGGGAACGCGTTTGGCTGCACAACGGATGCGATCGGATTTAGCCGATTATCCGCGGGTAGCACGACTTCGCTTATGCAACCGGTCCTACGTCATCATTGGCGAACCGCGACCGTTAGTCCTCCAATACAGGGGGCAAACACGCCCGCCCGGCTTTACTGACGCTGACAAACAAAGTTAATAAGCAATATCGAGAGTGTTGTACCACCGGCCGTTACCGATACGCCGCTGTGTAACATAATAGTGCGCGCAATGAAATCGGCCGGCGTTTGAATCGGCTGTTCGCATGTCAGTGACACGCAAAACGGGGCTTCGTGCTTGCCTATGTAAAATCGATAAATAGCGGCGACAACAATATACAGCGATACATCGAGCGTAATTAAGTACCTGGTACAATTCTATTTCAATCACCGACAGCCGCTATTTTAGATTGCTTCGGGCAAAAGAAAAAGAAAGAAACGCTTTTTTTGCCGTTAATGGAGCAGTTGAGATAAAAATCAATTTAAATAAAAATCGCGAGGATTATACAAATTAATAATAATGTTATAATGTAAAATTTCCTCTTTTTTTTTTAGGGGGTTTTTTTTATTTAATAATTTAATTATAGCTTTTAGGTTGTGTGTCTACCGTAATATATATGTCATAAACATTTTACGCTTCATTTTTTTTATATATATACGATATATATCGATTTTATCTCGTATATAGGATATACATATTTATGTTATGTGAAAGTTATGTTTTATTTGAATGAGAGAGTCTTTGCACTCTTCGATTGATTAATAAGGCATGTTTCTACACACAGTAGGGTGTAGTAAAGCAATATGCTTGGTTTTAATCATTATGTCTCGATTATGATGGAAAATAATTTTTAAGACAAATAAGTAAAGGCAGATAGATTAATAATTAGTAATTTAGCCAATAACAATACTGTATATTAATTTATTTATTTATTAGTTTAATAATTAGCAATTTAACGATTGACAAAATACCTAATGTATGATCAAAATAACATTTGACAAAGAAAATATTAAACTATCAAGAATTAATTCAACTGTCAAGAGTTGATTGCACATCTTGAATGTATTTTCTTTTTTACATGTAACTGGTGCTATTCTAAACACTTGATTGACATTGACGTTTAAACGGTCAATCAAAAATGATAATATATACAGAATGAGCTAAAAGCTAAAAAGGATTACGACAACATCCTTTTTAATAAAGATATATCTATAATTTTTTAATAAATATACAGTATTTTTTAATAAAAAGTCTGCTGTTAAAACTATAGCACGAGTAGTCATGACTTTTATATAAAATGTTTCTATATTTATCAAATATTAAAATTATTTAAATAAATTAATAAATTCGCGCAATTTTTCAAAAAATACATTTTTATTGGCGCATATAATTCTAGTGTAAATTACTTTAATTTTTTATGTAAATTTATGTATATAATTATTATGTAAATTTTATACTTTATGCAATCCAAATATTGTTTAGATTCCTTAGTGATGCAATAAATATCCAATAAAATACGTTATTTGTAAGGATCGTGCTGTCAATAAGTTCGGAATGTCAAAAATTAATCCTCATTAACGAGTTAAAGAAGCGTAAACATTTTAGAACAGCGATACCATAACCATAGTAACTTTTTTTAAAAAATATATTTTATATAAACTTTTAATGTTTTTAAGTTTTATCTTTTTAGCGATATATCATGTTGACCGTTCGCAATTTTTAACAAAAAGAAATAAAAGAGACATAAAATCGTTTAAAGTAATTTATTCTAATTAATGTTTATTTTACGTTCTTTATGTGATTCCTGATATGACCATGTCTCTCCATTTAAATTATCCTTAACCGTTCATACGAAAGAGACTGGGAGAACAGGGTCCGCTCGAAATTTTTGCTTTGAGGAATTCAACTCCGAGACGAATCGCGGAAAAGCCGAAGCGAACTCGAGTGCCACCGCGCCGGGCGATCGCGGCGAAGTGAGCGCGGTCCAGGAAAGCGATTGTAGCTTACCATAGCTGTGCGCGCGCGCGCGCGCGCGCGCACGCGGACGTATCTCACTAACACACACGCGCGCTCTTCTCCTGTAGGCTCGATAGTTAAGGAACGATGCGGATGGCAGGAGTGAAAGGCCCACGCCCGTGCCTCAGGCTCCTCGGCAAGGGCGACTGGCCCCTTAGCACGCGCGCACGAACACGCTCGCGCGGCACTCACCCGCACACACGCACACATACGCGCGCACATAACACACACACACACACATGCATCAGCGGCTGCGGCTCGACTCATGTGTAGATGCGGCATGCATATTCGCGCGAACACACACACACACACACACACACACACACACACACACACACACACACACACACACACACACACACACACACACGTGTATCAGCACACGTGCAAGAGGCCATCCTCCGCGAACTCGAGCGCGGACTTCTTTGAGCCGTTCTCTCCACTCGCAGAATCCGGCGCTCGCTCTCTCGCTGCACACACTCTCTCTCTCTCTCTCTCTCTCTCTCTCTCTCTCTCTCTCTCTCTCTCTCTCTCTTTCTCTTTTGCGCACACACGTGCATTCGCGTATATCAGGCATTCTTGTGCGAAGTAATTTTTTCTTAATGATTTAATGGATTCCTTCATTCATATAAGGCGACGGAGTTGACGGAAAGTGAGAGAGAACGTATTGATCCTGAGGAAATTCTCGCGACTCGGGAAACGCTTAAAACCTGCGGAGAAATTTTATGCTGCGTTAGGATACGTCGGAGTATAAATTTTTAAGTGATAAGCATGTCATCTGTCACACAAGAAAACTAGATTATCTTCAAAATGTATTTTTTATATTTTCGTATTATAAATATAATAAATTTTTTTAATATTTTTATATTACAATATAATATAATTTGTATTTTCATATTACATATTTTATTTTATAAATCAAGATTTAGATAAATTGAGATTAATCTGTTAATTTTATCTACATCTGCTATTTTGTTATTTTGTTTATTTTTTACAACGAATATAATCTATCGTTAATTTTTTATAACGGTAATGTATGTGACAACTGTTAATTTTACAGAATTATGATTGTAAGATATGATTATTAATGCGGATGTAAACTATTGACTGTAATTGAAAGTAACAGATAGGCGTAACGAGGGGATGTTTTCTTCGTTCTATTACAAAATAAATAATTACGCGCGCGCACACATTGATGAGTCAGCCTCCGCGGTTTCTCAACGTAGAAGCAGAAGTCACTTGATGTTCGCGTATTCCGCTGAGGATCGTACTGAAAGGCGAAGAGGACACGTTCCCAAGGTATACTCCGTATCGATAGCATAATGCAACTCGTACGTCCCGTTTAACCCGTTAGCAGGGAGCAACTTCACAAAAATCGTATCGCTCCTCCACGTTGCATTTATCCCATGTAGGAGTAGGTCCGCGATGACCACTGATCAGGTTATCAACTTCATCGATATTAATCCGTGCGAAGTTGTTTCTCGTTGTTACGTTCTCTTTATCATGCGCTTCATCTATTAGTGAAATACACGTGGCAGAATTGTTATGAAATTGTAATGTTTAATAAAATCGTTTTTAAGAAAGGATCTGTGTGATGTATAACAACGGAATGTTCAGATTTGAAAATACACAATTTTTATAATTTAGAAAAATAGAGTTATTATAATTTATATAAATAATAAAATAAATAAATTATAACATAAATAATATAATTTGGAATAATCAGTCAACAATTAAAAATTTAATTTTTTGCAATTTTTTCTGCAACAATTTATAATACGTCGATGTTTCGCTTTCTAGATTATTTCCCGTTTATTATTTACCGTTACTAAATATTTCGATTAGTTTTATTACGATGATAAATTTTTGTAAATTTTATTGCACATTTTATATTGATTGACTATCTTCCTCTAAATAACATTTGTCGGTGTCGTAACGTGTAAATCATTATGACATTCTGAAATGCCATTAGTCCTTAGTGTTCATTAGAATCAATATATTTGACATTTCAGTAATTCATTAGTAAGCATCAAATCATCTTAACATGTCTATTTATATCGTGAGCCCACACGTTGTTCTCCATTGATGCATGAAGTATCGTCATGTAGAAATCATTTCGGCAATCTGCATTTGTAATTTCAAGCGCACGTGTTTCATAATTTTCTCGACGATGATTAATCAGTGATGATCTCTTCAAAATTTACCAGTCCCAAAATACATCGCAGAGTCTACAGCGATTGCACGTTATCAGATAAAAATAATCTAATACATACTTTCATTTTTTACAATATCTCGAAGAGATCTTTTAAACGATCGTTGGACGAACACAGCATTCCTTAATGATCGAATGAGCTATCAATCAACCGCGTATATCGCATCACTACAGAAAATCGAGTTCTCCTTGATTCGGACGATTCCTAACATTGCTGCCCACTCATAAAAAGCAGATGTTAAAACAGCTTGGTCCAAAAGATAGCGGTTAAAACAGATATTGATTTATTATTCATTCGTCAGGCACGTAAATTACGCGTATTTATAATCTCCCACACGCACACCGTTAGTACTAGCACGTACTATCTCGCTCCTGAGACAGATTAGATCGGAGAGACCGCTTCTTGCCTCGAACTTCTATCAAACGCGTCTTCTGACAGACATTTACTATTCACTCACGATCATCCGATGCGATATTGCATGTGCAATCGCATATTGTTTGTATTATGAACGCTGAACAAGTAGCTCTGCTGTGGATTGCTCATTCGCTTAAGATCGATAAATCGAACGAAGTCCAGCAAAAGCGAGTTTGTCGATCCTAAATAAGGCCCGCATTCATATCTGGCATCTGACATCTTTGATTCTATTTCTTATCCATTTGATCTATGAATACAAATTCAAGCGGCCACACAGAAGAATTTTTTTAAATTAATTTAATGTTAACTCTTCTTTAACTCAGAAATAATTTTTCTATTCAATCACCTAGATCGATTTTTACATATTATTATATTTCAGTTAAAAGTCATTATTATTAATTGTATATTGCATATTATTAATTGTTCTATAATTTATTAATATTTAAAATTATTTATGCATATAAATTTTCTCAATATTTTCTAGAGAAAAGTACAGAAAAATAGAAAAAATAGATGTAGATTTTCAATCAGTAAAAAAAAACTGCTGTAACTAAGCTTCATTTTCTCGCCGCTAAAAATCACTAGGTAATTATTCTCGGGTTAATGGGATTTCTAGAATTTAATCGACCATCATTTTATTTTTATAAATTTATTTGTTTAGCATTTAATATTATTTAATATATAATATAATATCGTTAAAAATATTTTAATATCTTATATAAAATTACCTAATATTTTTCAACATTTACATTTATATTATAGAAAAGTTTATAAATTAATTTAATTAATTTTACTAAATTTTACTAAAAAAGTTTAAAATCTGCGTTAAATACGTACTTTAGAAAAGAGTCTGTAACTTTCATAATCTTATTTTAAACTAAAAGTAAAACAATTTATATGCAGCACTGAATAAACAAGTTAGAATATATAAGTTTCTGTTTTTACTAATCGGTAGTAGTCAATCGTGATATTAATACGTGTCCTCATACATGTCACCACGATCAATTGCCGGATCAAACGAAACGATCGGCAAATCGAGCGATCGATCGATCGATCGTGTGGGATCTCCTTGGTCGCTGTAGGCGACGATACCGGAGATACCGCGGTCGATCACGGATGAGAGTGGGTGGAGCCGCGACTTCGTTGCTCAACGAGAGTCGATGTCCTCGAGAGTTATCGCGATAAGAAAGGCCATCCTAAGGACACGCCCGACTCCAGGAGAAGGAACCCGATAACGATCGACATCGACTCTCTTGGTACGCGCTCTCTACGCACTCTTGATACAATGACGAGAGAGAGAGAGAGAGAGAGAGAGAGAGAGAGAGAGAGATGCTCGACTTTAAAACGCCGCCACTGAACAACTCGTTATCGCAGTTGTTCTACAAACAAGAAGTAATAGCCGTTTTAAGATGCATAATGAAACTTCCTGATATATGTTTCCAAACTGGAAATCAGATAAAAAAATTCAAACTATATTTTACTAAATTTATATATTAAATAAATTAATTAACATGTGTTATTACCTCAATTAATTAACATAAATTTTCTAATATACTTTTAATGTACCGAATGTATCTTTCTCTTATATTATTAACATAAATGTAAAAATATATACATATATAGATATAATAAAAATATATAGATATAATATAGATTTTCATAAACATAATTTAATTATATATTCTTTCTCTCACATTATTCTTTGCATTTCGAATAATACTTGCGCGACATGATGTGCTTATGTATGCACATTTAAGAATTACATTTTGACTTATTATCTGTTTTTGGTGAAGAATTTTACAGATTTGTCGACAGTGATTTCGTTATATTTAAGGAAAAATCTGCTATGTATTATCAATACTATATATTTCTTTATCTTCATCTCACGATCATCAATCAATCTCACAAAATCATCTGCTGTCAGTTATCTTTTTATGATTAATCCATCAATTGGAACAGTGTTTATCAAAATTTATTTTTTTGTTTAAAATTGAATTGTTTAAAAATATAATTCACAAAATATTTTATTGAATTTGTATTAATAAATTAATTTCTTCTTTGATAAAAATTATAGAAAAAATGCGTTTGTAATAAAAAAAGGTTATAAAATTTAAAAAATTGTATCAATAAGATTAGCATACAAAAATAAAATTTGTATAAGAAAAATTATAATTTTTTTGAAGAGCGTTCCAATTTTTAAAATATTTATTATATTTTTATATAAAGCATCAATTTTCATTAGCTCTGTCTAATGTAACTACGGCGTTTACGAGAGAAAGCAAGACTACCAAGCACTTCCGCTTGCATGTCGTATTAAAACTAATTACATCTTGCCAGAACTCGTTTCTGGAAGAAATACGCAGTTAATGAACGATTTGGAAATCACACGTAGAAATTTCAATATTATTTTTAAGATTTAATGGATTCTGTTCGTAGAATTTGGAGCAAAAGATGAGCCAGTCGAAATTCAAACAATTTGTGGATCGATATGAATAATCTCTCTATTTAATGAATTGACTCCTTGTTGTCACGTGAAAATAACAGTGATCTTTTTTCACGGAATCTTAAGTAACATTCCGCATATTATCTAGCCAAAAATCGAATAATTTTTCAATTTATATCGATAGAAACGTGTACAAACATATATGTATTTTACTATCTATATCACATTCTTATATTTGTAATGTAATCACAAAATTCAGTTCCTGCGACGAGAATTTAGTTTACAAAACGTGCATCTATTCAATATTGTTCTTTCGGATTCCGGCTACTGTAGAATGCATGTACAATGGTTAATTGATTACGAAACGAGATTACTTATAGAGCCACGAAGTTATAACTGTAATTAAGAAATTGTGCATTGTATTCCACGCTTATAAATGCATAAGTCCAATATGAGCGTGGATGAAAGAACATGTTAAATTGATTTCACATCGACAGCCTTTCAAAACGCACAGATCTGACATCTGGCGCACTATCTTTTGTGTCACACCGCAAATCGATGCAAAAAAGCAAAACTTGTCCGGGTGTCAATCATCCCGCCCGAAGTGGTAAAAAGCGTTGCAGTGTTGTTCACATCGTTATCATACATTTGCATGTTCTGTTTGCGAACTTCGGGCACGCATATTCATGCCTTATAATCTCCTAAAAATGCGGCGCCAAATCAATTCCTGTCTGCGCAACATGTTCACTGCATCGTCGATATAAAGGAAAGCTGTCGAATCTACGATCCTCCCATCCGTTGCCATCTACGGCGATCCGAAATCATTAAGCTGAATGGATTTAACCCTCCAACGAGCAAGCCTTTTAAAAAAACAACTGACACTCCCAATATCTTTTTAAACGATATAATATAAAATTTCTTTAGATCAATTTCGTGTACATCCAATTTCTCTGATTACAAACAGACTTGCATAATGTATCACCTAAAAAAAGAATTGAAAATATCAAATTATGAAACGTTCCTCTTGCATGATTATTCAAAAAATAATACAGTATGAAATATAAAAAGATTAATGAAAAATTTAGATTAACATGAAAATTTCTTTTAACGAGAATAGTTTCAGATTTTCATGTTAATCTAAACTTGTGCAATCATCTATAGATATTCTGTCATTACGCTCGGAACATAACGCGATGTGGCGGCGACGGTTTTGTTTTTGCTCGGAAAACTGGAAACTCTCGGACAAATCGACATTGAAGATCTAAAGAACATCGGGAAGAGAGCGAAAGAAAAAAAAAGGATAACCGGTTTAATCGACAAGTAGATGCAGATGTCTTCTGCCACGCTCGTGTGCACTTTGTAAATAACCGCGTAATGACAAGCTACCGGGATAGCTCGGACGACTTCTGAAAGAGGAAGAAGCCAGATAGCAACGACAGTGGGCGAGATGGAAGAGGAAAGCAGAAGACGAACGAAATTAAAACAGCACTGCCATCGTTGACGGGACTCATTTATAGAAGGCCATCATGGCGAAGTTTCACGGAAATAGGAGCAGGTTTCAGTGACCTTGATATGGTCGGCGATGATGTTTCTTCTACATCACGATGATCACGACAAAAATCGTGTCGATTCAGAGAAGTTACATGTAAATATGATTATCTTTCAATATACCGTAATATTAATGTACACGTAGGAATGTATATAGGCACTTCGTTGCACTTTAGATATTAATTAATTGCTACATGATACATTTTTGAGAGAGATGCGTAATCGAATTTAACGAGAATGCTAAAATAAGTAGAAAAGAAAAAGATGAGTAAAAAAAAACGGAATCAATATAAAATAGAACAAGATTTTGATATGCCAATAGATAAGAAAGATCCACGAGAGTCGAGGAAAAGATGAGATCTCTAGTAGCGACGGCGCGAAGGGGGAGCAAGCAAGATATTGCAACAGCTGATTTATTTTTAGCATGCACGATATCACGGCAGAATCGATCGAGACCCGCGGCGTCCTCGGATCAAAACAATCGAAGTGGGCACGAAGGAGAGCCATCGGCAACGCGAAACTACGCCGCTAATCGGCAAACGATCTCCGCAACGAGCATTGCGCAATACCACCGCGCGGGAAGAGGTGGACCGCGATATTTCAAGAACTTTCAGCGGTAGGCAAACGCCACGAAATTATAACTTAACGAGGAAGCACTACAGGATACTGCGCCGATAAACATTTTGAAATATCGCGCAGTAACGTAAGAGAGTGCCCGCGGCTGGGGACAAACGAGCAAAGGGGTTGCAAGAATCGTGTGCCGATACAAAGATAATGCGAGCAAACACTTCACGATGCTATAAACATATGTTCTAATTAATTGATCGACATATGTGAACATCATTGTCGCACTCTTTTTAAATCACATGTAGATATTTTAATTATTGTAAATTCTTTATTGTGTATTATTAGAATCAGTGTTCTATTAACAAAAATATGCTCCGATGTAATAAAATGTATACATTTTAATTTGTAATATTTATTTATAACATAACCTTTTATTTATATACTATTCTTTTAAAATAAAGCATTTGCTTTTAATATTAAAAAATAAATATATTTTTATGCTGTCATTATCTACAATTTCTTATATAAATAACTTAGCAAAAATCTTAAGAAAGTATAACAAGAACATTAAACAAATTTTTTAATATTATTTTTAATAAAGAAAAATCAAAATATTTACTCTTTTGTACTCATAAAAAAAAATCATTAATCAAGTAGTCCATCGTAATTACATGGAAGATAATAAGAATATCACGCGTGAAATTTTTTACAGCACTGAATATTGATTCAGTGTTACTTTCAGGAGAAACGAGTCTGCCGCTGGTTAATATTAATTGGATTATAAAGAGAGATGGAGAACGAGGAGGATCCAGCAGTCATGCGACGGGGGTCGCCAGGGGTCACTCCCGATTGGATCGTGCAGTTTCCACGTAGAAAATCGCTCCGCGTGCCGCAACTGCAACTGCAACTCCGTGCCCCACTGCAGAGTGAATGCCTATTACCGGAGCGAGTGGAAGCGGCACGATCGGTAGATCGGCAAAAACCGGGAAAGTCATCGCTACCATTCGTGCCCGCGATCTGTGATTTGGTCTCTCCTAAATGATAGCGCGATCGATCGTTAATGAATAAATCAGTCCAATAAGCCTGGGCAAAACGCGCGTTCTCTCGGATCCCGCCAACCGGCGCGTACAAGCACGTGGCGTTGCACGAGAGCTCGATAATATTTCTATTCTTAGCGCTCAATCGTAATTTAGACGCATGTAAATAAGGTTTTGCAAAAACAATGCGATAAAGAAATCGATCGTTAAACAGATCATTAGCGCATTGATAACGAATACCGTTTTTTGATTACGTGAAATTAATCTAAATTGAAACCAGCCATCTTTTAACGTTTATATCATCGAAACATTCCAATTTATTCCAATTTACCGAAAGATTACGAAGAATTTTTATTTACATAAATTTTTCTAACTAATTAGCACGAATAATACAATAGAGTCTAGCAAATTTTTTAAATAGAGTATTTCGTACATTTCTATGTGTCTGTACACGTGTGTACACGTGCGCATTTAACACTTCGAATTTCCTAGAATCTCTATAAATAGCGTGGCAAGCGTTTCACTATTCGCGATCCGGCAGAATATTCGCCTCGGTAAGGCGATCCGTTCGTACGGTCTGCCTAGCCTCCGAGCGATCCAGAATCTAATCCGCGCGCAGATGCCCCTGGGCTTAGAAAGGCGTGGTGCCACGGTACCACGTAGGAGAGGTGTCGTCACACGGTGCTCCGGGACGACGGTTACCAACGTGTAGGTGGATCTACTGTGTTGCTGTTGTTCTTTCTCATGTTCGTCGACAACCGTCGCGTTGTCGTCGACGTCGCCACCGTGTCGTCCGATCACGTTCCGTAATTAGGTCGAACTTTAATGGACTCCGAATAATCGGGCTGTCATCAGCCGGATGGACCACGCCGTGCGCACCGAGACCCGGGCAAGAGAGTATTATCCGCCTCGGTATTATTTCTCGTGACGTAATGACGGGGCGAACATTAAGGTCATCGCGGTGTGGTACCAACGGCGACGGCGACGGCGGGTCCGAGAACATGATGAGTCCGAGAAACTGAAAAGGGGAAATCGCGATAATCAACAAGTTGCGTAACTCGTGTTCGCGCAAAAAGCGCCGACACATTCCCGAGACGTCCGATAGCGTCGATTTTAAACTTCTCGAAGAAATCAGTGTCGAGGAATCGCTTATGGTTATTTATGTTATTTATGTGTATGTTTTTAACTCCCTCAATTGCATACCGAAGCATTTTGTATCTTGTTTTGTAACTGTTATTGCTGGCGATCGCTTACTCAACATTTTCCATTGTAATCTATTAGAAAAACGTTTTTTTTTTTTTATCAACCGCATTGTACCAACAGACAAGAAAAATCATATTTATTGGTACAGAATGGTTGATAAACTTTTATCGTACTTTCTTACAATTAGCAGTAAGAAAGGAGTTAACGTTCGCTTCAACGAGGCTCCGTCACGCGCTTTCGAAATCTCCGCCTGGTTAAATTTCGTGCGTCGTCTCTTTCGACAATCGCGACGCGGCGTGATCGCGCGATTTCCCAGCGGAGAAACGTGTCACAATGACACGTATGCCGCGAGGGATCTCTCGTCACCGATCTCGCGTGATCCGACGCAGATAAGGCCCAGCATCTCGGGCATCTCCTAGCTTCGTATAGAAGGATAAATGGAGAGGGAGAGAGACAGAACAACGCCGGAATAAAAGAAAAGAGAAGAGGACGGAGAGAGGCGGATAAATAGAGATAGAGAGGGAGCGAGCGTTGTGGCGCGATGATGCAACTGCAACTCCGCCCCAGTTACTCGCGGAGGTCTCGTACGATGAAGGGAAGCAGGGAGAACAGAGAGGAAGAAAGGAGAAAGAGGCCGCGCATAGGCCGGGCTTATTCACGAGGAACGGACCGATAAATCCGCGAGATCGTTGCTACCTATTCATTATTTTGCTAAACATCGATCGCCGAGGCGCCAAGGCCACCGAGCTGCTCTCCACGCTCTACGGAGATTATTCCGAAATATTACAACGATTTAATGAGGATGCGTGGGTGGCGCGAGCGTTAAACGCATATTAAACCGAGTCATGTGTTCCTATACCGGTATGCAAACGTCTCTCTGTGCATAATTCATGTTCGAGGATCGGGAATAAATATCCTTCCTCAGAATAAAATTCTCGTTTTTGTTGCATGACGTATGATTCTCTTATCGGGGATGAATATGCATCGAGTGCACTGAAAGGCTAATAAGAAACTCGGACGTTTAACGATGATATAGTAAGCCCCGATTCCAACGCGTATACATTATCTTGCGTAAATGGCGTTAATAACTCCGATCGCCGTCCTCTAAAACGCCGACGAGCGACACCGTAATGCCGCTAACACGCGACGCGAAAGGACGAGCGCATTGTCGTGTCGAGACAACGTCTTCCCGTGCGAAAGGAATTAGATCGGCGTGCAAATAGCGCTCTGAAAGAGCCGACATGGTTTAAACTAACAACGGAGTAACGGGGCACAAAGGAAATGCTTTTATGCGCTCGCGCGCACTTCGATCAAAGAATTCTCGAGTCTATCTGAGCGCGTCGGGGTCGAACTGAAAGTAGAATATAATGCAGTCGCGCGGTGCACGCGTTTCACGATGTATATTTATGATTGCGGCGATCCATTATCTGCCGATGCGATCGTCTATTTAATTACGGAGTGGTATAAATAGACCGTGATAAGCGCGTAAACAGACAGCGCGCGGCTTGCCCAATGCCGGATCTAACAGCGACATCGGTGTAGGAAGATAATAATCAGGTAGTACCGTATAATAATCATTATTTACTTGCGGCTTTAATGTCGCTCAGTCTCCCCGGTAATTAAATTAATTTCAACATTTTCCGCGCCGCGCGGCGCACGTCGCGCGCGCCGAACGTCTATTTGCTATCGCCATCGATAAATCGATAAACCGTTAAGCGAGCCTTTATGATTAAGTCGTAAGTTTGAGGGATTTAAAACGATCTAGAAACTAAAACGGGAATTTAGCTCGTTGAGATATACTTCCAAGTTTCCTGGAAAATTAATAACGATAAGATATACAGTAAATGTTCAACAAGTTTATAACGTGTCTGTTCGCTGCGGATAAGATATAGGGAACAGAAGCGTTGCGTACGTTAACACCGATAAAATTATATAAATTATATAAACGTATTTTAACGAGGCAACTCGTCCTCACGTTTAAAAAAAAAAATCAAACATTTTATCGCACAGAGAGAGAATTAACGGTAAAACGCGAATGATGATCAACTGTGCACAATTAGTAGCGCGAGAGAGATGAGAGAGGCGTACCGCCCGCCCGATTTATGATAGGCAAATGATAGGTACTCTCGCTCGTTAATGCTCGTCGCAAGAAGAGAGCAAAGAGAGAGAAGGAGAGATTAAGAGGGGGAGGTTGAAGGAGAGCGGGAAGGCGAGCGAGAGTGGCTCTCACGGGGGATCGGGGAGAGTGCGCGTGAGCGGGTCGAGGAAGGTCGAAGGGACGAAGGACGGTAAAAAGGCGATAAATTTAGTGTAACGTTAGAACCGAATTGCGCGCGTTGGGGATGTAGGTGTGGGCGGTTATACTGCCCGCGCGGCGACCCGCCGCGGAGGTATTGCGCGCGCGGAGCGGCAAAGGAATTTAGCCTTATAAATCAGCAACATGACTGCGCCGTGCCACACCTTTCCCTTCTTGGGGCAATCACGAGTCGTCACCGTATCGGCAACATCCCCGGCGCGGCGCGGCGCGGCGTGGCGCGGCCTGCTCGTCCTCTCGCGCGCGCGCAAAGTCATTCGGTCTCTTACGTGGCGGCCGTAGGGAATCTTTCGTAAACGCAGCCGAGAGAGCGCGGAAAAAGGTTCAAAGAGGAGTCCGAGAAGTACTCGGACGCGTCGACGTCGGGGAGTAACGGTAAATTCTACGGGGTGGTCCTGAAACTAACATCGCATAAACTTCGAGGAGTATTCGTTGCAAAAAATTGGACCTGCTTTTTTAAAAAAAAAAAGGTTGTCTATAAACATTGGAATAGGAAGAGTTTTTGCTCAAGAGTTTTCCTGAATTTAATTCACACGGTGATATTTTATCTATTTAATTCCAAGTGGGTTTTATATAGACACAAATTTTAATTTAATCTAGTTATTAAAATATTTGTTTTTGAAGATTGAGAAGAGTCATGCAAGAAACGTGTTAATTTTCCCTATAAAGTGCCGTTACATAAAGTTTATGTAGCAATTTAGATACGCAATACGAAGCTCATTTCGATATAAAGTATCATGATGCTTCTTCGCTGTTCTACGCTTCATTATCATATACTGTATTAATTGACAATTACTTGTTATTAACCATAATTACATGGTACTGACCATAAAATCCATAAACATTTTTTTTTTTTTAATGGAAGTAATATAAACGCTTGCACAAAATTTATTCCAAACACATCTTTTTCTTAGCATCAATATTTATATGTGGATAAGATTTTGAGTACTTGAGACTTTGAATACTTTGAGTACTTGAGAGTTTGTCTAGATCACACATCGTTTAAATTAACCATAAACTTTATTATTTATCGTTGAAATTTTCAATCAACGCGCTTCTTTCAATAATGGCAAGGAAAATTATTGTCGGCATTCGTGTCTATCAACGATACTTGTGTTTCCCTCGCGGCAGAAAGCAAGGATCAAAGAAGTGATTTTCAACGCGGAAACCGAATGCGAAAGCATCGTAAAACGTCCCTTTCGGCGACAAGAAAACCGATCTGACTGACATTCGATGAAGTCAGGCAAGATGAACGAAATGAATGTGGAATGTGATAAACAACGGCGGTGTGAGACAGAATGCAAGGTTTTTTTTCTTCAGGTCTCTAACAATGGATCGAATTTTTTTAATTGTATTTTCAATCCATTAAAGTCAGTTGAAAAATTTGCGTCAATTCGCGATAAAAATGTCGATGACGCGCGTATTAATGTGCTTTCTTGCACGATTAATCTCGCTCTTGAGATATTATTTGCGTTACACGGTATCCGCATAATAGCGTCTTAATTGAGACGTCCAGAGGCGGAACATCGATTCGTCCATGGTGGTCAGTCGCCATCGAACCTCGATCATACGTTACAACGGACTTCGCAGACGTCAATAACAAAAAATTGCACGTACACTCCTCGTTAATAAAGTATACGGGGGCGACGGTGCTTCATTAATAATCGCCATTTCTTTTATTAATCCGGCAAAGAGCGCGACGTAAGTAACGTGTCCAAGAGCAGACCGGTTCCGATCGACTAGAGAGTTCGTCTTAATTGGCTCCTGCGGAGAATACCCGTGTGTTATGGGTGCACAATACACTTCGATACGTGCGGCCGATCGACGTGAACACGTGTGAACACACGCACGTATGCGCGCATACAGCAGCCTTCAACGAAATCCTATTACAGTTCGAGTCTTCCGTAGAAAACCAACCGAGCTTTTTTCCCCTATTAGCTCTAATGGAAAAGGTGGATCGCCATCAATTTAGACGTCAGTAAACACAAAGAATAACCGATGTACATAGACCTGAACACAGCGGAGCAAGATGATGATGACAACGAAAATCACCGACCATATTGCGCGTATTTTTGTCACTTTTGTACATTTTATCGTTAATCCGAGTGGTAACGCGGTTTTTTCCTGTCTGCTTGAAATTCAATTTCCTCTCCAAGAGCAGTTCTTGTCGGCATTAACATAAATAACAAACAAGAGATCGAGTGTGAATTCATATATTATTTGTTTCTATTTTATATATATTTCTACGATAAGAGTATTAAAAAAAATAATTTTGTACGAATCTATATTTCTACGCGATATATAAGATTATTTAATGTAATTAATTTTATAAAATGCGTATGTATATATTTGCATATATTTGCGATAACATTTTATTTATATTATTTATTTATATTTCTAGATAGCTATTTTTTTTTAGATAAAATGTGCAAAAGTGTTAAGAAGAGCTTATCCTAGATCTTTATATCAGTAAATCTTATTTTTTAATAGTAAATAAATGAATATCTAAATTTTACTAATAAAAAAACATACAATTTATTACTGTTTAATTAAGAATATTTAAAAAATGTAATAATTAACAGTGTGATTCCAATGCTTCCATTTTCTTCTGTATAAATATAAATGTATTTAGATTTTGCAATTATAACAATTACTTCTTTTGAACAATACTGTACATAGAAATTAAAATTAATCCTGTGATGCTCTTTATGTGAGTCTTTATTCAATCATAGTCAATAAACTTTTTAAGCGCATACTTAAGCGCATAGGATGTTATGATCCAAAGGATCATCAGTACAAGAGTTCATGTATAACTATTTCGTCGACGTCACGATTATGTCGAAATTATTAATTATTAATTATGTCGAAAAAGTGTTTCAAAGTCTTTCGTACATAAATCCTTGTATTTAAACATACGTCGCTCGATATCAATACATGATGTAAAATATCATGATGTAAAATATAAATAGCTTACAAGTAAACGTCATCGTGTTTCCTATTCTTTTCCTATTCTTTACAGTAGAGTATTTGTTATGAAAGAAATAGAGAATCATCTGCACTTAATATCAATTAAATCTACTGCAAAATCCAGTAATTTAAATGAATCATTGGCCGGCTACAATCAGGTTTGCCAGAACGGGGATGTAAATATCCGCGCCGCGGGATCTCTCGAGCGAGAATTCACACGTTTCAAGATACAAACTGCTACCGGCAGAAGTCCGGGTAATGACGATCTTAAATACGGATAATATCGTTCCTCTCATTACGGCGGTACGCTTCTCACACCGTGGAGAAGCAGTCGCCGTTATCGCCGTCGTGTTTGTCGTCTAGAAAACCGGCCTGGAAACCACATGCGTGACCCGTCCTTAAGAATCGCGATTCGCGGGCCGGGCTAAAGGTAAATGTTAAAAGAGACACGTCGTGGCGCGCCGATCTGCATAATTATATTCACGCGTTACATAACGCTGGTTATCCGGTTATCTGCCGTCGTATGTACGTGTACCGTTTCACCGTGAAATCTCTTCGCTTGTACCTACGTCCCGGCCGTGTACGCCTATCTCACGCGTGCGAAGTGTTCTCACGGGGCAAAGGGACGGCCAACTCGTGAATCACGAGGGGCCACGCGTGCAGCTTTACGAGGCGTTTTCGGTACCAGCCAGCGGTACCGAATGCGGCTGACCTTTGCCTTCGAGAAACTTTTATCGCCGCATTCTCGCTATACGCAACTTCTTTTCTTCGCCGCGGAATTGCTGCAGGAGAGATTGTTAGCGTAGTGTGTTTGCGACGAGAAGAAACCTAGGAAAGTACGATGTCACCTCTTCTGTGACATACTACGGTCCATTGTGATATTACGTCGCCATCGTACGGTTAATAACACGCAGAATTTTCTCCCACAAAGGACAGATGTGGTAACGACAAGATGCGCGAGAGAGATTGTATGTAAATAAACTCGATTTAATGTGATCCGATACGTTCTCGGTATATGTGCACACCGAGTATAAGTATGTGCGCACCAAAGCAATAGCGGGAGAGGAATGTGATGCATGACGCGATCTCGTGGAAAACGCTTTAGATTTCGAAGAAACTTTCCGCAAGTGTCTTGCGCAATATTTTCTCCTGCCAGATCGTGACTCACTATGGATACCAAACTTTAAACAAACCCAAAGTGCTACGCACAGTAAGACTTCGCAACGAGTAAGAGAATTGATCATGGGATAACAAAAGAAAGATTTCAGCATATTACATATGTGGAAATATATTTTGATGCAATGCATGACTTGTATGTACCGTAAACGAATAAGTTTAAACATTATTTATTCAACAAATAATTATTTATTCAATTATTCAAATAATTATTCGAATCAACATAGCAAACATCTTATTTCTCTAACTTTTTAAATTGGAGCAAAGAGAATAATCAAAACAATGTAATTTGAGATTGACTTGTACCATCTAACTGTTAAACCTATTAATAAACATCCTGTCGGAACATCATCTATGATGTTTGTACAGAGAGACTAAGCATTTAATTAAATAATATAAAAAGAAAAATAGAAACGAAGGGAGATAACAAGATAAGGAACGAGAGTATTAAAGTAAGAGGCCGAAGATGCAGAGAACGAAAAGGAGAACGAAACGGATCCTGGCTAGCAGCAGACAGTCACGTTGCTGACTGCCGGTTCGCTAGGTTGCTTTCCTGGCGACACGCCCTGCCCTGATAACACCCACACTAACAAAGATAACCCGGTATTAATAGATGTACGTCCTGGCGCTTTCGCAATTCCGGCTGCACGACCAGCCTTTGCACACACGGACACGCGTGCATACATACGTCCGAGTGTAACAATCCCGCGTACGTGTGCATCGCGATCTACCGTAATGTAGCCGCATCGATTGCACCTACGACGGAAATGTGGAGAACAAGAGTAGAAATACGAGATATCGCCTCGCACAGAGGTGCATTACCTTGGTCTTGCGAAGATACTTTCGCGTCATGTCAAAAATTGTATATATATATATATATATATAATATAAAGTAAACAAATAGATTATTAACCGCATATAAAAAAATTGCATATAAAAAGTACCGCGTATAAATCAAGGGATAAGTGTATTTTAATTTTATTATATATATATATATATATATATATATTGATATGATTTATACGCGGTACTTTTTATATACGATTTTATATACGATTTTTTTATATGCGAGTATTAATAATCTCTTTGTTTATTTTCACTGTTATTGCTTTTGTACAAATATGAGAAATAAATATTTTTTAAATATATACGAGTTTTTTCTTAGGTATTTTTTGTATTGGCAGACTCTATTTGCGCGATTCTCTCAATCGCGTAAAAAAAAAAACCATGTGGAAACGAATACTCCGCGTAAATCGAGTACTACATTTAATCGTAGCACAAAATATCTGTTGTGGGGACAAGGGAGAATCTGTTTTAATTTTAGAAAGAAATAGAGCTGGACGGAGTGCAGTTAAAGGCAAAAAGCGAGATGATTAAATGTTTCCTTAGTGACACAATAGTCTTCTCCGTTTCGCAACATATCGGGTAGCCCATGTAACCGCGGGCGGTCTGCGTCGCGCGAACGGCACAGGAAGAAAAAAGATCTGCTAGTTATCGGGGGCTTCGGTAGCTCGCAGAAATACGGTGACGATCGCTTGTTACCGCAACGATATATTTTTGCGCTCGGATGCAATGCGCGCTCTTAAACGGCCGGCTCGCTGGCGGAGTGTCGCCGCTTCGACGAAGCGGGTCGCGGAAAAGCTGATTTGCTCCACACCACGGGAACTGGTCGACGGCGCAAAACGTACATTGAACGGAGAGAATTCCTATGTCGGATAGAGAGAAAATGAGCGCGCGGCTTGTTGAATTCGCTTCCACCCGGCGCTATAACGATAATTATCAATTACGCTGTCGCGCGCCGGCCGCGCAAACTAATGGCGTGCACGGGCACGTTCGCACGCATCTGCATGCACGCGTGTGTATATGCACGCGCGCATATACACACCGGCAAATATAAACTAAACTGCACGTACGCGAATAAATATATAATAAATATAAAGTTGCGCGGCTCGCTTTATGCATTTCCGAGAGAAAAATTGCACAATTCTCAGATTAAATCTGATTGTTTTATAAAGCAATTTGTTCCACCTTGAATGAGATGTAATCGCATTCTTACGAATTATCTTACACTCATATACTAATAATATTAAATGCAATATATATACTTTTAAAAATTTTATAAACATAAGTATCAATAAGCATGTCATGAGCCGCGCATTTCTCTGAAGGAACACTCGGGAAGGGGTTCAACAATAATTAATAGCTATTTTGTATAATTCCGAGCAGCTATCGTTGTTATTACAAACATTACATGGGAGATTAAATTCCAATCATTCTTGCAACTAATTTTTGTTACTTTGTATATTTATAGCATGTAATTATAAGCGTCGATTTTGCGATTGAACTAGTTACATATTATTAAATTGCGTCGCATGCAAGACGTCCTTTAAATCATGCCCTTACAATAATTATAGAAACATGTAAATGCGTAATCAAATGTGCAATGCGCAATGTTTTCGAAGCATTATAAAATTGATATCGCGGGAGTCAACCGGTCTGACAACATTAATTTGTCGATTGCAGCAAATATAAATGGCTTCGAATCGCTTATCCGTCATTTTAGAGCCGTGTTAAAGCCAGATCGTAGCGCGATATTGGTACACGCATACAACGATCGGCCGTCGTTTGCTACTCCCTTTTTTTTCCCTTTTTTTTTGTATCAGGCGTGAGTTCTGGTTTCGCAAACAGAACTCGTTATTTCGTTATTAGATTTCCCTGCGAGACTTGCTGTTAGGACCGCGCGTAAGAGCGTTAAGGAATTCACTCGCGTTTATGGAAACGTCAGATATTCACGAAAAAAATAGCTACTTGTACATCATCTGTATTTTTCTGCACCGAAAAGTAACAATATGAAATCGCACCGTTTATCACTGCAATTAATATACCGTTTAGCAGCGCTTAAATCATTGAAATACGATGTACCGAGTTGGTTGAAATATAGCATCAATATCGATGTGATGGTACGGTATAAAGCACAGTATGAATGTTGCGCGGTATCTCGTTATAGGGTCTCGGGGCATCGAATTCCTAAGTGATATCAAGCGCCACGATCGACAAAACGCGATCCTGGGAAAAGCCGCACGTCTCCTTTTTTTCTTCACGAATTAAACGACCATAAACGCTGGATATTAAGGTAGATGCGGTTACATGGAATTATCCGCGTAACGTAATTAACAAAAATTACTGCGAGGAAAGCCCGCTTTTCACGGAAGGCACTTTTATCGGTCGGACAAACACAGAGAGAAAGACAGAAAGAAAGAGAGAGAAAGAGAGAGAAAGAGAAAGAAAAAAGAGAGAGAGAAAGCCGTTAATCGGATTACTCGTTTCTCGTGTAATGGAGACGAGGGAGAGCTGCGATCTCTTGAAGCGAAGGAAGTCATCATGTTGCAAATGACCTCTGCCTACCAGCGGAATTAGCAGATGGTCTTCAATCCGGGCGTAATTGTAGTGCCACGTAAGAGATACTTACGCCCGGCAGCGCGATTGCACAGATCCTGCCGAGTGCAAATCCCTAAAGCCTAAGTGTGGAAAGAAACTTGTACGGATGAATGTTCCAAGATATTCTGTCAGTAATATCCTAACTACATTTTGTTGCTTAATAATATACAAATAAATAATATACTAAGTAATAATACGTTAAATAAGTTAAGTAAATAAATAATACGCTAAAAAATATACTAGCTATGTTAATTTCAAGAATTTCTCATGATATATCGCGGAGAATCGAACGTGCCGACATCTTAAAGGAAGGATGCTTTTCGAAGCTATATAAAGTGAGAACACTTGCAATGGAAAGGATCTAATGAGCTACATACAAACTGATTTCGAAGTCAGTGTTATCTGATATACAAGTGATCTCTGAAATTCGGTTCGTGTAAAGGAATGAGAGATTTTTCTCCTATTTGCAACACAAACATCGATCTATTCTCGTCAAGAAAATTGTCGTAGCGCCTCGCGAGTCTTATCCGTTCGCGCAGAAAACAAGCCACCAACATGATATTCCAATTAATCGTACGTCAGTTCCAGCGCAATTAATCAATCCGGTTTGATAACGGCGCTAGTTTTTGCGATCTTTAATCGACGAAACCTCCGAGTTGACACACGACGAAACGCAGACCGGCGTTGACTATTGCACCTTGCGACATCGCGCCACCGCGTGCGAGAGATCTCTTTTAAATCTCACTTCGCGCGGTATTTCTCGAAAGGGCGAACTCCCGGGCGTGGAAGGACGATTTTTAAAGGAGACCCGCTCGCACGTATCTGCGTCATAGATCGCTATCAAATGAATCAGGTGCACCTTCTCGTTCTTTCGTTGTTTTTTTCTCTTCCCTCAGTAATCGCTATCTTTCTCTATCTCCCTCCCTCCTTTTCTCTCGTTCTCTCTCTCACTCGAAGCTTTTTTTCTTGCGCGATCGACCGGCTTGCAGATCTCCTTTCGCAATTAGAACTCGTTATTTCGTTGCGCCACGTTTCCGTATGCACTCGCCGATAAGACGGACGTATGTCGTACCAGGGTTGCCCGATTTACGCCACCGTTCCGCGAGTCCGAGAGTTCGTAAAAGGATTTGAGTAATAGGCACGAGAGGTTCCCCGATAAAACTGCACGACCTTTGATGCCGCGTAACACGTCATCGGGAAATGGCCATGTTTCGAATTGACTCCAACGGATAACACGTGCTCGCGATACTCGCTTTTGCAGCGCAAAATGATTGACCTCGATCGTCAAAGAACTTAGCAAAATATTATCTGACAATATCCATTCCTCAATATTAAGTTATCACGGTATTAACTGCAAGATGCAGGTGTGATAACTTTATAGATAATTTCATCCAAATCGATTAAAACTGTTGCTATAATTACGTACATTAGCAGGGAGACATTGTCGATTATAAGAGCACACATTAATATACCTTCACGGTATCCTTGTATTGGGACAAGGATACGTAAATTAGACGTTTTATAGCGTAGATTGGACTTATTTGCATGTTGCTTAACCCCAGGGCAACTTCGACGTTCCATAAACGAACGATGTGTCAATTGTGTTTCGGAACACCGAGAATAATTGGCTCGTGTTACGCGAATATAATTAACATATAAATACATTAGCGTACTCTTTTTACGCAGCAGTTAGTATTTCATGAGACTTATCGGGGGTACCTTATTATGGCTTATCAGCTGCTGAGGTTTGTAACAACTTAACGAGTACAGATCGAGAAACAGATGTCATTTATCAAGATGTGATAAATCCTGCTCCGATACTCTCGGTATCCGATAAATTAATTGACTGATCCACCAACAAACAAACAAACACACACACACACACATACACACACACACACACACAGAGAATATCTATATTCTATAAAGTCTGTCTCCCCTCACTATATTTCGAAAATAGTTCAAAATTATTCGCGAAAAAACCGCGAAATACATTCGATTTCAAGGGACTACTTTTTTAAAAAGATTGAGGGTGCCTCTCGAAATAATCGAATTTCATATTTCGCGAATTTTTAATCATATAGAGAGTGGAGATTTTATAGATATACTGCGCGCGCGCGCGCGCGCGTGTGTGTGTGTGTGTGTGTGTGTATGTTTATGTGCGTGTGTACAATTTGTAACAAAGTTTCAATTAGTCGCTCCTTTATCACAACGAGCCAGGCGAGGAGTTAACAGGTCTATATCAGCTCGGTTTTCACACGGGTATTGATTTTTTTTCATGATCTCACTTCTACCAACGAGATCATATCACGACAGGAGATGCCCTGCAGGAGCAAGCTAAACGGCAAATTCACCCCGGCTGTAATTAATAATTTGCTATTAACGATGCTTATCTGACTCCATATCGAGTATTAATAACTGCTGCTAATAACGGCTAATTGATAAGCTCTCGAGAGATGCGTGGAATCTATACTTGCAAAGTATGCGTCAAACGACATCAAGATCATTTTCACGCAACATATTCATTCTCACGGTAGTTTATAATATGTCTATTTCTTACAAATGTTAGACTAAATGAATTTGTATATAACATTGATTATATACAACGTGTAAGTCCTGTTCCATGCAAAAGAAGATCACGTGTCATACGTGATTACTAATTTTATTGCATTCTCTGCTGTCGAGCAGCAATATTCTCTTCTCGTGCAAAAAATTGAGATAGACAGGCTCGATCAGTCTTGCTGTCAATCCAACTACGTCGGCTCACGTCAGGAGTAAGAGTGGAGAAGGTGCAGGAAGATAAAGAAGGGAAAGGTGGCGCGAAGAAAGACGAACAGAGAAAGAAAGAGAGAGAGAGAGAGAGAGAGAGAGAGAGAAAAGGAGAAGGGTCCTAAAGTCACGGTTCACGATAGCACGTTAGGCAACGATCGCCACCGGGAATCGCGTGCTCCAGAAACGTTTTAACAAGAGTCGCAGTCGCCACCGTCTTTCAGTGGCAACGACACGTCACCTGTACGAATCCATTACGCCTAGTCGAGTCTCGCCTTTCTTTCTTCAACGGAAATTGAGAACCTTCGTCTGCTTTTTCATAGCTTTCATAGCTTTTTCGCAATTTTTAATCATAAATACAAATTTAATTTTCAATACTACGAATATTTGCTACTAGCATCACTACTAGCTTCATTGTATTGTATTTTTATGTATTTTATGACTTTGAAAAAAATTAAAACTTTTTACATAAAATTTTTTACATAAATTTGACAGCGCTGTTATTCATTTCTTTTTGTCATTTGTCATTTATATACTATTTAAAACAGATTCTTTCCATTATATTTGGTTTCACTCATCCTCACGCGAAACAACATTATCCGGAGAACTCGAGCGGGTTGTACAAGAGGATTTTGTGAAGAACGAGTGAAAGCCGCGCCGACGGATTACGCCGGTCGGACCGTTTGATGAAATTCTCGAGTTCGCGAAAATGTGGGGCGTACGATAAATACCGTACAACTTTATAACGAGGGGAAGCCGGTAATTAAGGTAAATTTAAATGCATGTCCGAAACTGGTTACGGCAGATACGTAGCAAACGCTATCTCAAAGGATTCATCTCCTTCGCATTTCTACATGCTCGTTCCACTTTTTAAGTGTAATCATGTTTTGCTCTTAAGATGATTACATCGATTATCTTTACAAAATTATTATTAGAAAACGATTCTGTTTAAATTAATTTAAACTGGTATATTAATTATTATTAATTGTTACTTTCTATTGCATGCAACAGTTATCCGATAATTCGTTTGAAACACGTTGCCACTATAAATTGCGATTTATTATCTAACATTATAATACATGATATTTTAAATAATGAATTAAAAAAGTGATAATATAATACAGCAAATTGTCAACAATTGTACGTTGAATAAAAAATATGAGATGAGACCCCCAAGAGAAATAAAAGAAAGCAACACGAAATTATGTCGGATCTAATCCCGCGAAAGAATCCATTGAATTTCGTTTATGCATACACACGTACAAACATGCGTACAAGATTTAGAAAATTTGTGTTAAAGTGCATAAAGTAATGTAACTTTAAGTTATTTTTTTAGAAAAGCTAAGAAATTAAAATTAAATTTTTTCTTAATAATAATTAACAAATATAATCAATTTTTTTTTTATAATTCCATTTCACATTTTCGTTTTTTCATATTCTTGTCGTTAAAGTGTATATAAGTGTATAAGTACAATATTAAAAGACACACACATACACAAAATTAAAAATTTACTAATAAAATCAATATATATATATATATATATAATTAGGAAAATATTAACAGAATAGCCGGACTATTCGATATTAGAGAAGATTATTCGAAAACTCTAGTCTTGGAAACTCTACCAGGAAATTGAATAATACAAAACACATAAATTTATGTAGAATTCCTAGGATTTTTTGTTATCTCTTGAATTATTTTCCAGGTCAGTAAATATGCACCGCGCGCAGTATCCAGATACGCCGGTAAATTATCTCGAAACGAGAATACTTACAGAGATGCGCGTTTTGGATTTTATGAGGAATGGGTGAAAGCCACGCCGCCGCAGCCACGTCCGATGGTCTAACGAAGCGGCCGACCCCTCGAATTAAACGGATGAGCAATTTGTCCTCCTTTAAGTTTTCTTTCCTTTCTTCTCTAGAGTTAAGAAGGACTCCGAGAGAGCCAGAGAGCCAGGGACGGATCTGGTAATTAATCAAATTTCGAATCAGATTTAAATCTCTCAACTATCAATGTGAAAAATATTTCTAAATCTGTGCATCTAAAAAGTGAATAAAAAAATCAAACGTCTACAGATGAAAAGTGTAATATTGCGTAAAATAAATAAAAAATTTGAATAGATTATTATTTATCTTTAAATTTTTATATTTTTTGGAAAAACATTTGGATTTTATATTAATATCATAAATTTCTATCTCATTCTTTTTTAAATTATATAAAAATATGAAAAAAATGTGTCTTCGTTAATATTTTGTTTTCTTCATTATAATTTTCATTTTATACTTGTATTCTTCTTGGAGATCACTGAAAAATTATCAATTTCAAACGCCGAGAAATTACTATTCGTCCCTGTTTGCAATCAATTAATTCGCTATAAATCGCTACCCGTACGATGAATCGCGGAGGGAGCATGCACCCAATCTTCCTTGATTTTTCTAAGCGCACCTTTATTGGCTTTCCAGGCATTCCAGCATCTAATTGCATTGCATTCACTGTTAACCGTGTTATTCGCCACTGTTGACGCGTTCCATCTGATTAATGTTCCGCAGTCTCATGTTCATTATGCGATACAGTCTCTGAATGCTAAAGAGTCTACTAATGCTACTAAAACGCCGGGTATTGTATTGTTATATATATTATATAATATAATCACAGATAATAAATCGCAAAAAATCTTATCATATTTTTGAATGGATTAATTCTGAAGAAAAATTTTAATATTTAATTAGAAATATAAATAAAAATATTAATAATTAGAAATATAAATGATAAAACAATCTTCATAATTAAATTGTTTAAAAACAGAAATTGTTTAATATAAATTTGTCATAAATTAATTAAAAAAAGAACATTGAAATTGGATTAATTAATTATTTTACAACTTTTTTGTTTACTTAGAATGATTTATGAGCAAAATTTATACGCTTTTGTTAATATAGAAAATAACATGAGACGGAGTATGCACAGCCGATCGGATAAAGATCGGAACTTTAATCCCGTGGGATTCATTCGTAAACAGTCAGTTTACTTTCTACAACCGCGGTACGAGTCTTCAATTTTGTGTCGTGTCGTCACAAAGTTTAAGAAACGGCTATCGCGTGGAACCCATTCTTTGTCACGCTCGTTAACTCGACGCATTCGAGGAAGGCTCGCCCTGCATTCGTAAAGGTCCTGAGATCCCGCTCAACGAAATGGCGACACATTTTTCTAACCATGGACGAGGTCCGCTCGAAAATCTCTCTTTTCCAGTTTCTTTGTTCCACTGTGACACTTAATAATATTCAGCAAATAGCAGGTTACTTAAAAGACTGTTGTAATGTACACGAATGCAGTATTTATTCAACAAACTGTACTTAAACACCCTGGAATTAATAAACTCGTCAATATAAATTTGTATCCAACTCGCAGAATTTTTTGAACAATTTGAATTTTTCGTTGACAACGATTGATAATATCTACGCTTTTAGATAATTTGCAAATTCAATAAAATGCGTTTAATGTGTAATAAAGATATTAATTAAAATATAAAAACCGTAAACTGCAACAAGGAAAAATCAAGTCTGAGGAATCCTTTAATTTGATCCTTAATTTAATCCTTTAATTGAGAGAAAGTGCACATTTTTATTGTATTTTACGTGACTAATTGTAAATCTGATATTAAACTCACCTGATTTTACTTTAACTTATAAAGTTTAATCAATTTATGTTAATAAGATGCGAAACGGAAGCGGTTTGATAAGCTTTATTTGTGTTGCTCTGTAAGTTACCATCTTTCGAGAAAGCAATAAGGATAGAGAATTTCTTGTTGTTTGACATTCAGATTTATGTGCAAGCGATGACAAGAATTTCCCTCAGTGGAAGTCGTATTCAGGGGCGAACCAAGAAAATTCTTGTATAACAGAAATTCAATAAGATAGAAATTATATTATAATGTCAAATTTACACATATAAAAAAATATTATAAATAAAGATATTATTTTAGAACATAAATATAGAGATATGTATGTATTCGTTATTTATTTATACGTTTTTTAAGGATGTATCACCCTTACAAATCCCTACAAAATAAATGTAAAAATTAGAAGTGTGTTAATATTTATACTTTAAATAAATTATATAAAAGTATGAATAACACATTAAGTTTTTATTTAACCATACATTTTTATAATTGGTTTACCCTATTTATTAAAAATTATTTTAAACAAAAAGATTCCCAATTTTTTTATATAAGTACTTTGAGTATTCAAGATGATTTATGCAAAATTTTATTACGATGCAGAGATTAATTGTTCTTAAATAAATAAATGTTAAATTTACATTACAACAAATCTCTGCATCACAATGAAACTTTAAGTCATCAAATTTATAAGAAATTTAGAATTCTATAATTTAAAATTTCAAATCGAAAAATTGAAACCTTTCAAAATATTTTACAAAAGTATTTTTCAAAAATATTTTACAAAAGTATATGTATATATATATAACTATTAAATACAATTTAAAATAATAATAATAAATTTCTTTCCGACCGATATATGAAAACATCAAATAGTTTAAATCACGGCCAACTTCGGTCAAAGCTAAATGTTGAATAATAATTCTATTAAATTTAAATACTATAATCCAGTACACATTCAAACTACGCAACGAACACAGCCATAATAACGCAGTTCTAAACTAGATTAGAATTAAAATCACAAATAAATTTGATCGTAAATTAATGCTAATGAAAATAATCTTTAATTTTTCCATAATTTTTTTGTTGCTTTAAAAATATGTGTAATACCTTAAAATACACTTTGTATTATTTAGCCAATGTTAAATTATTTGTTTCTTAAAGAAATAGTAATACAAATTTAATCTATAATCCATGATATTTGCATTGATCAACTAATTGCTATACATACAACAAAATTATTGTGAAAAATTCTTGTGAAAAGTTTATTTAGCAAACTACAAAAATTGTCAAAATTTTCATCTTCTGACAAACTTTTCACGATAACTCCTTAACCAATCCGTCCCTGATTGTATTATGGTCAAGTATCTGTCAAATGCACTAACGCCGGTCGCTCAGCAAGCATCGGGGTGCACGTAGACAGGTAATGAGCAAAGATACGCGCGCACGCGGGGATGTAAATGATATACTAATGCAGGAAATGCCCGATTAGGTCCTATGCATCATCCGTCGCCAGGTGTTAGCTCGACCAATCGCTTGGTGTCGACATTGTGCACGACAAGACGGGTCTCGCCAACGAATTGTCACCGACTGGCCTTTAAGGTCGTCCAACCTTAAACGCCCTAATCGACCATAACGGGTTACTTCTTGCATGAGCTCCTTCCGCATCTTCAGCCTGACCAAATAGGATCACCTGTTGTTCCAAGGTGAGAATTTCCAACCATGCTCAACTGAAACCTCAACCTCGCCATGCGCAGTTATGCGTAAAATTTGCGATCTATAAAATTATATGATATTGAAGTAATAAAGAATAATTTAAATTGAATGTATGTGTATATCTATATATATATGTGTGTGTGTGTGTGTGTGTGTGTGCGTATACGTACATTAAAATCATACAGTTGTGTTAAATATATAATAACATAAATTATTTAAAACACAGTTATTATAATTCAAAGTGAACCAATTCAAGAGTTTCACTTTCAAAATAAAGTCAAAATATTTCTCAAATCAATTATCGTATATGATAATCAATTATACAATCGTATAATTTGATTTTAAAATCATTAATTATTCGATTTATCCTTTGAAGTTATTGATTACAATAACTCATAATACATGAAGTTAATAAAAACATCACAAAATGTCATAATCAATTTCACCTTTGCTTTTGAACTTTTATTATCTGTCCACTTCTTAATTTACTAAAATTTTCTTTACTAAGTCTATTCTTACTATACACATGTCGACTTATCTGGTATGCTTTAATAAATCTTAATCAACTCCTTGCTTCCGCTTCTTCCGTATCTTCAACCTGTCTACATATGACAACCCGCTATTTCAAGGTCACCACCTCTACGGTTAATTATAGAAGCTGCCATCGTTTCGTGTTAAATAAATAAAATTGAAGTAATATTTAATTCAAATAATATATACCTCAGAATGTCGTTTTGCGTACGTCTTGAGTACGTTCGCAAAACGACGTCCTGAGATATATATTATGTGAATTAAATATTACTTCAATTTTATTTATTTAACACGAAACGATGGCAGCTTCTATAATTAACTGTAGAGGTGGTGACCTTGAAATAGCGGATTGTCATATGCAGACAGGTTGAAGATACGGAAGAAACGGAAGCAAGAAGGAGTTGATTAAGATTTATTAAAGCATACCAGATAAGTCGACATGTGTTATAGTAAGAATAGACTTAGTAAAGAAAATTTTAGTAAATTAAGAAGTGGACAGATAATAAAGGTTCAAAAGCAAGGTGAAATTGATTATGACATTTTGTGATGTTTTTATTAACTTCATGTATTATGAGTTATTGTAATTTTACGCAAAATGATGTCGCCAGGACGTCGTTTTGCGAATGTACTCAGGACGTACGCAAAG
>JANQDE010000075.1:290707-382199 GCA_037157785.1 Cephalotes varians
CAGGACGTCGTTTTGCGAACGTACTCAGGACGTACGCAAAATGATGTCGCCAGGACGCCGTTTTGCGAACGTATAATATATATATCCGTTGTACAAAAGATTTGATATCAGTAAATGGCGCTAAGTTTCATTCCATTATCTTGTTAAATATTTAGAACACGAGTAGTACGTATTCTCATTGAACAGTCCTCTTAGTCTAACCCATGTGATAAGTAGCTCTAATTCTTTTTAAAAAATAATGATATAAAATTGCGTTACCTCAAATAATGTATTCAACCTAAGTGTTAAAGAGGTAACAGTACAAAATGAACAAATTGAATTTAAATAAAAATTTTATGTAAAAATGCTTGGCGCTGCTAGACAGAATAAGAAAAACATATGAAATGAAAATTATTTAATGTAATAACTTTCGTCAACATATTATAATGAATGTAAAAAATTAAAACTTACATTTTCTATTGAATATACCTACACACTACTGATTATTGCTATTTGTACTATTGTCACATTGTTTCTTAAATCTTTAGCGCTGAGACACGACCGTGTCTCTTAATATCAGAAATAAAAATTATTCTAAAAATAATGTTAATTAATTTTAACAATCTTTTTGTCACTTTTTCTTATGATTTGCTTTCTCAAGTATATGTATTCATCTATTTTTATTTCTTTATTTATAACTTTATTTTTATAAATTATTTATTTTTTTATACATTAACCTTTCCATTATTATATTAAATCTTTTTAACTTTAACGCATGTTTATATTTCATATATTTGGCAATTGCTTAACTAATTCGTAAATTTGCAAGATATTTAAAGTACGACGTCGTAATAAAATGTTTTAAAGATGTGACGAGATAATAAAACTTTCACTGATACTTTCAACATGTGTAATGTTTTTTCTGTTATCACTAAGCGTTACATTTCTTCAAGCTTAAATATTCATTTTACTCTTCACAACTCATGAACTAGCTTATTCGATCAATAAGAAATAAACACACGCAACATTTAAGATCGAGTTTAACTTGATGAAACCAATTTAACTCAATATTATTATATATGTATATATGACAAAAAATCAAATTTTTTATATTTAATGGTTTGATGCGATAAAAGCCCAAGATAAAATAAAATCGAATCTAATTTATTAATGTAAGTATAGATATATCATTTTATGAATATGAAAATGTTTTCTTCACTTTTCTGTTTTCTGAATATTAACTTAATAAAATTAAAAAAATTTGCAATTATATACTTTAAATATCCTTCACACTTGTGTATTTTTCTTTTAACCTACATTTATCTAAGTATCAGGTCAATTTTTTCTAAGAAGTAAAAAAGACCTTTAAGGAGGTCGAGTTTCGAGAAGCTATTTGCCAGAAGGATGCAGCCGGATTGAAGGTAAACCGATAAAAACGCCAAGAGAAACCCGAGACACGGAGGAAGAGAGAGGTGTTCTCACGCTTCACCGGGAATTTGGCAGACGGGTTGAAGCTTCGTGATACTCGCAACCGTGTAAGATATGGCCGATTCTCCTTGTTCGAGCTATTGATAGCGTAAGATAAGTCAGTATAAAATATGCTTTATATGAGAGTTTAAGCAATATGCCATAATTTATATTATATAAAAAAATCGAAATTATAATCGCTTATATATAATTAAGATATAATTATTACTTAACGCAGGATTTTATTTAGAATTTTGCAATTTAACAAAGAATTTTCGTTAAATATAAGTGGCAGATCGCCTTGACATTTAAATCTCTAGAGTTTCGGAAAGAACAGTTTTGCTGAAAGATCTAAAATTTAAAAAAAAAAAATAATTTTGTTGATCTATCAAAATAATTATGTAGAACGCTCAAACTAATTGCTAAAATATCAAAATTTTTCGCAGCATTGCTCATTATTTTCAACAAAATTATATATTGATGATCCAACAAGATTATTTTCAGATGTGTATCAAGCAAAATTTTAAATTTCTCGGCAAAATCGTTCTTTCCATATTCTAGCGCTAAAAGATCGCGTATTCGACCCATATACATAAGTACTCTGTAACAAATTTGATCTAAATTTGATCTAATCCGCCGTTATATAAATATGTAACTCATTTGTCTTCCGCGAAACGCTCGATTGCGGAAGAAGCGTCGAGGGATGTCCCTCCATCTCTCTGTTCTTCTTTCGTTTTATCCGGCGTCCATTATACGGCTGAGGAAACTGTTGATTAAACCGCGACGGGAAAAAGGAAGCGGATGATTTCAGAAATCTGCCGCTGGCTACAGCCGGACACGATTAATACGGAACTCTTGTGAAACGCTTTAATCGCGACAAGAAAACGACACTTTTTGTTCTGGCGAATTTTGGTTTGTCAAGGCATAGAGACCGAACGAACGCGTAATGATAAAGCGAATTTGTGGCTTTTACTCTAATTTAATACTAGAAATTATACTTATTTTGAGTATTAAAAACACGGAACAAGTGCTATTAATACTCAAAATAATGATTAATCACTACTTTCCAGTAATAAATTTCTGTAAAGGCGTGTTCGGGTCGAATCCTGAGTTCCACTTCGGACGCTACGGTGGCGGCGAATTTAAAAGGAACTTGAATGCGTTGCGTGTTCGATCCCGACATCATATTTAATTGCCAATAAACTGTCCGCGTTTACGCTCGCCCTCGTTGCATTTGCATTTTGTTTTCTAACATAAAATTTCTACGTAAGCGATTTAATCGAAACGCAGGAAATTAACCGATCCGCAAGATCGCTTAATAGAGACGCACTTCCGGTTCAATCTAAAGAACCTGTTTGTAGTCTGTACTTTTCAGTTATTCATTTACCATACCTGCTTTCCATGAAGTAGATGAAAAATAAACTGCGATAGCTAACTGTTCCTTGTTACACTGAGCGCTTAACAGATACTTAATCATATTGAGATCCATCAGTTTTTTTATAGTTAAATCCAGTATTTAAAAGCAATGTATAAAGCAATGTTATAATTAATCAATTGTCGCATCATATCACTTCTATCTAATTGTGCACAATTCGCTTTATTTATGTGTTGAATTAATTTGTTAAATGTTTTTGTTTTTATTAAAAGTAATGCTTTTGATATATAAGACACGATTTGGTATACAAGTCACTTTTTGCGTATTATTTCACGCACGTTCCGAATGATAATTATAATTAAGTCTCTCGGGTTAACAGTTAACAAAAATGTTCGCCAGTAGCTCGTTAACATTTTTCGCGCGTACCATCGTTTGCACGAGCAAAATGAAAGCATGTACGATTAATTATAATTACAAACCACAAGCGTGCGGGCCGTATATGGTGTGTCGACATTGCATTTTTGTCATCGAGGAAGTGCCGATAACAACGACAGCCGATAACAGTAACAATTAACACCGTCCATTCACCGCCAAACCTTAATTTATCCATTGCCAAATGCGGCGACGACTTTCTCGCGGTTAAGTTCGCGCGCGACTTATTGTATATAGAAGCTGTATAAAGCCTATCAAAAGTGAGGGATTAAAGCAAGTCTATGCACTAATACGCAGAAATATATAATTATACTTATAAATAATTTTTGTTTCATTAGTTTTGTTTCTAATCACGCTGAAGGAGTCAATCAATATCGAACAAAAATAGCAAACCAGATTTTACGATGACGTTCACAGAGTTCTTCTCACAGCGAAAGCGTTAAACTTGATACTATCAGCTAGAATAATTTTGTTATGAAATATTCATTAATTAAAAAAATATTGTATATCGTATAAAGTTTTAATTATTAAAAATTATATATTATACAAAGTAGAGCATTTTTCTTACAATTTCTCACACGGTAATTCTGTTGATAGAAAATAACTATCTTCAAGGTTCAGGATTTTATTGAAGGAAGGAACTATGCTTTTGTTTGTTATTTGTTAGTAAACCTATGCTAAATATTTGTTAGTAAATCTGTGCTAAATAAATCCATTTCGTGTAGTTAAAATTTAATTTCAATCTTCGCTGCGAGCATGAAGGAAGAAAAAATATAACAATCGCGGCAGTATCGTCCTTGCAATTCCAATTTAATTAAATCACCAACAAATTCAGAAATAAATCTCTCCGTAAAAACAATCGGTCCTTGCACGGATAATAACTTCGAATCCGAGGTCCGAGCATCTCGAGAGTTTCTCGAAAGAGTTTCACATTTCGCACCCACATGCACCGTCATCATGAGATGCAGGCCGAAAATTGGTACATAAAAACGGCACCTTGCTGCTATTAAATAAGATGTTGCTCCGAAAGAAACATTAAGTGTTCAATTTGGTAATAAAGCTTATAACGTACATTCTTATATTTTGTTCAACAAATCTATTATTGAACACTTTATGTTTATGTAAATCACTTTCAATTTACCATACTTATACAATATATGTTGTTTAACGAGTATAGATGATTTCGACCAAATCTTTAAAAAGGTTTACTTTTCTTTATGCTAGAAATATATTAGAAATATATTAGTTAATTTCAAGTTTATTGTGTCAAGCTAATGATACAAGTAGCAAAAGATTTTTATTGCTGTATAAAATAAAGAGCACCTGTCGCTAGTAAATCTGAGGAGGAGAATCATCTCCGTTGGCTAAACGAAGAAAAAGCATAGCTCATAAAAGTAGATTAATTAAGAGATGATCCTCGGCAATTTCCCGTAAGACGCGTAACGGGAACAATCGCGTCGATCGAACCGCTCGATCGAGGGAACAGTTGTGGATCTCTTTCACTCAATCCTTGCATCCGCGAGCGGCGTCGAGCGAATAGCAGGGCGTGGGGTGGCTGACTACTCCGGAGCCCAGATCGCTCCCGCAAGGTGGCCTCAAGTGGGATGGAGGAACGGCGGGGAAACGACGACTTAGAAAGTGAAACTGAAAACGCCAAGTCGGATGCGAGAAGACCCCACCCTGGCGTGGTCTACTCGCACACCGTAAGCCGTTGCACGCTCCCACACGCGTGAGTCTCTCTCGTACGTGCGCGTCGTGGTGAACGAATTTAAAGCGGCGTCGAGAGAAAAACAGCATGCATCGTCGTAGCGAGAGACCACGATTTTCAATATATCGTTCGTGTGTCCATTTAAAATGAAATTTTGAAAGGCAAAGGACAAACTTGCAACGAAATTGTTTAGGGTATCGATAAGAGAGTATAGATAAGAGAAACATTTATCACAAGCGATACGAAGCATACAAAATTCACATCTCTTTCTTACTGAAGTTATTTATATAACGTACCGCTTATTGGGACTAAAATTAATTTTACAGCGGCGTGTGTGTAAAGATTGCAAGCATGACGTAGAATAACAAAAACTCAGGACACTTCGGATTTGTAAATCGCGACGTCGTAGGCAAAAAGTCAGAAACCCATCTCGCCTATCATCGACCGTCCGTTTCATCTGCCGCGAAAGGAAAAAAGGAGCAGAACGAATTTCGTGAAAGGATACCGGGAAACGAGGAGTCGGGCGAGGAAGGGAAAAGCGATTTTTGTAGTCTGCCCTCTCGAGAGTAGGTGTACGTTCACGGGACGTGCACGGCCGTCGTACGACAGTATCGCGAGTATCCAGGAAGAGAGGCGTGGCGCGGGGCGCGGGAGGGAAAGATCTTAGAAAGTAAAACCGAAGAGTTAAACTTCCACCGGCGCGGCCCGACGTCTGTAAACCCCACTCTGACGAACGGCGCGCTCCGCTCCCGTTGCTCACGCTGCGCTCGTTGAAAGAGACTTGCACACGCGGGCCCGCGCGAAACGCACGCGTGCACGCCCGTACGTGAGCGTGCACGCTGCACACGCGTACGCGTGATTAGCGACGGCTCGCCGTCGGCTATCCGTGGAAATGCGGCGCGGATAGACGATGGGGCTCACGAAGAGCGGAGTAAAAGTGGAGCGCTCGCCATCTTTCTCTTCCTTTTTGTCTCCTCTTGCTTTTGAAATTCGCTCAGACCAAATCGCAGTCTGAGATCCATGGATGGCTCTAATAATTTGTTTCTTTAAAAATGTTGATAAAGATAATCGTGCACTTTGGCACGGAGTAAGTCGATAGATTTCTTATGTCTTGTGACTATAATAGTTGAAGTATGTTGAAGATTCCATTGCAGTATGTTTCATTGTAAAAGGCGACGATCGTAAAACAAATTACTTAGAGTATTCTGAAGATCTCTCTGTAACTTTCTTTTTCTACTCTTAATTTTTTTCCCCAATGAGCTTACGCAGGAAGGGGAAGTGCGCACGATTTACGGTGTTATTGGATTGATTCTTTGAAGCGGAAAGATGGTCAGCGATGGATAGAGAATTGCCACTGGCTTTCGTCGAAGACATCCGAACCGAGCGCCGGAGAGTGAATGAAACGAGTGAAAGTGAATAAGTCGACGGAGATTGTGATTATATACGTGGGTAATGCCGATACACGATAGACGCGCTTCATTGATGAAGTGACGGGATGAGATGTGAGGCAATATCGACATCGAAAGCATCGCGTGCAATTTCATAAAGATTGATTCAGCTCGTAAAAAGAATCATTAACGAAGTTTGACGATGCTATCAGTTAATTAAATTTCTACCTATTATTGGAATTTCTATTCAACGCTGGAACTAATTAATATAATGTGAGAAAAATTATTATATCTTTGATAATAATTAAAAAAGTTATGCAAAGTTGTGTGTACACACACACATATTTCCAATATATTACAAAATGCAATTATAGAATGTAATTGATTAGCAGGGTGGAATAAATTTGCGAAAGGGTCTTGCTCGTTTCATGAATTTCTTGCTTGACAAACTTGCATTTTGTAAATGTTTCACGTCGATCATTTCACGTATCTCAACGTTTTGTGTGTATGTATATGTGATGTGGTGTGTGGATGTGTGTGGGTGTGCGTGCGTGTGAGAGAGCTTCAAAACAGAAATAACAATCACGTGAAAATCTTATTTACGGACACATCTGTTTATCCTATTAAGGTCTTTCGAAACAATCTTAAGTCGACTGAGACGATCCTCGACGGTGACTTCCCTCGCAGATGCGATAATGGGTCACCACTTTCGCACTGGCACACCTGGATTCTCTTGCAAGTTTACTATCCCTATATAGAACTTTGTGCGCATCTTTCGCGCGCCGTGAGACCATTCGCCGTTTTCACGGCTCGCTCGTTGCGAAGATATTTTATGTGCAGCTGGCGTCCCTATTAGAAATCAATCGCTATCGCCAGCGTTATCTTACTAATGTAGCGTAACAAGTATATTTTACAATTACCGCGACACGATTTCGCGCGAATATCGTCTGACAATTTTTCCATTTTATCTTTAATTTCGTGTCTTGCAAGTTATCTTTGGCAATTTGTATGCAAATTTCCAATGGGGTCTCAATATAAAAAAATAAAATTACTAATACATATATATATATATATATATATATATATATATATATATATATATATATATATATATATATATATATATATATATATATATATATATATTAATGTTGCATGCGATAAAATGGACGATAAACTGGAAAAGAGAAAAGAAAAATAAAGAAAAATAATTTAAGTAGGTTTCTCAATGAGACTTTAAATTTGACTTTTAACACTCGATTGCGAAACTTTTTATATCTAACATTGATATTGTTATCATAATTATAATATGAAAAGATGCATGATTTCTGACTCGTTTCGCGCGTATTAATGCCGTGATGTTAGAAAGATCTGGACAAAACGGAGATCATTCATTCGCAGTGCGTGAGACATATTTTATGGGAACGTCGTTTCGATTTTACTCACGTGCCTTAATGAAGCTATTTACAGTCATAATTTCAATTTGATTTAGTTGCGAATCGGGGGCGAGGCTAATTATGCGGCTCGCGTACGTCCGTCGTGCATTAAAATGGCGATAAAACCCTTTCCTTACGCCCACGATGCTGCGCGATGGAACGGGAGAAGGAGATGCAGAACTATGAGAACGTTAAACCGTATCTCACGTGTCTCCCACCTCCCACAATCGCATCGCGGGTCCCGCATCCATCCGTCGGTGAATTACCGTCCATTGAGAAACACCATAGACGGTGCTGCGCCTTGCCTTCTCTCTCTTTCTCTCTCTCTCTCTCTTCACCCCTCGTTTCAATCATTCGGGTATCTCGTTGCGGTTAGACGACCGCGAATTCTCGAAATTCGCGACTCGCACGTATTCAGCTGTATACTTAGCAACGTGAGCCTCGCCCTTTCCCAAAAATTCCTGCAAACGCGCGCCTTCTTCGTAGACTTAATCTCTGCCTTGACTTTGCACACGCTTTCCCTCCCGCGCTGCATATTCCCAGACTTTGCCAACGGCCTTTTATAATTTCCTTATATAGCATGCGCTATATATACTTCACTCACGGAGACTCACGAGGATTTACGGAAGTTCTCATTTTATGCTACCGTATATCGAATTACGTATATCGAATCACGGCGCTCAGGTAATAACGAAATTTTATCACGTGTAAAAAAGAAAATATTACAATTTTAAATAAAATAAAAATTCGATTTCATGTCAAAGAATTAGATATTTTGTTTAAACAATGCACCTGTTTCATTGTGCCGAAAGTTGCAGCGACGAGAATCCGGCAAGGATTTGCTTCTCATTGTCAGACGCGACGAAGAAGACGCGCACGAGGAACCTCCCGGTGGGACCATCCCGTAAACGATTCCGATGTTCTCTTGGTCCCCCCATAAATGGCGCGGCGCGATATAGCGGCGGCGCGACCCAGCACTTCGTATCAACATCAGGCATCTCGGGCACTGTGTACCGATGTGTTCTTACACGTGTGGGAAGAATGTGGAATATCGCGAATGGAATGAAGCAACCCGAGACACACACCGGCACTCACGCGCACACACGAACGGCCGAATGCGCAGGCACTCGTATGTGCACGCGGATGCGCTTCGGCGGGCGTGTAAGTGCATAATCACCGGGAACAAAACGCCGCGAATTACCGTCTCTATCTTCGTAAACGGGGCTCTCCCTGAGCTCGGCTCTGCTCGCACATTAACCCCTTGCACTCCCGAGTCTGACCGAGTTGGCTGTAAACACTTGCGATTTTCGCTCCTGCATTTCGTAGAGAGATCAACGAATTTTATAAAGTTAGGATAAAAATAATCTCAAGTTTGAAAAGCATACGGTAATAAAATTACAGTTGAATATATATTTATAAAATATTTTTAATAAATATTTCAGCTTTTAAGTTTTGCAAAACGATACAGATTCTAAAATAACGATAATACTAATAACATTGTGATATTTTTCAAATACTATCATTTATTTCAAATTTTTTCGATCACAGTGAGCAATATTTCCTAACAATATCGATGAACGTAAACATTGATTGTGCGATAGGTGTGTCAGGAAAGAATATGTGAAAATTATCAGATAATTACTCCGCTTTGCTTGGGAGTGTAACTTGCTAAAGAGCAGCAATTAGCCATGAGCATCTCCGTAAACAATACACGTGCCCACGATCCGTTGGGTGGTTCTATGAGAAAAACAATGCGTGATTTAACAGATAATTATACGGACGCGATAATTATATTCGCACATTTATTATATACCTCGTGAAACGTGAATAAACAATCTAATCATATCTTATAAGTATTTTCAACACAAAGCTCTTTTCCTTTTTCTCTTTTATATTTGCATATTGAATATTTGCATTATTCTTCTTTGCATTAATTAACTACGACAATTATTACGTTTTTAACATATTTAATTCATTTAAGTAAAGAAATAAATTCTTAACTTCTCTGTTTCGACAATTTTTTCCTTTATACAATACAGTCTTAGAGACTAAAAAAGTGTAATAATCTTTATAAAAGATCAATAAGGCATATTGTATAAAAAGAAAGACATTCGTAATTATTTCAGAATTTTATTTACTATTTTGACAGAGTATTCGTAGTACTTGTAGGTAAATGGTAATAAACACAGAGCACGCTTGTACATAGTACAAATTAGTCGAAACGGCAAGTCAACATCGGCATTACCAGAGTTGACGTCATCCTAAATACCGAATCGCCTGCAAGCCAGATATCGCAATAATTACGGTCGATTCGTAATCATCGAGGAGGATCGAAACACGCCGAGCAAAGAGAGGAAAGGATAGTTCCGCTGAGGAGAGCAATCTGGTCATTGGCCTAGTTATGATTAAAATGAAGAATAGATTACATGAGATGATAGATAAAAAGAAAAATTTTCATTTCTGATGTATTCGATAGATACATATATGTTATTTTTATTCGTTAAAATAACATATAGATTTTTTATTTCTTTAAACAATAATAAATATTGTAACTTTAACATAAAAAAATTATTATCTATTGTTCATTTAAACTATTTCAACTATTAAATCTATTTCAAAATTATTTTTTAATTTATCGATTTGAAATCGATTATTCCATAATTCTTCTGTTGTATCAGATAAAAATAATTTTTTGTTTCATATGTTATGTAATATCAATCAATGTGCGCTAGTTATATTTGTTGGTTTACACCAATCAGAGTAAAATTAAATATTAAAATCCAACGTGATCTCATCTTAAAATATATATCAAATATCAACATATCATTTATTATTTAAACAATTAAAGAGAGTAGGAATTGAATCTGCCGTCGACCCACTTATAGTCACGAAAAGGAGACCAGGAAAAAAAAATTACCAGACACGATCAGCAGATTAGGTATGCGTGAGTACATCAAAGGCATCTAGCTGACTCCAGTTGCGTCATTCTAGAGATTTCCAAGGACCCCTCTGGACTGACCATGCCGGAGTGATCTAAATGACAAATCAGAGTGTTCGTAACACTTGATGATCGTTCCTGATCGGTAGCGATAACAATGAAAAAAAAACCTTGTAATATCGTTGTAATAAAAAAATATTTATTCCTTAATTAAATTTTCAAATTTCTCTGATTACAATATACAGATTTATAACAAAGTTTAGCGTTTAAAATACGTTTAAAAATACAATACTCGTTTAAAAATACAATATTTGTTTAAAAATACAAAAAAATTAAAATGCTAAGATTGTACTTTAGTCGGCATTCTAAAAGCACTTGAGTAATACAATAATGTCACTCTGTAAAGACGAGAGAAGATTTCTTCTTACTCTCTAGGACGGAAACCTAGGACGAAGACCTGCTCTATTATGTGAGTTAAGACAATGCGTTTTATATGTAAATTGACAATGGAATTCTGTCCGATGTACTTCCTGCGTCAAAGAGTGGTAGTCGATGTTTTGTCGAGAGTGCAAAGTCGAAACTCCTAACAAGTCCAAGAGTATCCTCGTACACCTGGCAATAAATGTCCTAGCGATAAATCAGCGAGACAGTGAACGTTTTTTAATGATTCATCAGGGATCTCTTGTGCTTATTCGTTAAATAGTTCGAAAACCATTTTTATTAGAGCGATGTTAAAGCATGTCTCGAGATTATTAAATTATCATGATCTAAATCAAGTTCTTATCAAGATCAATAACAAAAGAGCTTAGCAAATTTCTAATATCTAATAATAAATTATTTCTAAAAAACATGATAATAATAATTTTTATTGTTGTTGTATGTATGAAATCAATAAATTTCACGAGAAACGAGAAGAAAAGTGAAAGAAAGAATTGTCTATACTCGCATAACAATAATTAAAATAAAAGTATTTAATGTGAACCACTATTGATTGTTGCAAAAATCGTTTCGCGGTGTTCCATACCAAGATAATAAATATCACATAAATATAATGTTCGATAAAAAAATAATTCATAAAAATATTTTATGCGATCAAGAATATGATATATCTTGTAGTTTCTGCATTAATATCATTCCAATAATCATTCCAATAATGCCCTTTTCCACCGACGTAATTTAACTTTAATCTCGGTTCAACATACTCTTCATCTTTTTCTAATTCTAAAAGTAGAAAAAAATAAAGAGTAAATTGAACCAAGATTAAAGTTAATCTACGTTGAAAACGGGCATAAATATACATTCATAAATACACGCGATAACTGTCATTGTAAACGCTCTATAAATCTACTTTCACGAAAAAAAAAGTTAAAGAAAACATGAAGTGTCGTCTTGAGAAAAATAATTGATAAGCGCGCAGTAAACAACATTTTGCGGGTCACTCCTGTCCGGTTTCCGAGATCCTTATCGAATCGTCGGAGGATATGCCTCGATTCATCATCCGGACGCCAGAGGTACAATTCGTGCGAATCATACAAAGAAACGTGATTGCGTGCCGCGTAACGCGAAGAGGTGTAACGAAGCCGCCCGCGGATGCCCGCTGTATCGCTGACAGTTACGTAGGCATGCATTATGCATTTTCGCTCTATGCGCGGCCGTACAGCGTTCGTACACAACGCGCTCCTCCCACTGAAAACGTGACGGTGTGGTGACCAATCCAGAGAGAACAGAAATCACATCGCCCCTTCCGCGTCAATATTTACCGCATAATAAATACACTTGCTCATCGGACGCACGCGAACGAATCCTCACGCTTGTCAGCTTAGAGATGCGCGACTTCGCGTACTTTTACTGCGCGAACATGATTTTGTAAAATGAAACGGTATATCTTGCTGTGAAGTTTTCATTAAAAATTTAATTTAAAAAATATTAAATTTAATACGGAAGGAATCAGATGTCTCACACGAATATCAAATAATGCAAGAAGAAAGGAAAACAATGAAAGGAATAATATGCGACACAATTGTATGCATTTTTTGGTGATTAATATATATCGAGATTAGCTTCCGGATATAGATATTATATATATATTGCGAGTATTAATATTGCGATTGAATTTTGCACAGAGCTCCTCTCTTCGCTCTCGATGTCCTTTTGTAATTTTCCTCGGAGCATCGGTAGAATTTAGATCGAAAATTGTGCAAGCGACAGGATCTCACCAACAATGCCCGGACTAACTAGGTGAGATCTTTGCACTTAAGTTATCTTGAACGTCGTTAAAGTAAGATTTAAAGCGAGTCGGTTATAGTGTTGCGCCCACGGGAAGCAAATTGGCACGAAAATTGCAACGAGGATTCGAACAGGATTCGAGCATCGATAATAAAGACAAGTTTGCGACCGTCGAGATGGCCCGTAGTCGATGAAAGTCGAGAAGGTATTACGATATCTCTATTAGCACATCGAGATTTAAATTGCTCGATGCAATAAATATGCAATAAATATCCTTAAATATGTACGAGAATCATCTCCGTTCCCGTGGTGTGCAAGTCTCATTTCTAGTTTCGTATTGCACTTTCAGTAAAAATTAATAATTAAAAAAACGCATTAAAGTACACATAAAAAATTAATATTTTTTTCAACTATTTTTCTAATATATAATTGTATAATTTTTTATATAATTAATAATATACCTATACAGCACAGAATGATGAAAAGGAAGCATTGTCTAGATGAACGCGAAGGAATAATGTTTCTCGTAAATAAAAACCGTATAGGAATAAAAAGGTGTTACATTAAGATTCTTCGTTCTAATGAAATTTCTTGAAGGCGATTCAAAAATAAAAATGAAATGTATCTTTATTTCATTTAGTTTTATGTAAAAATTAATTCAGAGACTCCTAATATTCTTGAAAATTATATGACATCAAATAAATATTGAGTCAATGTTCTTTTGAATGTTGAATTGCAGATGTCTTGCAGATATTGCCATTCAGCGGACGCTTAGATGTTTCTACAGTGTCTTTTCAATGTTGAATCTACATTCACGATGTTGCAACTCATCTTCTCGATATGTTGATTCAACGTTTGTGTGCTGCGTGGTATATAATTTTTAATATAATTTTTCACATGCTTCTATATGCAATCCCTGTGATCACGTTTCGTCGTTCGCTGTTTATAAATATTTTTGGAAATTCAACATTTTCGACGTAATAACGTTCTCAGATTGGTAACGAGATATCTGAATCGAAGCGACCTCCGCCCCGTGGATCCCGGATGATCCTCGGCTGATCTCCGAGACGAGCGTTTAGGATGATTAACTTTCACCGCGACGCGGCGGTGAGCGAGGCTTCCGGTGCGCGCACGCCATTGTCAACGACGTTCTTACTAGGGCGACGCTATTCCGCATGCGTTTGTCGCGGCCTTTGTCGCACGATCCACCATCAGCGACATCGTGTCGTGCCGTCCTCGCCGATATTTGTCCGCGTAGGCGTTTAATGATGGGTTCCGCGACGGGCGTCGTGTGTGCGTGCCCGCGTGCATGCACGCCATCAACCCCGTGGCGAAGAGGTATCGTCGTATGAGAATAGAATGCTTCAACGGGAGGGGGGAGAATCCGTCGCGACGCGGTCGCGAATTCCGATCCGCCTCCATGAGCCTCAAATATCACGATCGACGACCCTGAAGTGACACCAACACGGTGAACCTCCGTCCGGTTCTCTCGGAGAAGCTTGAGCAACGAACCCGGCGCGAATAAACGTCGCGAATAAAATTTCGTATGCAGAAAATCGATACAATACGCGCGACACGACAAAAGATTCTGATAAACGGTTAAATCGATTTATCTCTTTTTCCTTTTTATGAGAGGATCACATTGTGCGCGATTTTGTGACTATGCAGAATCGCGAGAAGATCCATTGTCAATGCAATTCGTTGTAACGATCGGTCATTCGGAGCGTTATCGAGCATAGTAACGTCGAAGCAGTACCGGCTTTCAACGTCATTTCAGCGACATGACGGCGGCCGTGTGCCGAGTTGAAGGCCAAAATTTGTGCAGGTTGCAACACGCCGCCGCCGAGAGAATCGCCGACGAAACGGTACGACATTTGACGGAGAAAAGCCGCGGCAAGGGATCAGAGAGCGTCTTTTTGTCCGGCAACAAGAGGTCGCAAAAAAGTCATCAAACCGTGAAACCGGGGAAGGCTCTCCGAGAATGGCTCACGTTTCTCCGCTTCTTCTTCTTTTTTTTTTTCCTCTTCGTTCTTTTTAATACCGCCGTAACATCCTGACCAGGTAACTGTGTCAGGACCGTTGTGCCCGAGATCACCGACAGTTGCGCAACAAGGCGGAGCGTGGAGATCCACGAGGATCCGATGATCTAAGGTCTCGGGGCGTATACACCGGCCTCCTCGATTTATTCGCCGTGCTTAGTTTCTTCGGGCAACCTAAAGCTAAGAAGCTAACTAGAGATTGACCCAGAAAGCCGCGACTTGGATAAGGTTCCCGCTAAGTATCGTAGCGATGATATAGAGACGATTGAATGAGTGAATGCAGAAGCATGAAAAATTGCATGATTTCACAATTAAATAAAAATTATACAGAATACATATTAAAGAAATATATATTGAGAAAATATACATCGTTCTCTAAATTTTTTGTATATTTTATATTTTATTTTTCGGGATATAATTTTTTTCTAAAATATCGTGTAATTCAAATTATATAATTTACAAACAATTGCGAGTATCACAATCGATAAAATTTCATTCTGCAACAAGAATAATTCAATTTCATAAAATTAAGATAGAAGTAAAAAACTTAAAATTTAAAAATATTAAAATTGTTAAAGTTTATATTTTAAAGCATTTAATTATTTAACTTTTTTCTCATAATAAAAAATTTTTACTCTCTATTTCAAATAGAAAATTTATATAAGAAGTCTCATGATAAATCTAAAATATGAAAAATATGATGTGAGAAAAAGTTTTTCCCCGAAATATGACGGAACGAAGATGAATAACTTACCATGATTAATCAGATAATTAATGTTCTCGTCTGCATAAAATCTTGATTTACTGCGCTCTCAAGACAGAATTGCACGATCTAACGACGCGATTAAAAATTCCATAAAACAGGATGATACAGCGATTACAAGACGACAAGATGGTCAAACTATTAAGACGTCGATTTCTTACAAATTATAATTATTTAATATATTACTTCATTCTTCATTCGGACTATAAAGCTATTGTGACAATTTTTTATTGTGTGTATTATTCAACCTTTAAATATTTTTACTATCGATGTGCAGTCAATCAGAGCAATTATAGCATTAGCTTAGAGTAATCATTATTTTTTATCGATCTCTATTTCATCGAAGACTTCCAGAGTTACGACATCGATCAAAGAGAGAGAGAGTTGAAGGCATTTAAGTCAAGCGGAGTACGATACGGCAACAACGAGCTGATCCGGTCCTAGGACAACCGGATCGTGGTTATGTAGTGGGGTTACTACACGGTTGCAAAAGTAAATTAGCGTCATCAGGAAGTGAGGAACAAAACAGGAGTACCACGATGATGAGAAACGGTTTCGATCTTTGACGGTGAGCAGAAACGGGAAATAGAAACACTGATACGCTGATACAATTGCGACAATACCGAAATTGAAACGTAGCGGATTGAGCAGGAAGTCAATGGATAACATGACGACGGGATAACTAAGTAAGACGCGTAACCAAACCGAAGGTATTATAACTTGAAAGCTAGCGATACAACGCAGAGAGAATCTTAGGCCTATCGGATTCTTTCAGCCACAAACGACAAATTCTCTCTCTCTCTCTCTCTCTCTCTCTCTCTCTCTCTCTCTCTCTCTCTCTCTCTCTCAGTCAATTCTACTTTTACTAGCGGATTATCTTTCGATTGTTAGATATTGTCTCGTGAAAACTTAAATACTTGATCTTGATATTACTCAAGAAATTCAAAATAAGATTTATTAATAAATAAGGTAAATATATTGATAAAAATGTCAATATTTAATTTATTTTTTGCACAACGTGTAAAAACAAACGTCAATACTATTTTTTAATATCAAAACGAAGAAATGTCAAATCTGAAAAAGGTCTAACAAAACAGTTGTTAAAAAAAGTAATTATCTGAAAATATAAATTATTAAATATTTGTATGTATTTTTTCTTTTACAAATCACGCGAATCTTATCGAGACGAACGGATTGCGCGGAAGAAGAAGAAGAAGAAGAAGAGGAAGAGGAGGGAATCGAGGAAGGAACGAATATACTCGCGAGCGATAGAGCGGTAGGGTGTCGATACAGTTGCAAAGGTGAATTAGTTGCTTGGGAGGTTGTACCGCGAGTAACGATAGAGAAGAGATAGTAACTGTGTTCGATACTTCTCGTCCCATCCCTTCCTCCCTCTCTCACTCCCTCTCACTCTTTCTCACCCGTTCTTTCTCTCTCTCTCGCTTCCGCGAGAACACGTCGGCTGACTGGGAGGATTCCGGTGTGTCGGTGACCATCGGGTGGGAGTGGTGCACCAACACCATCCATCTCCTCTCTTCGGGGTCCAGATCGGAGCGCACGGGGAGTGGGAAGGACAGTCAGAAGAGTGCCGAAGGAACTTAGCTAGGAGGAAACGTTGGCTAGAGGGAGAGACGTCCTTCGTCGGCGAAGTAGGAAAAGGAACGCGACGAGAGTTATGATGAAGAAGGGGGGAGGGAGGCAGAAGGAGCAGGAGGGGGAGGGCAGGTCGCGTGCCGGCGTGGTGCTACTCCGGAGCTGGAAGAGAGGAGAGCACTTACCTTACCGACGTCTCTCACGGTTAACACGCAGGGGAGCTCCTTCGCGTATATTCCTTCGCGTGCGTTCTCACACACAGGGGAACAGGCGTTCTAATATACGCGCGCGCGCGAACGGCGCGGTTTTCCCCCTTGTGCGGACATCTCCTCGGTGTGTGGCTCACCTACCTACCTACCTACCTACCTACCTACTTACTAACCTACCCGCAGCCTACGGATTCAGTCTCCCCGCCCAATCGACGGTACCCACGACGATACGTACCCGCGTGTTTGTGTATTTCGCGATTGCACGTGTGTACGGTGTGTGTGTGTGTATGTATGCCTGCTGCGCGACGTTCGTACGCGGCATCGCCCGCTTCACACATCTGCACACGGCTTACTCACCACCGTACGGACCACTCCGCTCTCGTCGCGTCTCACGAATCTCCTCCGAGAGCGCTCACGGTTCTCGCTGATATTCCGCCTCGTCCACGGCACGAAAGAAAGAGAGAGAGAGAAAGAGGGAGGGAAGGGGGAGGGGAGGGAGATATCACACGCCTCGAGAGAGGACCTGGACAACGGAGCACGGGCACCAAACGATCGCCGGACGGTGGTGAGCAACGTGGTTGGCTCCTTCCGTCGCTCCTCCCGTGAGAGAAACCAACAGTCAGGACTCGACTGTCCTGTCGACACGACACACGCGCGTCTCGATACACATCCGGACTCGCACCAAAATCGACAGTGTAATCCTATTGGAATCGATCATCCGGATCGAATGATTGCCACGAAGAAACTGTTAATAAGGTCGATTGTTGGCACTCGATCGCAGCACGAGGATAAAACGAACTCTAGTCAGAAAGAATAAGGAGAGAGAAAGAAAGAGAGAGAGAGAGAGAGAGAGTCTGTTTCTCCGAGAAAACGAGAGGCTGTCTGGTGCGGTGTGTGATATACTCAAAAAAAGGGACACGCGTCGTGTATCGGCGGAACGGGAACGATCGAAACCGTTATCCGAGCACGTGGTCGCGGTACCACGAGGTGCAAGAAACGAGAAGCTTCCGGACGAGAATCCTGGATGTACTATCATTGAGGAACGATATTCGGTACGTGCCAACGGAATGTTCGTGCGGACGTCCCGGTATTTTGTATCCTCGTAAGAGCCGACGTCTCGCACACGTGGAAGGGCCCGGGAAAGAGGGAGAGTGATCACGAGTGTGAGGATAGTGTGTTGTTGTAAAACAAGTGCTCCCTCTGCATCCGCCACCCTTTCTTTTGCCACCTCTTCTCCCACGGTGTCGTCTGACTTTCTCCCTTTTTTTCCTATTCTTTTTTTTTCTCTCTATCTCACTCGGATTGCCTTATGAGCAGAGCAAAGGTGGAAAAGTGTCGCGAAGTCAACGGAAGTGCAGGAACCGCTGTCACCCTCGGCTTCAAGGTCGTGGCATGACGTATAAGGTAAAGCGATTTACGATTCTCCTCTCTTCGCGCTCGTCATCACGGCGCGGTATCGCGCCGGGACACCGTGTATTGTTATATCGTGGTATAAACCCGAGCAGCGTTTCTGAATATTTATGAGTGTCGCGCGATCGGTATTTTCCAGAGAAGAACGAGAGCGTTTGAATTACAAACCATTTCTATTAGTATTCTGAACACGCTAATCATGCTAAATTGCATCAATAATAATCGTGATAAACGGTTTCAACGTGAAATAAGAAAAAAGTATTGGAGAAATTTTTTCGAAAAGTATAAGAATTGTCAAGTGTGATGATTTATAACACGCGAAAAATCCAAATCATTTAATTAATTTGTCAAATTAATTTGATGGATCTAAGTTGAAAATACATCTCATATTCTTCTCGTATTCACAAACACAATCTGTCTTTTTTTTTAACAAGATTATAAAATAAAAGTTGTCACAGCAATTTGTAATTGTTTTTGAAAGTTTTTAAACGGGATTTTAATGTTCATAGTGATTTTAACACCAATATTGAAAAAAATTTTCGAAGAAACTATTGAACATTAACGCTCTCGGTATTTTCTCGTTGACGCATGCGTCCAACGTCGTCGACGAAATCTCGATTCGTACTCCTGGCGCCGGCGTCCCGCGCTCCCGTTAATTACAGAGTTCCTGTGAAATGCGGACACGGTGTCGCGTGCGCAGCAATCTGCGAACGGGAACGTTGAATAGTAATAGGCGGAGACACCGAGGTTTTCATTTGAATGAAAACAATCGAACGCGCACGAATGTGATCGCGAAAGTTGTCGACGATAATTCGTCGACGTGTCATCTGACAATGTGCACACTTCGCGAAAGCAAAATATGACAAGTAAAATTAACTAATAGAGTATATAGTACTGTTTATCTGTTAGTTATTTTTAGCGTGATTTATATCATATATTTGCAAATGCGTCGAGATTTTTATAAAAATTAATTAATGAATTCAATTAATATCATCGATATATTATGTTTTGCGTATTATTTAGATATACAGGTTTTTCAGATGTTATCCAGATATTCTTTCGGATTATTTTACCATTATACCCACAACTTTAATTAATAATCATAAATTTGAATAATAATTTACAATATCAGAATTTATATAAAATATTGAATATGTGTGTATCGCGCGTGTGTATTTTCTCAACCATTGCATGTTGACACCGGGAAAATCTTACGTAACGCAATTAAAAGGGACGCAAAGTCACGCCCATAAATTCGCGCTCTCGTGGGTTTCCGCGCGAAAATGCGTTGGACGTCTAATTCGTTCGAGACGTTTCAGACGTAGTTCCGAAGCTGCGCTTGCGATCTCTCGCGCAAGAGCGAATCGCCCACGCTCGTCCTTATATCACCCGAACGGCCCGTTTTGCCGCCCAGGAAAGCAGACTTTGCAAAAGCTATGTTCCTGCCGTTTCCTCGTTCATAAATTTACGTGCCTTCAGGCGTGCGCGCGCGCGCGCGACTGCGCCTATGCGAGGAATAGAGAACACGTGAGATTATCCGATACTCAAGGCACGATAAATATGTTTACGTTGTAGTAGTCAAAATAACGCAAGCTATACATTTACGTAGCGCAAACGCAAAAGTGACGAACGTCGAGTCACGCGACATTCACATTAGTCACGAAATCTCGTTTGTACGAAAGTATCGTTGAGCTATTTAATCAAGTGCAAGTTCTTGCAAATTGTCGCTGTGAATCGCTGCAAATGGGAAAAAAAGGATATTCGTCGGTGAAAACTAAAATCAGATTTTGCAAAGTTCGTTTTTTTAATTTGATCTCTCTCAGATTGTTCTCGGAGAATAAAGACGCGAGTCGGAATATTCGATTAAGTGGCACGAGATATGTAGCGGCGATGCATTATTCATAGAGCACAGCTTGCGCTGCGATGGAACAAGCGCAACAGACGCGCTACCGAGTGTACGGTGACGTTAACAGTTAATTGATAACAGGTAAGTCAAGTGCGGGACGCCCCGGTGATTTTTGTTGCCGCCGAGCGATGCCGATCTCGATGTAGACCGATAACGCCGTTAACAGTTATGTGAAACCAATGCGGCCGAGAGCGGGCAGACCGCTCTTGTCCCGTGGCCCATTATTTTCTTCTTCCTTATTTTGTTGCCGTTTCCTGATCCATCTCTGCCTCGCTATCGGCAATTTGTTAGAATCAACTTCGTACGTGCGCCGACGCACCTATGACTATCCGTATGCGATAAATCGCAAATTACGACGGGCGCGAACATTGCGCACCGCACGAAAGTAATTGTAAATAATACGCGCCGGATCTCCTCCTTTCGCCTTGGGAATAACGATAATTTGTACAATTGCGCAGAAAATTTGAGAAGATAAATCGACGCGAATAACGAGTGAGATCTGCTGGACGTAGACCTTCCCTTCACAAAATTGATTAACGGCGATATGAAATTGATCAGAGAAAAATGAATTTGGACCTACAGTCAAAAATATTGTAACGATTCGTATTCGTACGCGGTAAGAATGTTTTTGCTGAAAGAACTAAAATTTTAGCTGGCTATAGAGAAAAGTAGTTTTGTTGAACTATTAAAATAATTCTGTAAAACGCTTAAACTAGTTGCTACAATATTAAAATTTTTTCCAGCATTGTTCATTATTTTTAAGGTTTCCAACAAAGTTATTTTGCTGGTCCAACGAAATTATTTTCAGATCTATCCAGCAAAATTTTTGATTTCTCGGCAAAATCATATTTTTCGTAATCAACGTGTCGATCTTGCACAACCGTTAAAATTTTCAACAATACATAATCGTATTATTTTGTATATTAAAAGCGAACCCAAATGATGTGATTAAACGTAGAATCAAGTAGAGCCAGATATCGAGATGCAGTCCAATACAAAACCATACATGTGACGACTCCGCCTACTCCATTTTTCTCTTCAGTTCCATCCTTGCAAAACCGAACGGAACATGGCAGTGTCAAGCGATATTACGCGAACGACATCGGGATCCTACCTCCTTTTTTTTCTTTTCGTTGCTCAACAATCCGGGCAAACGTATACAAGCGGCAGGCCGGTATTTGAATACGCCGGCTATTACAAGAATGGGGAGCACGACAATCATGAGAGATTCCCAGACGTTCGAACAATGTCCTCACCTCGGTACTGGCGCAAACGGTAATAAAACGGGCCTCAAACGACATTACTGTCACCGAGTACCGGCCATTAAGTATTTCTACCGCAATAATCCTACCGGTGTTTTCCATAATCTGCTGTGATATACGCACTGTCTTTATATCAAATAGTTTTCAGACGCGCATCGTAGAATAACGTTTAATATGTAATTAAATTGTTTTTTAAAGATTTATATGAATTTTATTGGGGTAACATTTATGTGTGATGCAAATGGTCTCCATCGAAGAACGAGCCGTTTAGGAGGGGAAAATTGAAATAATTTCAATCGTCTTTTTGCCTATGGTCGTAAATGTAAATTTGTTTCGCGACGAGGACAGGATCTCTTCGGTGGCACAAAGCTGATGCGTGGGCTCGCATGCCGAGTCTATTTATACATTCTCGCGCGTACAATGGACTTGCTGCCTTTAAATTAAATTCGAGCAGTACCGCAATGCCATTGTTAAATTTCATTGCCGTTTAGAAATTCTATCTCTACTACAGACAATCTCGTACTACAGACAATCCACATAGAGAGAAGTCCGAGAAAACCGATTAAATGAAATTTACGATTCATATTGAGTGACAATGCGATCCCTAATGAGCAATTACGATAAGCGATTATACATCTAATAATATCTACATTAATAGCTGTAAAAATCGTGGACACAGAAAAATATATACTATATTTAAATAAAGATTACTTGTTTTAAATATTTAAAAAAAAAAATCTTATAGCCGCAAGTTTACCATGATAAATCAAATTTATTCAAAATATATTTTGAATCCTAATAAGCTTAACTTCAATCAAGAATATTAAGTTAAAATAAAAAATTTGATTTGTTTATTATCAAATATTTCTTTGATACAATTTTATAATATTTTCAGAAAATAAATTCTTATTTTGAGTACATGATAACAAGTTTTTTAAAAATTTGACGTGAGTATATTTTAAAATTATTATCAAGAAAATATTCTTCGTTAAAGATGATAACCGTTCAAAAGAAGAAAAGTAAACTAAGTAATCTTTTTTTTTTAGCAGATAGAATGATATTTTTCTGTGTATATTGATGAACTCGAGAAATTTAACATTATACCTGTTCACAGGAAAATATGCGAGCCGATTTATAAAGAAAATTATGTACGCATAAACTAAAAATATCATATCACGCCAAAATCTTCGTAAAAAATTCATAAAAGACGTTTATTCCAGTCGACTGCATAACAATTCTTAAAGCGCTCCCAGAAATTCAGGATAGGGTTTCTGCGAATTCTCTATCTCTATTAATGTTGATTTATGCAAATTACGAATTATTGCTTGCGACGAAAATTAAAATTTATAGGCTGATTTAGCATGAAAACACGGGATGCAAAAACATGGGAAATCCATTGCGGGCATGCGTTGCGTCGCATTGAAAGATCGTTCAGTGGCAACTCGAAACACGAAACTGACGCTTTTACGATCAGGCTGCAATCACCGAATATTGCTGCAAACGTGTGATTTCTTAACTCCGGTCTTGATTTATGTTTCGCGTCGGAAGGATGAAATGCATCGTTTTAAGAAAATTGCATATTAATTAACTATTTTCGCCGAAAAAGAAACACGAACCGAGTCGGCAATCTTTTTAAATCACAAAAGCACGAAACGCGCGCCCTTGTGCAACGAACTCCTCATCCAATTTTACGCGAGGTGCAGTATCACAAAAAACGTATTGTCCATTATTTAATTGTAATGAACGGACACAAGGTTGGCCTTGTGAAACTGCATCGATTGCATCTTCGAGTGGACAATGCAGTGACCTTGCCGGCGTGGAAAGATAATTGTAGCGCCTCGAGATGGAAGCTTAAATTTGAGGCCACAGCCTACATTCGTGATGTAAAAACGATAACGTCGTGCGGTGCGTAAAGTGGCAAACGAAGATGTAAAAAAGGGCCGAGCAGTACCTACGTGTTTTATTATTCAACGCGTATGTATGCACGCCGCCACTTATCCCATACGCGTTGACCCTCTTATTTCATCTTGCAATGCACCGCGGCCTCTTCGCCTCGCTATCTCGTTTAATCGAGAACGTCTTGAACGTATCGTAAAGTACAACTAAATAAACATTTAGCATCGAATGAGATAGATATTCTTCAATCTTGTGCGATTAAATTGCGTGGAAATACAATTTTTTCTAAAAATACTGCTGAAATTAATTAAATTAACATTAATTTGATGACAATTTTTATTATTATCATGATTAAATTTCATGAAAGCCATTAATTGTCAATAAATAGGCGATGTAACGCAATAATCGAGCAATGACTTGTTCGAATATATACGATGATAATTTCTTTTTGGTCAATTGAAAATATATTGCGGAAAATTATTTCATAAAAATATAAAGCTAACAGTAAGTATAAAAGATAAAACAATGTACAATTATAGATTAACACGTTGATGCACTATAAGTTAGATAACTTATTTTGTACCATGCCGACATCAACGTGTTAAATTACCTAAAAATATATTATCCAATTAAATGAAAGATTTGTAAATTTGTTAAATTTTTGCAAAAAATTAAAACCAATTAACACTAAAATTCAAAATTTAATCGTATGATGATAAGGAGAATCGATCGTGTGTATATCAGATGTTCGCATGTTTCTGATTTGCTTAATCAGCCCTCCATCATCGCTGAAGGTTGCGCACACTTGTTACTTCTTGCTCGTCATTGCGAGACGAGCCGCCTTCTGCCTTCGCATTGTTACATGCGAACATAATCATGAATTGAAATCGAAACCAACATCTTAAGGCGGTCAGTCATCTGACAAATTGAAGAGGGTATCCTTGTGTGCGCTACAATTTCGATTGCTTGCTCATTAGTGATCTTTTACAATTATTATCTTGAACACGAGCGATAAACTTCAGTTAAATACAAATCTGAGAAAAGAAAATTTGTAATCATTCCATCGCGAAACGTATTTACCACCTTGAGATATTGTAACTCATCTCATTTGTTTATTTATCAATGAACGTAGGAATGGATGTTACAAGATTGCAAGGCTGTAATAATTTATAAATTGAAAACGAAAATGTTCTCACGATCGATGCAGTCTATTAACGATCTACCTGCTCGTTAAAAGCGTAGAAAATCTTCGTGAACGTCATGGCACCCTTCAGAGAGACTCGTGTTATCCCACGTATCCTTTCACCAATTTTCGTTTCGTGCATCATTAGATGGCGGCGATCTTGTGAATGGTATTCGAATACTATTTCGTTCCAAGGTTGCAGGGGCACCAGTAATTTAGGCAATTTGATTTGATCGTTTCTAGGCATGACTAATATTTTACGGAAGCTACTACGGGGAGATTTTTAGCAAATTCTACGAAAAATCATGGTCGAAATTGCATTAACATAATAACTCGTAAATACGTTTTGCGTTTGAGAATAAAGAACAATATAAATATATATTTTTCAATTTTGCGACAAAAAATTTTATTATCTTTCTATGTTTAAGTTTTCGATCGAAAAAAATCATAGATTGAAGGTATGAATCTAAATGCGAAATGAAAATCAAATATATATTCAATAATAAATTTTAATACGCTGAGCATCTAATTCGGACTCTTCCAAGTACGATGTAAAAATTAGTTATTAAATAAAAATTTAAACATACAAAAACGAATTTTTTGTTCAATGATTTTTACTAAGCTAATTTTACTAGCTAATTTTTAAATTTCAGTTTTACCAACGTTTTACTATTACATTAAAACTTTAATTAAAATTAAAAATAATTATGCCAATTATAAACAATTTATTAAAACAATTATTTATTATTACTTAATTATTTTTATATTTTTGCCAGTCTATTTTCAGCGCCTTTTACATTCTTTATTAAATTATTTTTCACAAACTAAATAAAAGAGAGACTTCTAATCATTTTTGCGATAAATTGAAGGTTGTTCGATATAAGATAAAAATGTATTATATACTTGAAAATCTTGTGTATTTTCTACTCGCAAATGCATCGCGAGGAAAGAAACGTGACGATAACTAAGAGGTCGCCGGAGCGCGGAAAGAAATGGGCCACGAGGCTGACAATGCCCGACAGTGTAAGGCCCTCTCGCGCTCTCGTGAGAGAGAAGGAGAGAGGAGGAGAAAGACAAAGAGATGGTGTTGACTAACAAACGATGATTTCGTCGTACTGCGTGAATATTTCATGAGGAAACGGTTGGAGATGCCGCGTAGAAGTTGGGCGGTACGGTCGACGAGATCGGCGGATCGGCAGACGATCGAGCGTGGAGAAGAGGCGAGATAGATGCGTTACGACGAGGGGGACAACGACGGGGAACGGGACGATCGCGGAAGAGGACGGAAGGCAGATCAGGGAAGGAGAGTGGAAGTGGAAGGGAGGTTAAAGAAAGGGAATCAGGCCAACGGCTGGGCAATAACCGGACCCGGAGAAAAATTCATGAAAATCTATTCCTGATTTCGTGGCCGATCGCTGTATATATTTATGCGCAATATGGAAGAGCCCGTGTAATCCTTGGCGATTTGAAGCGATCGAGGAGATTCCTCGGCTTTTATTGCCCGGCAGAATGTTACGCGCCTCAACCGATGTTCGTTTCGGCGTGGCGATTTGGAAACGCGATAATTATTTAATTACAAACTGAGAACAATTCACCGTTTGAACAAATATCGCGTATGTAAAATAAAACCGTAAATGTATATTTTACGTAAATATATTTTTTATAAGTTAAACATTCTTATTTAGTATATTATATAAATTAACGCAAGTTTTAATAATTGTTTGTTTAAATAAGAACATTTCTTGATTTGATCATAATTGAAAAATAAATGCAAATTTGTCAATTATGCATTTATTTATTATTTTAATAATTTATTAAGTCAATAATATTAATATATGTCTTATTATATATTTTCAAAAATTAGCGCATCGATGAAACTTAAATTCATTCTAAAATAGTCCCTTTTTGAACTAAGAGAACGTATATTAATGAATCTATACATCGGAAGAGTTTATGTTAATTAAGAAAATTTTTTTCTCATTAATAACCATTATGGAAAGCGGCAAGACTGAAGCGCAATATTAAATTAAATGTTTAATTACACGGCCGCTTCCTGATTCGCACTCGTTTGATACGGGAACTAATAACGTGCTAATCGATTAATTAGGAAGGCACTTTCTAGAGCGTCCAATTAAATTACGTTCAGTCCCATTCGGTCTCCATGTGCCATCACTCACGGGCGTTCCCCGTTTATTTTCTACTGTCGCGCTTCTCGTTTTCTCATTCGCGGCCGATTTCACTCCTTTTAAATCACAATCGCTCGTTAAAGATGAAACTTTATTTTCTCAATTGCGAACCGGATCGATCGTTCGTGAAACGCTTAAAACAGAATTCGAATCTTGCGCAAGCAATAATATCGTCGTAATAACAGTATAACACTTTATCACGCGAATTATATCGATAATTATCATCATTATTTTGATATTTACGTTAGTATAAAAAGGTCAATATTATTAAGCTTATGATGACGTTGAAAAAAATTTCAAATATTTTTTTGTAAAATAATAATTTAATTTTAATAGATAGCTATTATACGATACATTGAAAGTCTAAAGCAATTTATCTGTTAAGTTTCCAATTATATAAACTTGTTGATTGACAGAAAACTTCAAATGTTTTTCTAAAATAATAATTTAATTTTAATAGATAACTATTACACGGTACATTGAAAGCAATTAATTTTTTAAATCTCCAATTATATAAACTTGTTGATTGACATTAGCAATTGAACCCAATATCTTTTTCAAAAAAGTTTTACGAAAAAAATCTTCCGTTTAAATACAAAATTTTATTAAAATTTTTTAATGTACAAAAATTTGAATGTACAAAAATTACTTAAATTTAATTGTATTTATGAATTACAACTATTAAAATTTAAATGTTTCGATCATATTTTAAAAGAACGAAAGAAAGAGAAATTTTATGAAATAATTGAATATCAAAATAAATCTTAAAGACCTAATAAACCTGAATCAAATTAAATGTAAATTTTTAAGAATATTCTAATAACGGAAATCCGATGCTGCTAAAACTGTTAATAGCGCCAATCAGCGTGAGAATGACGAGAGACACCGTGAAGCAAAACGACGAGTGACTTCTCGTACTTACCGCGTTCGCTTTCCATCGATCGCACTAACGGCCAGTTTCGCAAACTCGGATATCCGCCAGCGGGTAGAAATCATTTTCAGCGTGGCTAACAGAACTGAGAAAATTGTGCCCGATGATGAGCGTGTTTAATAGCGGAACCAATTGTTTGATATCTCTGTTACGCCAGAACCCTTCATCGTCCTCTCCTTCCCGACCGTCCTTCCTCCTACCTCTTCACCCTAATCCGCGGTTTTCCGACAAAAGGCTAAACGCGGTGGAAAGACGCGGAATTCATGAGAAAGGCATTTGCGACGAATCTTGTTGCATCTGGCTCTTATATGTAGCCGCAGGTTGTACTAATACTTTCACAGTCGATACTTATCGTACTTGGCTTTTTATCAAATGTGAAACTATGTTATAAGCAAAACTAGGCAGATATTGTATCTGGATATTTGCACATTCATCTTTAAGGTATCACAAGAAAAAGAGAGAGAGAATTATGAAAATATAATAAAATAACAATAAAATATTTACACTAGAAAATATTTTGTGATATAGCTGCATTTAATGCAATTGTACATAGATAACATAGTAACTGCTTGAAATTTCTCACTGTTTTTTCTTATCTCGTAGTTTATAGAGGCAGTTAAATTTTACTGTCACTATCCACCGCAAAAGTTATTATAATGAAAATTGTTAATCAATATTATTGAAGAAAATACATCAAGATACTTTTAATTTGAGAATCTTGCGAATTCCGTCTTCACTGGAGAGGTGAAATCTTAATGAAAATCAAGATAATTAATAATAAAATCAAGATGAGACGTGAAACAAGAGCTAAATGAGACGAGAGCAAAAATGAGGCACGAGCTTTATTAAAATTTCAAGGAGGCAGTTGAAAATCGCAATACGATACATCGAGTTATTTCGTTCGCCATCATAAATATTTTTCTTCATTTACAGTTTTAAGCATTCATCAAATTTTAATCTCAAAAACCGGTCCATATAAAAAGTAAAAAGTAAACGAAATTAATTTCTTTGAAATCTGTAGCCATGTAAAAATAATTTCTTAAAGATTCGTGATATCGAAAGAATGATTAACGCAGTGACCATCCTTTTTATATAATCGGCTTCACTTATGATTTGTGCGGAATTCGACGGGGTTGCCTGTTTCATGGTGAGAGCGCGTATCGAGATTCCAGCGGCTCGCTTTACACTTCGGTTTCATAAGGAAACGTCCGCACCGAGTCGCTATTTAACTAAATCACAGTGTTCGCATAGAGAAAACTATCGAATAACATACCGCGTACCGCGCCAAGATATGTCCGCGCATCTGAACGGTCGGAACGATCTAAAATTCCGCGGATACGTCGTAAAAAGGAAAATCTCCGGGTCGCTCTCCGCGCGATCGTATCCCCGCATTAAAATCGTTCGCAAAATGCCAATCGATTTTCTTCTTCCCTCGATACCCCCGCGAACGCTATCGGCCACAATTGTCAGACTCGTCGGGACGGAAAAGCAAGTTAAAAAAAAAACCACGTTGGAAGTTAGTTTCGCTTGGGCAGATCCGAACACCGTCTCGTTGCTCAATTCCGAAACAACCGATCTCGATGTAACAGTGACGGAATTGTATACCGATTACGCAACAGTTTCTCGACAGTTTTTGCGAGATGATAATAAATTGCTTCTCGCCAGCCGCACTTTCGATGCCCCTCGCAATTCTTCATGAAGCGTCTTAACTGCGTTTCTCGAAAATAGCGAGAAAGAATAGGTATTTGTACCGATTTTATTGACAGCATCAATAATAATCATTGATGCTGTCAATAAGATCGGATCAATTATATCCTTTTTGATTTTAAGTTTATTATAGTCACCGTAAAAAACCATTCGAGTGAACCTTAATCCCTCCATCTCAGCTCGAAACGACGAGAGAGATAGCCTTATTAGCCGATAAGACCATTGATGCGCTTCACGAGCGCGCTTCCGAGTAAATGAGACGACAGATTTCGAAGATTAATGATCGCGAATGATTGGTTGCGAAGACGTGATATGTGTGTGTGTATGTGTGTGAATCATGAAATTGGAAATGTTTTTCTACAAGTCACAATATCATCTTATTGCTTAGCTGTCATTTGACTTCTCAATTAAGGAAGATTGTTTTCGCATTAATCGATTTGGAAAGATGGATTTCAATGAGTTTCCCAGTTGAGATAACATCGAAAATAAGAGGGAAATGTGAGGAAAAAAAGACAGTCGCGTATTATATGAAAATATTAGGAGGATGTACTGTGTGAAATGCCTCGTGTAAAAGTAGGCACAGTTATTTTCAAACGTGTCTGACTCGGACTTGCCGGTTTCCACTTCCAAGAAGCTGCCGCGCGATTAGAACCGATTTACACGGATTGACTACGGATCGTCTCGCGCTGTCTTTCAACTGTCGGTTTATACGTAACGTCGCTAGTGAATTAAACAGCCATTAATTTACTTTCGTAGGAAAAAAGCATCCTCCGAAGCGTACATAATTCATTCTAACACGATAGAACATACACAAATCTCACCCGAGATGGAGACACGCTCGTAAAAAAGATACAAGATCAATTTTAACTGCTTATTAAGCTATTAATCGTAGCGGAGAATACGTTTGAGGATCCAGTCGTAAATTATCAATTATTAGCGAATTAATGTGTTTGTCAACAAAGGTGCATTTATATTTTATCATTTATTAGTTCAATTTCCAGCTATATCAAAGAAAGAAAATTATTATATTAAAAATATTAATATTAAATATTAATTTTTAACATATTTTTTTAATGATAATTACAAATTTATAGAAATATGTACAACTTATTGATAGTTGGAAATTGGGCTAATAAATAAATTATAAATGCTTTATCGTATTGGCAAACACATTAATTCGCTAATAATCAATAATCTACAATAAGATCCTCAAACGTAATTCTTTGCTACGGTTAATAATTTAATAAGCAGTTAAAATTGATCTTGTATCTTTTTTCATGCGCGTGTCTCCGTCTCGAATAAAATTTGTGGATGTTTCATCGAAATGAAGATAATTTTAAGATTTATGGACTCAAGTTGTATACATATATTAGAGCGTATATAAAATAGATGAATCATAAAACTGCTAATTTTGATGAAGACTATGCTTCATTCATTGCAAATTTTCGAACAAGCAACTACATCCAAATTGTAAAAAACATTTTATATAACCGCATTATCATGCAAATTGTGTAGAGAAATATCTTTCCGACGAAACAGTCGTAATTCCAAGTGATCCGTGTTCCGAGAAAAGCGCTCGTCATGCGGAAGATTGCGTACAAAGAGTTTCGAACTACAGCGCGAGTGATGCGGAATCTTTCGAGAGAAACGAATCATCGCCGAAGGTGGAGTGTATTTATGAGCGAACATAACACTATACGATGACAATGTCGACGTTTGCACGCGTTATTGGCAAGGCTGTCGACTGCGATAATCTGTCTGTAAAAGGAACGAGTCACGGGGGAAAACGCGCGTGGGCGCCGCACACGTCGGTGGCTCCCGGTGTACAACCCGGGACACATTCAGCCTTTTACATCGCGGTGCCATAGCGGAATCATAAATAATAATCGTCGGATTATCAGCGGATGCACGCGCGTACCTCTCGACGCAATGTTGTCAGCGAATTAATTCTCGCGGCGCGGCACGGCGCTGGGCCGCGCCGCGCCGCGCTGCGCCTCATAGTGCGAGATCCATGAATAATGAACGACGCCCGACGGGCGATGACTGCTAGCCGAACCGAGAAAGCGACGTTTAAAGTTTTAAACGCTACGCACCGTCTTCGAAAGCACACCGCGAGACCTTTCACCGTGCGTTCCTCCTTCGCGGATTATTTACCACCTGTTACTCATTGGATGCGCGTTAATCAGGTCGCGGATGCAAAACGGAGACAATGGAAGCGGCGATCTTCCTTTTGAGCATTTAAATTGATTTCTGTGAAGACTGACATCTGTAAAGTCATCTATAATTTTCTAATATATATTTTTCATATGTATTTCTGAAAAGTCGAAACATATCGTCTCATGTTTAACATAAAAAATATCTTCAAATATTGAGGATTTATTTTCTTTACTTACGTTGAGGATTTATCAAAAATTTCGGCTAAATTTTTGAAACTCTTTCATATTGCAATGTATGCAATAGATTTATCGGACGTTAGCACACATTTTTTAAGAATTAAAATTGTTCTTGCAATTACTTACTGGGAAATATTCGTTTCCAATTTTAATAATGATCAAATCCGCATGCATATCTCCTTTGTATCCTTTGTTTACATCCTTTCACCGCGAGACGCCGAACGGCGCATCGCGCACGCGTTCCGATGAATCATAGCGGCTAATGAGACCGATAAACTTCGCGTAGTAACGATTTTTCTTTACGACGAAGAAGACGTTCTGCGCGTTACGTGATCGCGCCACGTCATATCTCCGATCTTTATAACGTTGCCAGAGGGGCAACGCTCGTCGCTACTAACACGGTAATGAGACGCGGGACGGAGTGGAGAGAACTATTTGCTTGTACCTCGCTCTCTTTCAGTGTAATGAATACATTTTCTTTGAAGCCGACCGGTCAATTTTTCGCGTTACTGCGCGTCGTTACGCGCAGTGTTTCCCAAGCTTATAAATAACCGATACGCATTTCCAGTAATATAATAATAAGGTAATTGGACAAGAACTCTCGTAACATGAGCGCCAGCAGCGAGTGCAAATTACGCGCTTGCACCCTTCTGTAACTTTTCAAGAGGCGAGGAACATACGATTAAAGTGTATTATTTCTCGAGAGAGTTTTGAAATAAGCTAATTGATTAATTGATATTAAATAAAAATCAAAAGAATATATATAGGTATTGTCATATTTTGATTTGATTAATATAAAAAATATTTTGTTATTTAAATTCAACTGTTCGCAATTTAAAATATTTTTTACAATGCCATTATTGAACATCCTTTTATATCAGATTTATCTCATGTAACAAACATATAACTTTTTTAGAAAACTATAAAAATTTAAAGAGAATTTTATTAATTTAATTAATTTAATTAAATAATTTTTTAATCTGAAGTATTAAGAAAAATATTAAAAGTATTACATCTGCTTTAACATACACACACATACATTTTAAAAAATTTAAATAAAAATATAATTGATAGAGAATTTTCTTGAAGACTCTAAAAAAAACTTTGTGCCGAATTTATACAACTTTCTTCGGGAACCTCCATCCGCATTCGCGTTCAGAAAGCGTTCATTTGCAAGGACACTATTAAAATAATTATGTATCTTTTTCGTGTATGTATGTGTGTATGGGGGGCGGAAGCAGGAGGAGAATCACGAAGAATTCAAGCACGCCCAAGACCACCGAAATTTCATGAATGTCTGTCGCACACGGCGAGTAATATTTTCGCGCAATGTATCAATTTAGCGACGTATGGCGCACTTTATCTCCGACAAGGCTGTGCTTAAAGCGGTGCACGTCGTAATTAAATGCCAGCACACTTTTTGGCCAACTTATCGGTAGGAGCGATCGCAGATCCCATACGCGGGTCCCACGCGCGGAGAGCGAAGGACACGCGTATCGATAATTTTTTTTTTTTGCTCTTCCTTAATTACCTTCTTTTCTCATTCTTAGAGCGTAGATGAAAGAGACTGCAGAGAGAAATTGTGTCGGCTGAAAAAAAAAATGGCCAATTTAAATCTCGATCCGACAACACGATCGTGCGACTCATCTCGTTAAGATAACAAGTGACGAATTTGAACGGACTGTAAATTTCGAAGTGAGGACGAACATATGAATATACGCTTGTGCGAAATATGAATCTTTCTCCAAGACATTTATCTTAAAAAGCATGAAGTCACGCTTATTCGTAAAGGTAAAGCGGAATCTTATTTATTACTCTGAGAAATGTCACTTGAGTGTTATTATTTAAAGTACTTGCAAATTATTAATAATTTAATAACGTCATGGCCGAAGCGAAAATTGTGTTTGCAAAGAAAAAATGGTAGCGACAAATCGCAATGGTGAAATTAAGATCACAATACTTCAGTAATTTGAGGATGTTAGAAGGGAGTGATTCAATGAAGATTTCGCTGCCGCGAAGTACATTAAAAGATCCGTCTATTATGCATGCGAAGAAAATTGGCGCTTCCTTCTTTTGGTCTCGTTGTCGACTCTCTTCTTTCTTTGCGACCGAAGAAAGAGGAGTTACGTCACGCGAGAAAAAACGGCCGATTAAAATCGTCTTCGTGCTCGACAAGCGACCAGGGACGTGTCTCGTTTGGATAACAAGTGGTAGATAAATATGCGTTACATGACCGGCATTTATGGCGCTACACACGCGGGAATTAATTAAAGTGAAAATAATCGTCGCCTGCGATTCGCAAAGGAACGTATACCGATGCTGATGTGGAACTAATATTACTAGATCGATAAAAATAAGGGTGAGGCTTGTGAATGTCTCAGTTTTTATATGCACATATAATTAGTAAAGAATTAGAGAAATTTGAATATTTATAGACAAAATTTGGCATTTACGCATATCATTTTTTTCTCAAATTATTTATATCCAAATTTTTACTCATAAAATTATTCTGATAAACGGAAGAACTCTACCGTGTCGTATATAATAAGGACATTCGTATTCGAGACGTATTCGATAGAATATCATCGCGCAATACCAAGATGCATGCGGCCCTGAAGGAACACTTATCGCACACGTAGGTGAATGTCGGCAGAGAAATCATACCGGCAAGGACGACGTAGCGAGAGAAAGAGCAGGACGGAGTGAGCGGATTGAGCGGGAAAGAGATACAAACCACGCCCGGGATCATCCCGACTTTCTAGAAACCGAAAACTGGATCGCGGCTGCCAACATCTCGGGAGATCTCGAGAACATCAGTCCCGGTTAATTCACGTAACAGACGTCAGTCCTCGCCGACCGTGCTCTTCTTTCTTTCGCTCTTATTTCTCCTCCCGTTCCGCGTAACCGACTACCATTTCCCGTGGACATTATTCACTCTCGGCCGGAGAAACTCCGCTCGACGCAGAAAAATCTGAGATTTTTAAAACGAATCAAGAAGATTGGGGAGTGCGTCAGTTGAGTCAGAATCGATATATCAATATTTTATGTCTGGGTTATTACATGCGATTTTTTTACAAAAGTCATTCTTCTCTTTTAGATTCTAAATTTTCGATCTTTGAATATCTTCGATATTGAACAATTAAATAATATTTTTCTAATAAAAAATGATTTACAAGCTTTGAATTCTCGAGTTAATGTACCAATTAGAGAGAATCGTAGCAATGCGAGAGAATCATCACAGCAAAAGCAATGTCGGCTTAACCCTTTCGTTAATAATGTGTTGCCAAAAAACACATGATGTTTAAAGAACCCGATTCAAAAGCCAACATCCAGATCGCCAGGTTCTCGTGTTCTCAAATTCGACAGGGCGTTGCCCGAGGATGCGTCCGCGCTCGAGTCGCGAGAAAGTTTCTCCTCGCGGAATATTATTACGGGGAACAAGGGAAAGTACATGCAAATCGAGCTTAATCGACCGCATCTTTCGCCGGACAACACACACGCTCTACTACTATCACTTTCTTGCGCGTGAAAACGCGAGGCGGCGGCGGTGGCAAAGTAGAAAAATCGATCGCCGCACGTCTTACGCGTATACTTTCGACTTCGAAACCCAGTCAACCTAGGTCGCAAGGAATCTTTCTTGACGCCCATAATTAACGCTTTTCACCGTTATCGTCGGACGAGCGAGATTTTTGCGCTCGTCCGCGCCTTTTATGCCGCGCGTCACCGCTCTTTTCCACCTCACCCTCCCGACCGCGCCGACAGCGCAACGAGCAGATTTCTCTTTCGCCGAAGTGGACAACCGAAGAGCGGATTAGAGTTTCTGGTTTGTAACTGGAGCGCAACAGTACACAGAAGTCGTCGATCGCTAAACGATCGCGAGTTCCAAGATATAGATGTATTTACGATTTGGTGATAGTTAAATTATTGTATTAATTGCTTGCGTCTGCGACATGAGAGATTTTTCAGAGCGTGTATTTGCATATTAAAATCTTATGAGTAAATTCAACTGATAAATATCTCGCTATAATACGAGTACATTCTCTCTTTCTTTCTTCTCTCTTCTTCTTCACCTCTTCTCTTATAATTCAATATCTTCCTTTTTTATGTAGCTTTTATCGTGGAAATTTATACAGCTCTTTTACGGAATGATTCATAAATATTATATAATAATTGCTAAAAACAAATAGAACTATTTGTATTTATAGCGTGTGATTTTTTATTCTTTATATTCTTTATATTTTATTCTTTATATTACATATATATAACTTTATTTATATAATTATTTATATAATTACTTTAAACATAAGAAAATAATACGAAACATATATGTAATATTGCAACAATTATATCTAATTCTTATGTTAAAATTATACTGTTAATTCATATTTAGAGTTTACATATTTGTTATTTCTTACGTCATTAAATTTCATTTTATGAAGTTTCACATAAGTTTACATTTAATTATTATAGTTTATATTATGTGCCTTACATTTATTTTATGTTTCTCTTTTATTAGTACTGTCAAAAAAAAATCAATAAATACATAGTCACGGTTGAGATATGATTGCGATATACACAATAAAAGCCTCTCGCGTTTCTACGTTTAGCTCGGTAGCACGTGGCGATTGAAGATAAAATATACTCGCCTTCTCGCCATGCGCGGATAGAGACATCAATGCTCGCAAGAACGTGCGGAAAGCAGTGATCCCGACATAGCTGCGTCACTTTCAGCCTAAGAATCGACTTATCACATTGATCTCTCCACAGCATATAACAAATAAAAAACGTTATTTTTCTTTCTTCGTAAACTAAATATTCCGTGCGAAAATATATCAATAATTGTTGCAACTAGCAAGTAAATAAGACTGAACGATAAAAACGGAAGATGAAAATGTAAAATACTTCTTGCGTTCATGATTTATGAAATTACACGCTGAACTACCTCTATCATATTTACATTTGAAATTTTACATTTGTATTCTCGCAATATAGTATATCATAACATCAATATTCAATCATTACACATTTGAAACTGTGTAATGATACTCTTCTATATTTCTTTTTTTTATTTATCTACCTGTGTGTATTTATTGTATTTTTTTTTTTATATACTTGTGCACTCTCATGTTTCACTCGTTCTCCAAAACCTGAACTAATTGATAATCGACAAGTTGTACAAACAGACGAGATCCCTTTCAGATTGTTACAGATATCGTTACTTCGTTATATCACGGAAGAACTTACGGTATCCATTCGCTGACGAGCGAAACGGAAAAGATCCGAGCAAAATTAACTGCGCGTATGATCGCGATCCATTAATAAAATTCTGTCAATTAGCGAGCGCTACGGAGTTCGAAGCACGTGCCAGAGCGAAACAGTGAAGCATTTAGAAACAGGGTATAATGAGAGAAAGAGAGAGAAAGAAGAGCTCGACTGAATGATCCATAATCGTGATCGTAAAAATCGCACATATAGACACATCTTACGTATCTGGCAGGTGTTCCTACTCTATCTATATTTTCTTTTTCTATCCCCGACGTCAAATGATAAAAATGCGAACAGGTCGATTTGCCCGGGAGATCGATTTCTTCGGCTTCTAAAATCTTCGCCGTAGCCTCGGGCCGAAGACACATTTATCACAACGCGATTGATGCCTTGATTTATCGAGTCCCGTTGCGTTTCCTCTCTTTGCCTTTCTCTCTTTTTTCACTCTCTCTCTTTCTCTCTCTATCTCTTCCTGCCTCTTTCGCGCTTACTATCATAATGATATCGATCGAGAGGAGAGAGAGAGAGAGAGAGAGAGAAAAAAGGAGATCCTTTCACTAATATTTCCAAATAGCGTTGTTTTCTAGCGACCTTATAATGCTTCTTTATTCTTCTCGACGGTAATCTGATTCTATCGCTCACGATAGAAAGAAAGTCCGGCACGATGGGTTTTTGATTTATGAAGCACAAATGGTGAGGCTCGCTTGTCAACCAATCGATACACGATACGTATCTAATAATAATCGGTTGTGTCTATCTAGAGATGTCATGGATTAGTATATTCAATTACTCTTGACTGACGTTTCGAGTGTCGTAATCGGACGTGACCTTAAAATTTGTTTAACCCATTCGGGTTGCTCAACAACACATTTTTATATATAAGTGTAGCCCGAAAAATTTCTCCGCTACAGCTTTTTGTTAATTACAGTATGCATGATTACGACACGCAAAAATAATTATCTTTTTGGAATTTTCCTTCGGCTACTCTATCTGTCAGTACAGCAAAAGTTTTGCTCCAAATTCTTACGTGATCCAATCATCTGTTAATACATTAGGAACCGTTGTTTTATTATACGAAAAAATATAAATATTGATATGAAATGTTCGAACATTCGTGTGCCCGAATGGTACAAAATTAAACCTTTCGTTATTTCTGAATATTTTTTAAATTTGATTATAAAAAATATATTAAACGTATAAGTTCTGCAATTTCTAGTGTGTGTTATATTTTGTGGAATTACTTTCCCGTCTATATAAAACAAATATTTTCAATTTGATAGACAAAAATTTGTAATTCTCTCAAAATTTGTCAACTAATTAAACGCGCTACATATTCCATGTTACAGATTATCCTAAGCAGAGAGCAGGAGCAAGGCCGAGTGATAGAGGCAGTGTGATGAGCGGATACCTCGGTAGCATCACCCTACCCCCGACGTTGCTGCACGACCCGAAGTATCCTCCAGCCATGCGGGAGAAGGATTCGAGTCCGAGAAAGATGCCGGGCCACATAAGCCCAAAGCAAGCCAGCATTTATCCCCTGAGCGTCCGCGTACCGGACGTTGAGGAGCTGCCATACGATCTCAGTCACGGTCACGGTCGCGGTCTGTCGAGCCCGACGAATCAGCAACAGCAACAACCGCACATGAGCCCCGCGGCCAGACCGCCCCAGCCGCATCATCAGGACGAGCTCGACTGCGAGCCGCTCGACCTCCGTGTTGATCACAAGAAGGAACGGCTCAGGGATGAAAACCAGAATGAGATCGAGGTATTAAATCAGAACAGTCTAGGCGGTGGTTTGCCTTATCACACGATGCTTTTTCCTCAACATCACGCGATGCATCCGTTGGTTCTGGAGGCGATGTATAGGTCACATCATCACAGTTCGCCGGTGCCCGATCTGCCAAAAATCCAAGTCAGAGCGCTTCCCACGATGGTACCTCTGCCGCCTAACAGATTCTCCTCGACCTCGTCGTCTACATCCTCTTCGTCCTCGTCGCAGCCGACCGCGAGAGCCGTCAGTCCGACCATTGGTCAACAGTCCCAGCATCAGCAGAATCATCCTTCACAGCAGCAACAACAGCAGCAGCAACAGCCACAACAACAAAGCTCGAGTTTGCCGCCCTATTCGATCAGCGTGCAAGCCGGTCTCAAGCCTAAGGACAGATACTCCTGCAAATTCTGTGGCAAAGTCTTCCCTAGATCGGCGAATCTGACGAGACACCTAAGGACGCACACCGGCGAGCAACCATACAAATGCAAATACTGTGAGAGGAGCTTCAGCATCTCCAGCAATCTTCAGCGTCACGTCAGAAACATCCATAACAAAGAGAAACCATTCAAGTGTCCGCTCTGCGAAAGATGCTTTGGCCAACAAACCAATCTGGATCGTCATCTGAAGAAACACGACGCGGACGGGCCGACGATACTAGATGAGGTCAGGTCGAGGTATCACGGTCAACTTCCGCGGGCTGACGATTCCTACTTCGAGGAGATTCGCAGCTTCATGGGAAAGATCACCTCGCAACGACAGGGTATACCGTACTTCCCCAGTTTGCTGGGTCACGCAACCGATGACTTTAGAAACGACAAGCAGCAACTGCAGCTGGAGGAAAAACGAGGCGACTCGTCGTACTTCAGCGACCGGGACAATCTCAGTTCGAGGTCGAGTAGTACGGCCAGCAGACCGGAGAGCGTCCAGGAGGAACAAAGGGAAGTCAATTCGCCGCCACTTTCTCCCGGCAATAACACTTGAGGGCGCGACCCTCCTGGGGTGCGACCATCAGCATGGTAATCCAGTTAAAAAAAAAGGTTTTCGTCGGTTCGTCAGAGCGCGATGGAATCGAGAGAATAAGAGAAAATCCGATATTTCGAGCGGTCAGAATCGACTAGCTTGCGAAAAATTTTAAAAAATTGAACTTCCAACAAGATTCTACAACAGTATCACTATGAACAACTGTTTTGTTTACAGTGATTCTAGATTAATTCGAAATTATATTATGAGATAAATAATTCCTCATATAAATTCCTGTAAGTAAATGCAAAGTTAAACCGACGGAATTTGTGAAAAAAAAGAAAGCGATCTATATTCATAAAGATAAATCCTAAATATGTATCCCTTGCTCAAGTTGACGAGCAACAAGTCGAATCAGTTTTTTATTCTAGATTTTAATAATTACGGATTTTGAAACGAATTCGCAGAACTGAAGTATTAACGTAGATTCTCAATCTGTGAGAGAAACTAAAAATTAAAATGTGGTGCCTTGAAGAAACATGTGCCTAACTTCTAGGACGTATCGTCCTTCGATCCTGAAGATCCAATCGGATCGATATAAAAAGCCTTAATAATAAAGTTAGATAAACAATTAACTTACATTAAATATCGTACAATATTAGAAATCTTAGACTTAAACGCGTGCTTGAGTGAGTCGGAAAGTCATAGAGAAATACATAGGCAGAATTGATCGTAATTTATAGATCGATTTGTGAAAATGAAGGAAAAATTAAGAAAATATCTAATGTAGACTTTCACCTTATAAGAGAAGACATAAATATATTTCTTATGTTTCGGTCTATATAAAATTTAGTATTTAATTTTACTAATTAATTACATTCATATTTTTAATTTTATCGAAATGTATTTTGCACGATACATGAAGTATATAATGAATTATACGTGTTAAATTTTCATGTTTCTGAAGATGAAAGTTGCACTTGGTATTACAAATTTATAAGAGTCGAAATTTCCTATGAATTTCTGTTTTACTTTAAATATTTATGTCTTCTCTTTTATATTTCTCACATACAAGCTCAATATTAATTATAAGGAGCATTTTATCGATTCTACTCCCTTCGCAGACTCATCGCATACTCAATTGCAGAATCATCAATTAAATGATGTATAAGACATAATTCATTTGTGCTTGCAGGCTGTCGCAATCTTTCTATTTATTTATCGAGAATTATAATAGATGAATTTAATCATCGTCCCATCACCGTAAGTTTGAATCGCTCTGATGCAAAGTTTTTCATATCGGGCAAAAATATGAATTACATCAGCCGGCCAATATTATTCGCAAATGGTAAGAAAATTCTGTGAAAAAAACGACATTGTTCTTAAATTACGTTAAGCCGCGCCGCAAATTACGACGGCATAATGCATGACTAATTTGCAAAGAAGAAAGGATAGCACGGAAAAAAGCGCCAGCACTGTAATTAAGGCCGTTGCAATCCTTTCGATCGTCCCTACACTTTTCCACCTTTCACGACGCATTCCATTCGCACGACGGGTTCGGCTCGAAGCTGCAGAAGTTCGATTTCGAGATCAACATAAATATCATCCGAAGAAATTGCGCGTGGACCATTTAATCAAAGAATAAACGACATGCATCGATTTTTTTAGATCCACAGATATATACGCGATAAATATAAAAAGTTGCAATGGCGATAAAAATTGTGCAACAGGCTGATGTAATATAGCAATAAGTCTTTTTAATAATAATATCTTAAATGTTAATGTAAAATCCACAAGTGACGTAGCTAGCGTGAAGAAAAGTGATACGTCCATATTATAGAATAAGTTTAATATTCATTTTTCGCGCTTCGAACGTCAAATTTGTAATCCGGTGAGCATCCGAACTTAAATCGCGGGAGATCGTGTCGCGTGTCGCAAGATTCGCGAATACCAGACAGATATTGAAATCGCGCCTCAAAGGGGTTCGCGATCCGAGAAAAAAATGGACGAAAAAAAAATTGATGGAAGGAAAAGTTCGGGACGATTCGTTTCGGAAGAAAACGCCGCTGATGGGTGCTCGATTTTACGATCTAGAAAGTCAATTTCAGCGACTCGGATGCCTTCGAGCGTAATCTGCGAATCGCGGAATTGTCGGGTCCAATGATCCGCTGAGGAAGTCGGATAATAAAATAGCGTTTAGAAATCGATGGGCGGATCTCCGTGCGCCGGTCTCGCTGTCGATCGACGGCGCGTGGGGAAATCGGAAGAGCTCGGAAAGCCCGTCGCACTCCGCACACCTCGGATCATTATGTTTCCAATCGGAAAAGCCGATGACGTGTCGCGGAGACATGTCGGATATTATCGCCACGAAATGAAACGCGAATATCTACTGCAACATTTCCCAATCTTCTTTTAGCAGTTGAGATACAGTCTGACACGCAAACCATTAGAACATTCGTAAACGCATATAATTATCGTCTCATTAATCGTATAATTAAAGTTTCAAAAATTATCGAAGAGATAATTACGTTTGCTTTCCAATTGAAACTCCGCGGAACGTCTGAAGACAAATGGACGACGCGTCGCCATCCGCTCTGAAGAAAACTAAGAGACTTTACGCTTCTTCGCGTCTGAAACCAATTCGCGCCGGGAAAAGAAATCGATACCAGTCACTAATGTGTAATTATCACGCAGAGACACACAATCATTATAGCGACACGATCCTGTCTGGATTTAAATCGCGAGCTTAACGAACTCCACGATAATCATACGCACAATTTGAGATCATAATCGGTATACTGCGTCTTTGAATTATCTAATCCTGTCGCTCGGGAATTAAATAAGAAACAGTAACAATTTATTGATATTAATTTCCGCGCGATTTTCTTATTACATATTAAATAACTCTAAACTAACCCTAAACTCTAAAAGAAATTAACGAGAAAATATATATCATCGTATAACGTTTGATCTCGCAAAGATTAACGTGGATAGCTACTGACACATCTCGTTGAGCGGCTTTTTTCGCGATTGGCAAATGACAGCGGGATATAGCTAGGCGTTTCTGCTCCGCTTGTTTGACCGTAATGCTTTGTTTATGGCTGATACGTCGAGAAACGATATCCGCCAATGTACAGCGTGTTCGCGGGGCCGAGCAAAAACTTATAGCGGCGAACGGGTATTATTCCGGTCGGCACTTCTGACGAACGGTGCGAAATCTCTCGTGGTTCTCATCGAACCGCGGAAACGTCTACGGCAAAGAAAGGACCTGATCTGAAACCGGCGCGGCGCGGCGCGTACGCGGAATCTCTGCGGCGTGGAAAAGCCGCGTGCTTCCTGCCGGCGATGATCGGCAAGAAGAGGCGAGTAAACGAGCGGAGTGCCTGGTATATCCCATCGCGGGCAATCCCACACGGATGATGATATATCCCCTCGTTTCCTGCGGACGGTCGCTGAAGACCGTACCTTGGGTGAAACGATGTAATCGTCTTCCGCTCTTTAAGTCAGGTGCAAATTTATCGGCACTTTCTAGCGAGCGCGTTCGCTCGAACGCCGGCATCGCAGGTGCAGGTTCCTCAAGGAGGATCCGTTGATTCTCAAGATTAACCCGATCAATTCCTAGTAGCAAGAGCATGAACGCAAGAGGTCAAAGGCATAATGGAAGCTAAAGCATAAGGAGATCAGTGTAACTGTCTATCTATCTTGCGTGTGCACAAGGTAGATTTATGTGAGAGCTTCGTGCGAGGGCAGACCTTAAGGACCTCACGTGTCCAGTATCTTCACGTAGAGAAAATGCGAGATCTTGTGTGCATGTCTCGTGCCAAGTCCTTACGTATGTGTTATCATCAAAGATGTGTGCGTAAAGATCTTTGTGTAAACGATTGTGGAAGATTGAATGAGCAATCTCCGCTAAATCATATGGCTAAATTAGAAGGCTTAAGTGGTAGATAGATATATTCTGTCTTAGAATCATCATGGCACATCTTTATTAAAATTGCCTATTTCTATTCTATTCCCTTTGCATTTTTTCTAACGAGAAAAATTGTTTTCTTTATTCTAACTTTCTAACTTCTTTTCTTTCTTCTTTTCTTACGTCAAATAAAAAAAAGATATATAAAAAATATTTTAAATACTCCGCTGAATAAAGATCTCCCTGATTCAAATACAAATCTGCAAACAGGTTTAACATTAGAACTATCAAAACGGTCAAAATGATTGTAATGTTTTTTTTTTATTTAATGTACATTTTTAAGATTTTCTGCGATTTAATTTTCAATTTGTAAATGATTCATAAATCTCGATCAATTTACTTTTCTACTTCGTTAATATATTTAAGTAGAAATAGATACATATTAATCATCGATTTTAGTTTTAAGAAAGTTTACTTCGCGCAGAAAAGCAAATTAGCTCACGATAATTGAAAATCGCACGTAACGAATTCCTTATATTTCGATTATTAAAGTCATGGAATTGAGATCGGGAAATATATTTATAATTACGAATTACTTTCATCGTTGGAATAATCCCACGCAACACGCGATATCACTATTATAATCATGCACTCGGTTTTCTCGAGTTCTATGGAACGCAGTTGAAAATCCCGATCAGCGAGTCTTAAAAATGGATTAATCGCTTCCCGACTCCTGAGGCGCGAGTTTACTGCGCTTTCTAGATCGTGCCGACACCATCGAAGCGGAAAACAAACAGCACATCAGTTTCGTGACTGAAAGTGTTATCTCGAGCGACTCCGATTAATTGCGAGACTCGTGTCTACGCGTAGCCGCAATGTCGATATAATATATCGTTTCCGAGCTGTTTCGCATTCGCGTTGCAAAAATCAGTCATTATGAAAATAAGAGATCTACGATGACGCGAAAATCGACGCAAATGTGTAAATATCGAAACGTCTCGACCTCAAATTTATAATCGTACTGATTTTAATTCCTAGATCGTAACGAAGAGAATCTTGTACATTTACGAGCGATAATAAAAATGTAACAACGCGCGCGAGTAATTAATATATTGATACGATCGAATTATTTCACGTATTATTTTTATAAGATTTCTGTATATTGTGGCACCTGCTTGCTTTTTATTCGCTTTTTATTCGTTACGGTCTCTGTAAATCGCGTTAGATCAACTTTAAGACGATGTTATTATCGCAAATCTTGTCCGATTACGGTAACAATCTCGAACGAGTCGTCGCGCGGGGTTCGCTCGCCATGAAGCGATTTAATCATAGCTTCCGGTACGATACGGGTGCAAATTTATTGGCGCTTTCTAAGCGTGGCGTGGAGGTGGTACGCATAAATCCGACCTTGATTAACCCGATCAATGATTCGTAACATTGTAACGAGAGCCTGTCTGGCTCGAGGATGACGTGAGCTACGGAGTAGCTCAAGGTGCTCCCGCGGTGCATCTCGCATCTGTTGGATGCGTTTTTTCCACGCCCTTCCCACTTCATCACGCGAGCTCGGCGAAAAACGGTCCGCACTTTCTACGACACGCGGATGCAAACGCGCGGAAAGATCCCGGCGTGCGATAGGGTCGACAATGACTCGTAAACCGCAACATTTTAACGGTGCGCTTCCCCGAAGCGATCCACTTTTGCATCGCGGCTCGTGAAGGGAAGGATCTAATAAATATCTACCGGATTATTATTCGAATCGCCGTGGCGGAAAATGCCGCCGTCCTTCCCGACAACGTTGCACCGATAATTTAATATCGCCGGATCAAAATTATTGCGCTTTCTAATCTAATAGTATCTACGCAACGCGAATGCTTTCGAGAAGCAATCTTGTGGGTGAGTCTCGTCTCACTCGGTAAAAGTCAAAGAACTTGCATCGATTGTGATATCGAAATTTTAGATTTTAGAGCAATTTAAATTTTAAATTCCGGCTAGAGTTTGCAGAAAAATCTTTTTTCATAAGAAAATGTATTAAACGCTGTGAATGCTGAATATATTAAATACATTAAATGCACGCGAAAAACTCGTAAGCTATTCATGAATACTTGCTAATAACTTTTCTAATTCCTTCTTTGCCTGCCTCACAACACAATTGAAAGTAATTTACTTCAAATTTCTTCAATAATTGATTTTTTATTTGTTTTTCTTTACCCTTTCTTTTTCTGATTTCTGTGTATGTGTGTGTCTGATTTTAAAATTCTTTATCCTCCAGTATACATTTCTTCACAATTGTACCAAAAGAATTTTTCCTATTTACTAATGACCGAGTTGTTCAACATAATTCTCGCATGTATTTAATATCTTCACTTTTTTCCTGAAAAAGGCCGATATCATACATCATTTCTGATATTTCTACGCTCCCTCAAGTTTTCACTCATACCTTCCCTTATTCCGATCCGCCATCCCGCCGTAAAATTCCTCATTTTACTCTTATTATTGGCGTTTCGTAACGCGGCCTTGCGAACGCGCGGTGACTAAGCTCGCACAATGCAGATCTCGGGTGAAGCCCTGGCGCGCACGGGCCCTGTTTCTCTCCTTCACACGCGTACGATCGCAGCCGATGGCCTCGGACCTCTCTTGCGTTACACTTTTGCCACGCCCCGATCGAACGGGTAAGCTCATCGCGAAAGTGAAACGCAATAAAGGAGCCACGCCGAGCGAGAGTCTCGACAGTCCGCGCCAAGACGGAAGAGAGAAGGAAAAAGGGGGGCTTGATGGGAGAGAGAGAGGAGGAGAGAGATGACGGAGACAGGATGATGGAGAAAGAGAGAGATGCGAGATCCTATCGATCAGAACCTCGAGGCCTGGAAATCGGTTTTCTCGCAGCATCCCGCAGTTACCGACGCGTAAAGCGAGATATTCTTATAATCTCGAATTTTCTTTTAAATTACGCACTCCTGACAAATATAATAATTCAACAGCAATAATAATTTAACACAAATATCATAATTTATCTATAAATCATGCATCCTACGCTCGATCATTCATACCTCGCGAAAAAGAGCTTGTGATATAAAGGTGCTGATGAAGCTTCTTAGGAGTCTTTCAACAATTAACTTACTCAAGAGCACATGCTCATGTTTTAACTGTGGTACAGAAGCTTATACGTATCCCGCGTGAGAGAGAGAGAGAGAGAGAGAGAATGTGACTACTAATTTTAAACGATCCTAATATCTCGGAACAAGCAGTTAATAACAAGTCCCGGAAAACTTTTTGCGTTCAAATGTTTCGTCAAAAATGACGCGGCTGCGTGAAAATTGCACAGGAGATCCGTACCATTTTCGCAATCTGACCGCAGGACTTCTCGAGCGGTTCCCGAGCGGCTCCTGCATCGTCGTCGTCGCCGCGTCTACTCGGACTAAATTGCGTCAGGTTCTCGCGGCGCGAGACACGCCTCGCACTTTTCGATCTCATCTTGAGGCTTCTCGTTCCAGTTTGCGTGCGTGATTTCACCGGTCACTTCGCGTCCACTTGCGACACTCTCGGCCATCCGATCCCCGCCGAATTGCGACAGCCGGCAAAGCGATAAAGAAAAAAAAGGAGGTAAAGAAAAAGAGTAGCGGAGGAGAGTGGAAGAGAGCGCTTGGTCGCCGTTAGGAAACTGTAACGTTTGTTCGAGCGTGCGTGAGCTGCGATGCTCCTCAGCACGCGAGCCTTATGTTACCTTTCAGTCGCGAATCATAAATTCACGACGACTACACGTATAAGTGCGTATCGTAACAACGACATTAATGATAAGCATATGTAGCGTGTATGGCACTGTGCCTGTGCAAACGTTTGTCACGTAAGAGCGATGTATACATATCCAGAATTCGTATTCGAGGCTCAATCTTAGTTAGACAAAGCCGTAAGAGTAACGCTGCGATAAGCGATGTACAACGAGCGTCGAATCGGATCCTTCGATCTCCGAAACCTTTTTGTACATCTTCGATTACGCCTTTGCGCCACGATCGCATCCCGTACCATCGATATTACGCTTCCATTTTTCCACAATTTCAAGGATCATTCACTTTGTCTAGATGCTATCTCGACGGTGAACGCTATTCGAGAAACGACATTCTTAAGCGACATTAAGAATATTTAAATGTAAATATAATAGAGAAAATTTTGCGATACGTGGACCAAAGTCAGTTTAATCTCGCAGCTGTGCGTATGCCATCACGACGACGTAACATCTCACTTCGATTAATTTAACGATAAGTCTGGCCTTAGATCCTTATTTTAGTTACGATTTAAATCTGGCCTTAAATAATAAGAGTAGCCACTTTTGGGCCCTATCGCGATCTCGATCGTATCCACGTCGAATTCTAATGGAGTTGTCGATCCGATTCGCACGAGTGTTCGTACCACCATCCTGTAATTATACATAGTCAATCGCGCGCGATATATATTTAAGGGAATTGTAAAGAACCATCTCTAATTTTTATATGGTATATAGATACAAAAATATATATATATATATATATACAGATATATATATGAATATAGATAATATATACATACAAATATAAATATAAATTGTACCACCACGATTGTGATTTGACCGAGGTTACCGAGTTATACGTACTTTTACTATTAGCCACGGAAACGGCGCCCTGTGAGGAAGCTGTAAAGCGCTCGTTACCTTTAGAACAAGTAGCATTTAAGGACACACAAATTACACACATACACGACATACACAAGTTTTCAAGCTCAGTTCAGTCCCACAAATTCTTCTTATGCCTATAGTCAAATGTTGAAGAGCGTGGAAAAGGCGCGAAGCGCTTCAATCGGACGAGCGATCGTAGTATTGTTTTATTGTTGCAAAGAAGAAAAGACAGGTTCTCTTTTAACAAACCGTTTGTGTTGCGCGTGAAAGATGAATGACGCCTCCGCCGAAGTATATTTCAGGGGTTCGTCCCAAAAAGCAACTGAAAATTTCTCGTTTTGTTAAAAAAATTTGTTTTAAATTCGAAATTCTTTAAAACAGCTTTTTATGAGTTATTTCAATTATTCTTATTTTAATCAACGTTTTAAGAGCTCAACGTAATGTCCTTATATATATTAGAAAGAAATTATTACTCAAATGATAAGTGTTATAATTAAAAATCGAAAGAGACAAATTATATGCTAACTCCAAATCGCACTTGCTTGGATTGAAACAGTTTTCCGGAATGACCCATTGAATTGTTCAATCCTTCCTATGGCGTGAGGACACGGTTGGCTCATCGTACAGGATGATCGAGTAAAGATGACGTCCATGAACGATCCTATAATTGTTCGTCACTCCTATTTTCCATATGACATTTATAGTTACGTAGTCACGCCTTTGTGTGTAACACGATAATGACTGTATATATGTCAATATGTAATATTTGATGCAAAAAATATATATATAATAATTCAATATATATATAAGGAAGACTACTTTATGTGTAATTGAATTTACTCTGTCATTTCCCTTCTACGAAGCTTTCGAACACTTATAAGAACAAGATACAAGATTTATTATTAACAAAAGGAACAACTGATATAAAAAATAAATTGTTGTAATTATTTCTTACACAGTGCGCAATCAGTACAGTTAATAAATTGTTATTTTCTATGCTTGTTTTATATACTTTATTTCTAAAAATAGTTATATAAAAAGTTATATATTTATTTTCTATATTTTTATATAAATAATTTTTAGATAAGTTTATTTCTTCTAAAAATTAATAATGCGCACTCAAAGATCCTTTTTTCATAAATATCTTCAATTTTTTCAACGATATTTATTTTTGAAATTTTTGTTAGTTGTTAGATATTATCAATATACATAGTTGTTTAAAAAAAACAACATTGTAAACTAGAAGCCAGATTTCAGTGTAAACTGGTGCGATGCTTTCTCTCACGCGTCCAACCGCTTTTTAAAATCATCTCTTTCTTCTTTTTTTGTACAGCGAGGAGGTCAATGGCGAGTTCAACTGAAAAACGATGCCGGAAATTAAGTTCTCTTTTCCCCACATTAAGAAGAAGAACCGCAAATTATGTGAGAAACGACGACTTGACCAGGGTCATAAGTGTGTGAGAACTGGAACACTTGCACTGCCGGTGGACAAGTCGGCGACGTGATTTGACGATGAATTTTGAAAATTATGAGATCGTCCTAAACCACATCCATTTATTTATTTATTATGTGCTACGATATTCACAACTTAAATTAAATTAAAGGCATTATAAGATAAGTCATCCAGGATATCTCAAGTTAATTGTATCGATAATCTTCATTAAGCACAAATTGATTAATTATATCTTCTCCTTTATAAAATTACAATCTTATTTAGAATAAAAGAAACTAAAGCACAAATACACATTTGAACAAGTGATTTTAAGTAAATTATGTGTGAATAAGTAAATAATATTAGACATTTGATATTTATGAAATAACATCAAGCATGATTTTTCACTTCTCACACTGAGAGAAAACGAAATAGTTGTGGCAATATATTTTTGACAACTCTGTAATTTAAGTATCTGGCACTAGTTTTATAAAGTAACAGGAACTAAAGTAGTATTAAATACTATAAAAATATAGTAACGGTAACAATATATGTTAACTATTAATTGATAGTGAAATAGCGACTCAACTATCATTACATAGTTAGTTATATAGACTTCATATAAATAAGGTATAACTACTACATTTTTTTAGTTTAGACAAATATTTTTTTAAAGTGAAGCATAACTAATTAATTATTGTTAAGATAACTTGAAAAAAAAACATTATTATTATGCGACTATTTTTCTGTAGTTTGTTGAACAATTTATTATAAATGGTTTATATTACTACATTTTCTTAGTTCGTATTATTTATTCATTGTTGTTATTACAACTTTATAATACATAGTTGAGGCGCTATTTGTCCTCAAATTTCTAGTCGCTGGTACGACTTTTTTCTCTGAGTGCATATTACATTTTACATAAGATATACTTACAAAATTAAAAAGTAAATTCAATTATAGTTTTGTGCTACAAAATGCAAGATGTCTCGTGCTGTTTCGATTATCTTCGTCGACGGGAAAAAAATTGTTCGTTTCGAATCCATAAATAAAGTCTCACTCATCTCGACCAAACTTGGCTCGGAAATGATCAGATCCGAAGGCACGGGTGGAATAGTGCGCTTCGGGCTAAGTGCCTTCTCAGCCTCACGGAGGACGTGACTTTGACCCAGATATCGGTAAACTGTGCCAAGTAGCCCGCACATGCAACTCATTCGTCTGGATCGAAATCATGCCGAAATGATATGACAGAGATCGATCTTCTATTGCGCGTCGTGATTTAACGAACGTTCTTCCTTTCCAATCCAGTTCGCTAACCGAGCTTGAGACTTTCAGATTCGGTAGATAATTCATCCAAAATTATTAGATAATGTTACGTTTGTGATTGTTGTGCGTAATTGTATAATATTCATGTATATTGTATAATATTCGTAATTATATAATATTCATGTATGTATATATAAACATTTTTATCATAATGCGATTATACAATACAAAATAAAAGTGAAGATAACAATAATACGTGCTGTTTATTTATCTTTTATTGTAATTTTATAAATTGGTATATATCAATATTTAAAAGATTTTAGCACAAACATTATATTTAGATTTATAATTTTATTAAATACAATTTTAAGAAATAACATATAAGATATTTCTTAAACTATTAGAACGCATACATATGTATATATATATATAGATCCAAGTCTTATTCATACGATGTAGATTCTCGAAAAAAGTCATCAAAAATACAGAAATAATATCTTAAAGAATATAAATATTGCCGAGGAAACTTTGTACATTATCTGTTAACCTTCGGCAAATGCGTATTTGCCTACTACAGTTAGTTGATCAGAGTTGAAAGAAACCGAAATCCTTGAGACGTTACTTTTAATTAGGAATGTTGTACTGCGATAGCGTATTTCAATTAAATTGATCTAAGATAAATAAAGAAGGTGAATACGTCAAATGTGTAAATTAATTAATTAATAGAATTCATAATCATCGAGTTTGACCAATTAAATATGTTTTTATAATCTATTATATTGATTCGCATTTATAAAAATAATGGAGGAATATATTATAGAATAACTATTATATAAAAACAAAGGAGTTTGTAAATGATATGTTCTGTGTTAATATTCCAAGATAATAGAACGACGTCAAACTGAAGCATTTTCGATTTAGCCTTGACGATGACAATAAAGATGACTCGTCGACAGAACCTTAACTAGCAATGAATCACTACAATACGCATCTTCTTCGGAATTGCGACAGCGGAGAATTACCTATTTAAGACAATGCCAAATCGGTCGAAAAACCGTGTCCCTGCGATCCATTTGTATTTATTTAAGACATTTTCAAACTAGTTATCTATCTTGGCGTTTATATGACGTTACTTTGAAGGGTAACGTTAATAGGAAGTTATATAGCAAAATGATGCTCACGTATACATACACGATAATTATGGTATCGACGCATTCTTATTCTCAGACCATTCATGTTCAGATTATTAACCGTGATCAAGCACAGTCATCTCATCCATTAGATGGCGAAACGAGATCCATTTACAAGATGAAAAGATCGCACAATGCAAAAAAGCATCGTGCTTTTATGCTCATTTTTTAAATGAATTATCTGTGTTGTAAAATATTGAATACAATTTTATAGAAATACAGACTGCAATAAAAAAAAGGGAAGGAAACCGAGAGATTAATATGAATAATAAACAAGATTAAGTTGCAAATATAAAGAGGATAAAAGAAACTTCAAGAAATTTTAATCATGATGTAGGATTGAAGGGCATGGAGAAAAAGTAAAATACAGGAATGATAAGCTATTATTTTTTATTGCATATTTCAGATCTTGTTGTACAGCAAAGATGTACATCCTATTTGATTCACGTATAAAAGTAAAAAAAATTATTAATTTTTTAATTTTATTTGCAGAGGAAAAGGATTAAGATAAAGATGCTCGTTAGCATCGTTATTATTAAATTGATTATTAATTTAATATCGTGATACTATTCTTGTTCAGCTTATGACTGTGTTTCAAAACTGAAAATTTGTTCGATGCACAGTTTGGTGAACTTGAAAATATGTAAAATATATACTTGAAAATATATAAAATCACACAAAGATCTAGTTTAGACCATTAGATGCCTCTTTAATTAATTATATTTTCAGAGATCGGTCTATATTTTATTATTTATTAATTTTTCGTTAAAATAATCATTATGAGTTGTCGCAAAGTTAGTGTACTAGTAAAAATATATATTAGTTACTGTGCTAGAGTGACAGCTCATTAAGGCGCTGCCTTTTTTTTTCTTCTTTGTTAGTAACATATCGACATCATGATTATCACTTCCAAGGAACTGGTTCCAAGATCCATTGTTGATCGAAATTCTTAGTACAAGCCGCTATTGTAGGCGTGTCATCATCCGTTGTTGCCTGAAGACACATCTCGGAAGGCACATGCAAAAATACTTTTGTCTAGAAATAATCATTAGTATTGTAAAAGTCACTAAAAAAGAGCATTATCGTAGCTGATATTTCATCAGAGATATAGTACTTTTTCATTATATTGCCATTTCTGTCTTTCACGACCGCTACACGCCATTATTTTCACTTTTGGCGTCTTTTGTTGCGTATCTCGTTCCGGTGCGTCTAAACATACACTTTCATCGGTCATTATCACGCCGTTTTTGGTCATCACGAACATCTGGCTGAGCATCGGCCGTGGTATGCATGAATGTAGAACTGCATTCCCTGAAGGTTGTGCATAAGAACCTTTCGCGGTCGGACGCATTATGCATTTCTTTGTTGCAGCATGTACTATCTGATATAAATAATATAAATTTATATAAATAAAATTTATATAAATTATAAATTTTAACGGACTAATCTCAATTTAATAAGAATTCTATCTAAAATTATTCATATATAATGTATATTAACATTTTTACACACAAACACACACACATACAGCTTATATTGCATTATACAATAAAATCAACAATACCCTGCCGAAGAATCGATCATCCGTAGGAAAGAAATGCTCAGGCCATACGTTCTCTAAATACCATTCAAAACTTTTACACTGCAGTTTCTCGCGTAAAGCTAGTCTCGAACGAATTTGCTGCTTATATCTCAGTCTAGCTGCCTCTAATAAAATTCAAAGTATATGAATCCATTCATCCATGAAATTAAAGATCTAACTGAATAGATAAAATAAATTCATAATGATGATAAAATGTATCACCATTAATAATCTCACCAGGATTAAACTTGAAATAAAACTCCGCCCATTGATCCATCCATACCAAAGCGACTCTAGCAAGATTGCCATATAAGATATCTCCGACGCCGCCCGGAAAAGTGTAAGGAGAAGACTTTCGAAAGAGATGTCCGACATGGGAGCATGGAGCAATCTCAATACTGCCTCCGCATTGCCAAGCTCGGAATGATAATTCCAAATTCTCGCCACCCCAAATTCGCATCTGATCATCATAGCTGCCCAATTTAAAGAAATAATCTCTATTCATGGAAAATAGCCCACCTGCCATTGCAGGTGTTCGAAATGGTTCAACAATGTTATTGCGTCTTTCCTTCAACAAACGGCCATTCAAAGTTAGCCAGCGAAAATGTAAATCCCAGTTGAATGCACCCCAATGGAGCTCAAATGATCTACAAAATTGTTAATTTTCAAAATATTGACTAGAAAAAAATAAAGACTTAATCATAAAGAATTAAAGTTTTCTATCAAGATATTATCATATTGGTAAATGCAACAATTACCTTGTATAACTGAAGGTGTTATCGTTTATTATATCAATTACTGGAGCGACTATTCTTGTTGCGTTTTTACCAACCACTTCAAGTAATGGCTCCAACCATCCTGCAAATATTACATATTATATTACAATATGAATATTGTACATAGCATCAAAGACTGTTTCAGATATTATTATGAAATAATAGAGCTTACCTACCAACCGTACATTCGCAGTGAGCATCAAGAAAAGTGAGAACTTCACCTTTAGCATCGTTTGCACCTAAAATTCTTGCTTTTATCAATCCTATCCGTTCATTAGATCGCAAAACTCTTGTAGGAACGTTCAAATTCTTGACGTAATCATCCAAAGGATTTTTCAAGAACTCTAGTGATAAATAGAGATGATAGAGAGAAAATAAATTTGTTATAAATATAAAGTTACACAAAATTGATATTATGATCTTGTAATTAATTTATTTACCCCTCTCACTGCTATCATCGACAAGAATAATCTCCTGTAACAGTTCTCTCGGAGATCTATTGATAACGCTATGTATTGTCCGTAATAACGTACTCCAAGCTTCATTGTGAAATACTATAATAATGGACGTTTTCGGCAAATTACCTAAGTTTGCGTATCGTGAAATACATCTAAAATTTTTTTAATAGAACTTTAGAAATATTTACAGTTTAAAAAACATTTTATAATTAAGATATTTTACTTTTAATATTATTTGTAAAATGTTTTAATATTAAAAATTTATCCGATAAAGAAATAATAGCACTCTTACTTTTTTTTCCTAACATCCGGTAGGGATCGATTTAGCGGTATTTTATCGCTAGCCATTAAATTAAATCGATTAATTTGATATAACTGTTGCATCTTATAAAAGTCTTTTGGATGTATTACTACAGGTTCTCCATTTTTGCCTTCAAATGGTAGTGGGTTGAACAAATTTTGATTAATAACATCTAGAAGAAAAATATATAACGTTTCTATTCACAGAATCCTTCTGATGTAATACATTTAATACCTTTCGTGATATTTGAAACTTTCAAGGAATCCACAGAGTCTCCTATGTAATGACCGACTACTACATGAATTCCTCGATTATCGATGTAATCTTTTTGGTTCCCATGTGATCTGTAACAGAAATATGCTGAATTTAAATCAATATTTAAATCAATTTAAATAACAATTAATTGTTAATTTATACCGGATAAAATTATTTTGCAGATTGACACTTTTCTCCTTATTCCTAGACCAAATCAGAAATGCACCTATGAATACGATGATCAAGAAAACGATCGTCGACAGACGTCGTGATCGTCTTAATCTAGGCCACATTCTATTGCGCTAATGCTAACTGTCAGTCCATATCAATCTTTCTCGTATCTTCGGCGCATGCCAGCAAAAAGTCAATTCATACACTGATCAGTTTCGGGAAGTTCCACTTCATTCTATCATGCCTGAAATTATCATACAGATCCGGTCTCTGTTATCACGAGCGCTTCATGAGCGGTAGGTCAGGTCATTGCGACAAAAAAATGAAGATTCCAAGAACTTCTGAAATGGACTCTGGAAGAAAGATTTTTTATTATTGTTTTATTTTTCAAATACTGCTTTTTAGAATTCACTACAATCATGAGTCTTATATTAATATTAAAATTTATTTCATGGCAAATTTAGATTTGCATTTATATTAACATTGTGTGTATGTGTGTGTTTTAATATATGTGTTTATTATATTAATATAATAAAAATAAATTTTTTTATATTAAAGCCCAGGAAAAAAATTATATATATATATATATACATATATATATATGTATATATATATATATACATATGGACATATTTTTTTATATAATTACATATAATTGTATATAATTTTATATGAAACATTTTTTCCGGGAAGTAATCATCTTACAACTGCAAAACAGATAAAGGATATAATTTAAACATTTAGTATAGATATGAGATAATTAATTTAATTAATTTAATTTAAAAATTTAATATAGAAAAAATATACTAATGTTATAACACACACACACACACACACACACACACACACACACACACACACACACACACACACATTGAGAATATAATGCAATATATATTATTTATTATTACAATTATTTTTTAGTAAAAGCAATTCTGCAGAAAAACTAAACTAAACAAAATAATTTAAAAAACAAATAATTTAAAAATTTATATAACAAATCAAACAAAATTTACATATCATAATTGCACAATAATTGATCATGATATCATGCAAGATATCATTACAATTGTCTTAAATCCTTTAGTCAATTAATACTAGAACCACTGATAGTTACTTTAACTTCATTAATCATTTTTTTTGTATTATACAAAAGTACAAAATATTTAAGAATATAATAAAGAATATAATAAAAATATAATATAATTAAGAATATAATAAAAATATAATAATTCTAACGTTAAAATAATATCAAAATAACTCTTGACTAACCGGAAACAATAGGAAATTAGCAAAATAACATCTTTCGTAGTTCTATTATTAAATTGTAACTCACTTTTAAATATAAGAACATTGAACCTTCATGCGACAAATTTATCGCGACACAGCGTAGAAACCGATGAGGCAATGTCTCATGCAATGCCATAAATGTAAAGTTTCGAAACAAGAAAAAGAACGGAGCGCAATTACGCCGGAAACGATAAACAATCAGACTTAAACGGACGTTCCGTCAATCGACATGAATACATAATATTACTTTGCTATTACCTCTTCCTGAAGCAACGGAAGCTTACTCCAGTCAGTCGCGGAGACGAGCGCTCCAATGCGCTCCGATGACCGGAGTCCGGTCCAACGCTGAACAATTCGCCATTCGCTGTTCGCAGCAGCCGACGCTCAGAAATATGGGTGACGGGCGCGCGGATGTCGTAATGCGCCGACGGTGCCAAGGGAGGGCGGCACTGCCGACGGCTCGCGTGCAGCACGCCACGTTGGAAGACTTGACGGATCGTCGCATCTTGCCGGACTCCCGTACACCGTTTCGATCGAGGAATTATCTCTCTGTTTACGGCCGCCCGGACACGAGCCAAGGTGAGAGCGCGTCGTTTGATCGAAAAATCGATTGTCGATCATCTCGACGATCGCGTCTCGCTCGCGAACAACGGGGACGCAGTCGGTCCCCGACGCAGCGGCCGCAACGTCGACTGCATTTTTTGACATTATCGTCCCACTGCGTTTACGTGCAATTAATTGTTATTGTTCGGATTTTTCTGCTTTGGTGCCCACGAAAGGATTTATTTTATAATCTATTAAGACGTGCGACTTACTAATACGAAATGTATGGAATGTTAAAACTAGATTTTTCTCTTCTATTATATATAGATGAAAGTCAAGGAGCTACTGAAGACAGTGAATGTAGCATGGTCCCCGCCAGCTCAACATCCCATTATGCTGGCTGCTGGGACAGCAGCACAGCAATTGGATGCCAGCTTCAGTACTTCCGCCAGTTTAGATCTGTATTCGCTGAATTTACAACAGCCAGGATACGAAATGGAGCTTCAGGCTAGTGTCCCTAGTGATCATAGGTTGGTGACTCACGTAAAATTAAAATTTAATATACCGGATTGATTAATGATGTGACATCAATTTAGATTTCACAAAATTATCTGGGGATCCTATGGAAATAATCCAGCAGGTATAATCGTTGGCGGTTGTGAGGATGGTACCATAAAAATCTATTCTGCTGCGAAGTTGTTGGCCAGAGAGAGTAACTGCCTGATAAACAGTCCTCATAGGCATACTGGTCCTGTCAGAGCAATGGATTTTAATCCCTTTCGAGAAGAAAATCAGCTGGCTACAGGTGCAACAGAAAGCGAGATCTACATTTGGGATATTAATACAAACACACCGACAACTCTTTCTAGAAGCCAACAGTCAGAAGATGTTCAACACATTGCTTGGAACAAACAAGGTCTTTATACCAATTTTTGCTCAAAAAAATTGCATGCCAAAACTAATTATTTATGCAAATCTGATCTATTGATAGATAATATGATTTTTGTTTTATTTTACAGTACATTTAAAAGACATTCTTGCTTCTACATTTTCGCAATGCTGCATTATATGGAATGTGAAAGAAAAGAAGCCAATATTTAAACTGACAGATGCAAATTCAAGGGTACAATTTTTTCCATTTTGACACTATGATACACGAAAATTTGTTTAGAGAAAATCTTACAATTTTTATGTTCCAATTATATATAGGTACGCTGGAAAGTTGCTCAGTGGCATCCAGATATTGGAACACAGTTGTGCTTAGCATCTGAAGATGATCAAACACCTATTATTGAATTATGGGATGTAAGAGTTCCGACGTCACCTTTAAAAACTTTACAAGGTCATCAGCGTGGTGTTCTTTCAATTGCATGGAATCCACAGGATGCTGATTTACTCCTGAGTTGTGCTAAGGATAATAGAATTTTGTGTTGGAATCCCAATTCAAATGTATTGGTACGTAATGCTTTAAATATGTATTCCAATAAATTAGTGAAATTTTAAATATCATTTTTTAATGAGACAGAATGGTGAGGTGATATGTGAGTTAGCCCAAACAGCTCAGTGGAACTTCGATGTGTCTTGGTGCCCAAGGAATCCAGGATTAATTGTTGGCAGTAGTTTTGATGGTCATGCTGTTGTCTATTCTTTATTAGGTGGACAACAGCAAGAAACATTTAACAAAATAGGAGATTCATTCCCAGGAATGGATCCTTTCACCCAATCTACAGTACAAACAGGAACGACGGCAGTATTAACGAAGGCTCCTAAATGGTTAAAAAGACCATTTGGAGCATCATTTGGAGTAAGTTTTTAATGCTGCTTCATATTATAACAAATAAAAAGAATACTCTTTTGTAATAGAAATATAAGTATTTAATAAAAATGTCACATTTTCAGTTTGGTGGTAAATTAGTGATTTTCGAAAATCAGCCTGCTGATCCGAATTTAAACAAGAAAGCAAATAGAAAAGTTATTATATCGCAAGTAATTGTACAACCCAGTCTTATTCAACGTTCCAACAAATTAAAAGCAACACTGGAAACTGAGCAATTCAATGAGTTTTGTAAGGAAAAGATGGATAAGTCTCCAGATGAACATACCAAGAAAGTCTGGAGATGCGTACGTGCTTACTTTGATGAAAATGTGACAAAGAGTATATTGGAGATATTGGGCTACAATATCGAGACAATGAATAATAAGCTGAATCAGTTTGTGTCTCAAGATGATATAAATAATATCGTAGAAGGTGTTTCTAATCTTAATAATGTAAGATTTTTTGATTGATATTTACATTACACTTTTGTTGTATATAATTTGTTTTAATATAATAGTATTTTACTATAACATTATTTTAACATTAATTATGCTTTTTGATTTAGGTATTAAATGGAAATGTTATGGTCGGCAGTACTGCATTTGATGCTATTGCACAAGAACAAAGCAAAAAAATATCGTTAAATAAGCCTACAGATAATACTTATCTCATAAATACTTCTGATGGTAATCAATATACATTGATGATATCAATATTGTGCTACAATAAATTTACAAACGATTTATATTTGCATTGGTTTTTTTAGATGAGGATGGTCTTATCACTCAAGCTATCCTCTTAGGAAATATTGAGGCCGCTGTATCTTTGTGTTTTGCTAGCAAAAGATACGCCGACGCTATAATTCTTTCGATGGCTGCTGGTCCCGAACTATTAGCACGTACCCAATACAGATACTTTTTAGAGCACTCTAGTGCATTAAATTCTCTTATTAATTCATTAGTTAGTGAAAATTGGGCTGAGGTTGTTAAGAACAGTGATATAAAGTGCTGGAAAGAAGCATTAGTTGGTATATTTACACATTCCAATATACAGGAACGATCTGCCTTATGTGGTAAGAATACGATAATATTTCAGAGATAATTTATTGTAATCATTTACTGTTTTTATATGTTTATAATGAATTATATATAATAGATATGCTTGGCGATCGCTTGATGTTGTGTGAAAATTCTGTTCTTAAAAAGCAAGCACAAATTTGTTACATTTGCTCCGGCAATTTGAATAAATTGATTGAAGTATCTGATGCTGATATTCAAGAAGTGGTAGAATTGATTGTAATAATGCAGAAAGCTTTGGAATTCCAAGGTATCGGGGAAGTTCAGATACAAGACAAAATTGCTACTGTGCTGTCTCAGTACGCTGAGATGCTAGCGGCAGAAGGTGATCTAGAAGCTGCCTTGAGTTATCTCGGGAACAGTCAAGAGCAAAGAATTTCGATGCTGAGGGATCGCTTGTGTAAAGCTTTAAGTTATATGCAAGAACAGAGGCAGGTTACAAAACCTGTAGCTCAGAATTACTATTATGAACAGACACGAAGAGTATCACAAGGCCCGTGCAATCCGCTGCAGCAACCATTACAGCAAACAACACCTGTGCAGAATTGGAACACAACTCCACTGAAACAAACTTACGGAGCTCCTACAAATCAGTTTAACGCTCAGACATCTCAATTATACGGAATGCCTCCTCCTCCTCCTCAACCTCAAGTGCAATCTACAATTTACGATCAATATTCTACATCACATGCATACAATCAAGTTCCAGTAGCACAGCCTCTTCCTCCGCCTCCACCGACATCCGGTTCCAATTTGAGTGGCTCGAGACCGTCCAGTGTCGGGCCACAATCAAGAACGAAATATCTAATAGATCCATCTGTGAAATCCACTCCATCATATGGTCAGAGTACTTTCCCGCCGTCAAATCCATTGTACAATTCTCAGCAAATCTCACCTGTCCCCGGCTACCCTCAACAAAATTCATATCAACCTCAGGTTCCTATACCGAGTAACATCTATCCCAGTCAACCACCAAGTTTTATGAATAATCCTAAAGAACCAGAACCATACAAACCGCTTCAGCCAAGCATAATGTCACCGTTACAAAATGTACCACAGACTCAAATGTACGATCCTGTTAGAGCCCAGCCTACTTCACAGACGCAGACATACGGGAGCGAAAATGCTTATCAATTACCGCCGCAATCATCTGGATGGAATGATCCACCCATTGCGAAAAGTTCTAGACCACAGGTAAATCATCTCGAATTTAGTCAATTGCTCAGTTCGGATTAATAACTCCTCGTGTTATTTCCTTGTCTTTCGTTTAAGTAAATCTCTTACATTTAGATACTGATATATGTATATATTAAAAATATAGCCAGTACTGGCACTATACAACGAAATGTCTGCGGAACATTCTGGTACTAGGAAGTGGAAGGCAAAACATTCAAAGGGTGTAGACGTTAAGGTAGTCGGCTTCACATGTCGAGAATGCTATATTTACAATGTTTCACACATATATATATATATATATATATATATATGTATAATTGTAGAATATATATTATGTTATCTACGTTCCTATATTTAATAGAATTAATCTAATTGATTATGATGTAATCTTTTTATATATTTGTGTGATATGAACTAATAAGCGTGTCATATAGAACAAAAAGTTCAAACTGCTTTGCATTTTGAAATTGACGTTATGCAGATTATTGTCATTTATTTGTATTGTCTTATGCGTCATAAATTTTATAAGCGTAAAGAACTTTTTTCATACATTTAATTGATCATTTTAGTATCAAAGTGAATTTGTGGAGTTTTGTTGTCTGAAAGCTTTTATGGTGTTATAAATGCGTTATCAATCACCACTGCAAAGTGGCTGAAAAGTTTATATTAAGAATGCATCGTTAAGAATGAATTATTTATATTTTTCAGTCGAAGACTGATTATCATCCACAAAATCCAATAATGCATCCATTGCAAACTAATCAATCAGAACCGAGTGTAAGTGTCTTACATATAATTTCTGTGCATGTATTTATATGCGTGCATTTATACGATTTATATTTTGACATAACTTGTTTAGCCATTACCTCAAGACAATTTCTATCAAGAATCTCCCGCCCTTTATAATCCGCAATTCAGGCAAGGCGTACCGAATACGGTACCACTTAACAAACCAGTTGAACCATTGCAACCTGTAATGCCTGCAAGGGTTGCGGAACCTGAGAAACCTAAAGCACCTATACCCGAGCAGCATGTGCATTTAAAAACGATATTAGATGAATTAAAAAATCAATGTTATGAAAATGCAAAGAATCCGGTACGTACTCAATTTTAAACATATTATATGTAACAATATCATACATTTACATTTTTTTTATTGTTTAACATAAAACATTTTTTAGCAAATCAAAAAGAAAATAGAAGATGTGTCAAAGAAATTGGAAGTGTTATATGATTGTCTTAGAGAAAATAAGGTGAGTTATAATATTATTGTACATTGTATATATATCTGAAACAAATTGTTTTTTTTTTTCAGTTATCTCAGAATACTTTGCAAGGTTTACATCAAATATCACAGATGATTCAAAATGGCAATTATACAGGCGGATTAGACTTACATACGCAATTAGTGTCAGGACCAGATTTTAGTCAAATAGCTTCCTTTATGCCCGGAATTAAAGTATTACTTCTAAGTGCCCTTCAATTGAGCGTTTATATTAGGTAGAATGCTCAAAAATCTAAATTGTTCATATATTATGAATTTTTATAATTCTAAATAGCCTTAATGAGACAATTATTTGTTATATTAACTTTGTATAACAATCAAGTAAATAATCAATAATGTAGCATATAATTATATATCTGTAAACAATATTATTTGTTAATCAAATTTTATATATCCTGCTTTGAAAATTATATTTTATCTGTTATCAAAGTAATTTTACATTATTTTGTTGGTTATTAATCCTATTATTAAAGATATATATATAAGGAAATAAGATATTTACAGAAGACGTCCATATAAGAGATTTAAAAGCAAGATGTTAAGAAAATCTTGTTTTAATCATATGTATATATAATTATATTAAAATTTATTGTATGAAAAAATTAAATGTTTTTTTTTATAAATCTTGAAGTTTTGGTTTTCACTTTGTATTCAACAATTGCGTTCTAATGCATATAATATATAAAATAGGATTTTGCAATAAGTAAAAAATAATGTTCTTTAATTGTATAAATTTGTATATTATATTTTATAAAATCTTTATAAATAATTTACACAAAATATCACGTAATTTTTGTTAAATAATAACCGGAACAAAAATTGAGTTATGGATGTCGGGAATTATTTCAAAATATTTGATATAAAAATATAATTGTGTACAAGTTATGACTGCAAATACATAGTAAGACTCAAAATTAATTCATTGGATGATTAAACTATGTAGAATGGCACCTTGTTCATTAATAATAAATTTCTGTAACAGTTCATCTAAAGGTTCAATACCGTCCCGTGCTGCTTGTCGACGCATGGCTTGCTTCAATTCTTCGCGTACTCCTTTATCAGCACCACGAGTGGTGATACGGCGACCTAGAATGAATCTCATATAATCTTTTATTTCTACGATACATATACAACGAAATATTAACGAAAGTTATATATACTTTGTATAATTCCTGCCCCTGTCGTTATGTCTAGTGATACACCTCCGCCATGTTCAGTCCATAAATATGTTAATTCTTCTAAAATATCTACACATATTATGTACGGTTGGAATAATGGATAAATAAAACTTCCACGATTGAGAATTCGTTCTGTTATTGTAGTTAAAATACTAGCTTCTTGTGGCCAATCTATCTGCATGAGGACCAATGCATGTCCAATAGCCAAATCTCCAATATTCCCAGGTAAAGAAAAATTTTCCTAAAATAAAATCAATCGTATGTTTATCAATATATTTACAAATATTAAAGGATATTATGACAAAACAAAATTATTACTTTTATAGCTAAAAGAAGCAATCTGCAACAATATTGTAAAATAGGGAAACGGGCGAGAGTCAAATAATGTAAATGTCTCATGCTTGGGACTGTCAGATTATGAGATATTTTGCCTGATGCAGTGGGTAAAGAGTTTGTTACCAGAACGATATATTCCAACATGCCCTAAAAGAAAGATTATTTAATAATTCGAAAAAGGAGAACAAAAATCTGGAATACTCTATGTATAATTAATTAAAGTTTAATGAGAATATAATCATATAACACACCTTATAATCTTTCAAAAAGAAACATGTACTGGCCAAACGAAGATTAGCAGTCAAATTATTCCCTTCTGATAATCTGGCTATTACTTCATGATGTAGACCTTTATACATTGCTAAATCGGTTAAGAAGAGATTTAGCCAATTATCTAATCGCAACTGTTGATTCAGTTTAGTTATTTCTCTTTGAAGATAGTCACTACTGTGTAATAAGTCCCACAACTTTACTGCCAATGCTAGGCCATTGCCATTGTAGTCGCTGTCACTAGTTACTATTATACCAGCATTATCATCTCGCTTTCGCTTTTTCAATTTGGATTCTGGTTCATGGAATTTAAGATATAGATAGAAAATTTAATTATCTAAATAAAATCATGAACGTAGCTTCTCACCTGCAGAAGAATATACTCCTTCCCCAAAAGCTTCTACGAGACAATACATTGTTTCTTCGTTATTAATGAGAGTATTATGCTCATTCAATATTCTCAATAATACTACAATTGTACACATCAGTAACTGCCTGACAATAGGCTCATCGCACAGACCAGTGCTGTGCGCAATTGCATACTGTTGCAATCTATCGCTGTATGTTTCACGACTCCAAGGCATAGCGAATAAACTGTTCAATTCCCATCCTAATTTCTTGCCTATCAGTTCCACGATTTGGAAAAGTCTGTCCCATGGATTTTGAATTTGCGTGTCTTGTGGCTGCTGTATATATGCTAAATAAAATTCTACAGCCTTGCATAACAATCGTAAGCTAAGACGAGGATTCAGTTCCACTACAGCACCACCAAGCAGTGGCAATGCTTCACATGCCAATAATCTTCTGAAACCATTCACAGCTCGACCCGGATGACTGTGTTTCTCCGCAGTTAATAGAGTTTCCACCAAACGTGGCTAAAAAGCAATGCAAATAAATATCTTCTAAAAATGAAGCATCTTAGTTCATATTTTGAGATATGTACTCCATGAGTTGCTATGGTTTGAGGAAACTTGCGTAGTAACAACAGCAATAATTTGCAATGTTCCATTGTGTCTTCGCTATGATCCGCTGTCATCACGAGCAGCCTATGCTGTAAATCCTGTGGGATATGTTGAAACATTTGGCACAAAAATTCAGCCTCGCTATCGCACTGCTCTAAGCGAAGACACGTTGTTACAGTTTCTATCTCTTTCCATATATCGCGATCGTCCGGAAAATTTTGAAATCTGTGTTTACATTAAAAAAGAAAAAATTAAAAGAAAATCATATATATAAAATCTACGTTTAAAAAAAGATTAAAAGAAAACCTAAAATTTTAATAGCGATTGGTACTCACATCTCGCTGAAGCATTTTGCCGCCTCTTTTACATTCTTTGACAATTTTTCGATACGATATGCTTCAAACTGAAAGTGAAAGAGATCGAACATCAGTATCCATATGATTATTACAGACAAATTTTAATTCGAAATCACTAATCACTGAAAATTATAGAGACAATACTTTTCGGAATAAATTACTTTACTTATATATAAAAAAAAAGCAAAAAAAGTATAAATGTATAAAATAAAGAAGAAAAGATCAAAAATATAGGACAAGCCGGCGTGCTAACCTGAACTTTTGCACTGTGCGGAAATAAAGATCTCGCGGTGATCAGCCAGGATTTAGCAGCGTAAATATCCATCGGCATTGCCTTCTTAGCTCTCATTATCAAATAATCTTCTTTGGATAACTGATTATCCGTACTGGACGACTTTTCCAACATGATGTTAATATCACATATGACTTTGTTTGCATACACGTATCTCTCTTCTTTTTTTAAAATGGCTTCTACCTACTAACGAAGGCTAATACGGCCAATATCATGTTTACGGACAAAGTAGCCTTTTGAGTACCAAATCGACTTTAGATCGATTTGCAATACAGTCTTTTAATCGATATCAAACTTTTAAATTTCAACTCCTTAAAAAGGAGTACGTGAGGCGAGAGCTGGGATCGAACCCAAAACCCTTCGACTACCAGTCGACCACGCAACGTTTGAAGCCACGCGTCGCCTCAAACCATCCTTACGTGTATGCGTATATACGTGTATACATATGATTCGCAATATCACACGACTCCGTGATTTCGAAACTCCATTTTCCACCGTGTGTATGATCCGTACATTTATAAATATATCAAACTATTCGTAGATGGCAGTAGATGATTTGTCAGAGCGCTCGATTATCAGCGAATGCTCGATTACGAACGCCGAATGAGTATCTGCTGCTGTTAATTCTTAATTCTTTAAAAAAAAATACATGTGTTTTATTAATGAATTGTTTATTAATGTTTATTAATGAATTGTTTATTAATGTTTATTAATGAATTGTTTATTAATGTTTATTAATAAATTGTTTATTAATGTTTATTAATGTTTATTAATGAATTGTTTATTAATGTTCATTAATGAATTGTTTATGATAAAGATTGAAGATTATCAAAATTTCGTTAATTTTGTAAGTTACGTGCGTAACTTGGAAATGTTCTCTATGCACTAACGCCATCTTGGCAGATACGTGTTATTGCCACGAAGATTTCCGTAGCTGTAAAAGTAGTATTCTGAGATATCGCCGTCGCACGATCATAAAATCATTGTTATTTATTTTTTCTCCAAAGAAAAATAAATTATCGCTATCTGCAAGAATATTTAAAAATGTCGAAGACTATAATATTAAAAATTTATAACAATTTTAAATATTATGAAAAGTAATAAAAATAATAAAAGATTTATCAAAGTAATAAATAATATTAAAAACTAATAAAAAAGATATATGAAAATTAAAATATAATATTAAAGATACGGATTTATAGAATAAAATTAAAATTAATGTAAATTTTTTAAAAATAGAAGAAATATTGTGCGACACACACGAAAGAGTGACTTGAAATTATTTTGAAATGAACATTCTTTCAAAATTGTACGTAAAATACTCAATTAATTTCGATTATCGCACAATAATATCTTAATGACCGAGGTCTCATTAATCACTAGGCGATTCGCGTCAATCCGGCGGCTCAGAAACCGACAACGATTTTTCTCGAGATTTTCCGGTCGGGACGGTGCGACCGGCAACAAAGGCGTAATTTTGCAAATCCCCTGAGCGATATGGAACGTCCACGATCGCGCGCGCGCGGGGCCCCGAGTAGTTCCATTTATAAAGATATAACAGCGGCCAAATCCGCTTACTCCGCGATTCCGCTATGAGCCACGGTAGGCGAAAAGCTCCCTTAAGTGGTTATGGCGCTTTGGCTTTGTATCCGACGGCTTTCCGACGACTCGGCTTAAGTATCGGAAATAAAGCTCCATCGGCTGCGGTCCGGCGCTCGATTTATGCGCGAGGAATGGAGTCGCGATCGAGATCGTGCTGAAAGACTGCGAGGACCGCGATGATCCATCATCCATCGAGTCCCCTCGGCGATGTTTCGCATGATCGCGCTACGCTCGTTGTAGAATTTTTAGAACGGAACGATCTTTCGAACGAAACGTAAAACTTTTTTTGATCACTTACTCTACACTCATTGTCAGAGAAAAAATGTTGGCAACCACAACGCGATAACTCTGAAATTTAAGTATTCTAGCAACTAGTTTTGTAAAGTCAAGAGAATGGAAGGCAATACTAAGAACTAATTAAAATATAATCACGGGAATAAATAAAATGACTTGAGATGACTTAAGATTTGTAGCTGCGGTAAGAAATTGTTAATGAAATTATGTTGATGTAGTTGGAGATGTGTTAGTATTATTTTATCAGTTATATAAACTCTATTAAATAAAATAACAACTGTGTAATATAGTATAGTTATATTAATATATTATAATTATAGTAATGATTATGTTATAGTTATAGTAACAATATAATATAATAGTTTATAACAATTATATTCTTTTGATTGAAATATGAACATTTGATTTTCCTGAAAACTTTCGACATATTTTATATAATTATTTTACATGTATACAACTATTTTAATACTTTTTTTTTAAATCTATCTAACCATGCTTAATCATTAGTAATAATTGTAATGTTAGCATTACTTTGTTTCCTTAATTTATACAACTTATTTATTTTTCTTAATCATTTTTCTTTTCACTTATTCATTTTTTTATTTTTATATTTCATCTTATTTTACTTCAATTTTGATGAGCTATTCTTTTTCAATTTTCTTTGGCCCCTTTTTCTTTAATAAGTAGTATTGTTGCGATTATTGCGAAAATAATAAATTAAACAAGAAATAATAGATACTTTTAAGACGATGATCCTCAAATATTCTTCTCAAAAATCAAAACAAGATAAGTTTTTTCGCGAATATCTTTGAAATAGCATTCAAAATTAGAAAGTGTTGAATAAGAAAGTGATAAAATCGTTACTTTCGCACAGTAACAATATCTTTTTTTTCTCGTTTCTCATGATACAGTCTTTCATATTACGGGAAATGAACGTTCGAATACAGCGCTAATTATTTCGAGTCTACGCAGGAGTAACGCACATTTCGTACAACTAAATTTAGCGAATACGAGACAGCTAGAGGGATACAGCCGGTGGCTGCGTTAGTTATCCTCTGTTTGGGAGAGTCCTCCTCCCCTCTCATCCTTGGCGGCTCACAATGACATTAAAATTACCGAGGAAATTCAATTCCTAGATATATCCTGCGCTCGTGTGCTCCGCCATGCGCGAAGAAAAGCGAAAAATCATGGTGGACAGATGGCAATGTTAATTCGAAACGTCGAATACGCTCAGGTAAGGAATTAATTAACCGCGCATGATTCGACAAATAGTGATGCAAAAATTAAGAAACGATCTGTTATGTTTTCAACAAACGAAAGGAAATGTGGATTTGGCGCGAAAGGAAGACTTCGTAAATTGGAATAGGTCGGAGCTAGTGAGCTTATCGTTCTATTAAAATTTTCTAGGAGTAGAGATTTCTTAAGATATCATTTGGTATTTGGTAGATATTTATAGTCGGTTCTTATATTTAAGATCGTCTTAAGCACAATCTTGAGATGTCATGAGCCAATCACAGAGCCATTAATATCTTAAGACATTACTTAAGATGGTTTTGAAATAAGTCTCGACTATGAATACCAATAGTCTCTGCAAAAAGTGACTGGAATTGGAAATATATTAATATTTATATTTTTTGTATAAAAATAAATGTTACATACATAAAATAATGCTGACCATACTAATCAGCAAACAATTTCGATCTTTCAAGCAAGTTGCACAAGTTATTAAAGAAATATGCGATTAATTAATGGAAATTTTGCCAGAATCAAAATGAGCTAAAATTATCACGTACGGTATTATTACACTAAAATTTGATTGCCATTGAAATCATTTAACAAATATTTACACAAGTGCTCATAGCTTCATGAAAATCTCTGCTAAGATATCAACGGTGAATCATCAAGTTGATAGTAAAGTAACGTAATATAGCATAGATATAGTAACGTAATATAGTATAGATATAGTAACGTAATATAGTACAAAATATGAGAGTTTAATCAAAGCACTTTTTAAAAAAAATTTTTTTTATTTTCAATTTTTTATAACTTATTTTCTCCTAAGACACACTTCTTTCAGAGAAATTTATCTTAACAGAAACGTAAACGTACCGACATAATTATTAAAAAATATTTATACTATAATGAGTATTATATATTACATTATATGTTATATTATATTATATAAATTATATGTTATATTATATATAAGTTGATATTTTTGTAATGGTTTACAATATATCTTGAATTAGATTTACTCTAAAGGGAAAATATAGAGTAGTTTTAATTTTGCAAACATTTTTTCGATGTCTGTTTAAATGTTTTTTTTTGGAACATTTTTGATGTTCGAATTGGGAACAACTTCCCAACTCGCCGAAGAATTTCTTCAGGCTGAAGATTCATTTGTCAAAAACACCCTGTACATGTCGCGCATAGCCACGTAACCAGTAACCACTATGGATAGCTTAGGTTGGTTAGTTAGCGTGCAAGTACACGTATCAAAGGCACTCAGAATCCGAGCTTAACAAAGGCAGCTTCGGGTTTACCAACCGTGTCACGTAGTACGTGTATACCTTACCTGCCCGCGCTTCGCAAAACCTAAACCTCCTGGCGGGCCGTATAACTTTGGCCTTAATGCGCTAGCGGGATAAGTTTCGGGCGGGTCAATTAAAACTAATTATTCCCGTCGGCGTAATCGGAGCTCCCGCGGGCGATTGCGGCTAATTGTATACGCAAGGGCATGTTTAAAGGGAGCCACCGTTAGCACCGTCAGAAAACAACACCGAGGGTTTCCGAGATAACTCTCGCGAAACTTCTCCGTCCGGTGATCAATTTCCAGGAATCAAGGTCTCGCGAAAATCCGATATTAAACTTTAATGCTGTAACATTATTAATGCCATTGAAAATATAACGAGGAGAATAAACAATCGATATAGGAATATAGATAAATACAGAAATCGATATTGCGTATTCGAGCAACACGTAAATATTTTCAATTAAATCACAATGGACTCTACATAAAATTTTATTTTAATTCGAGAATATATTTTTGTCGAAGTATACTTAACATAATTTTTTTTATCTTTTTAGAGTCGGAACTAATGAAATTGAATATGTATATCTATAGCTTGATTCCATTAAGATTCTTTCAATTTTATTTTTAATTTCGTATGCAACTAACAAACATATTGCATAAAACGTCGATGCATAAAACGAGGGAAGCGTTATAGTAACCATAAGGATGAAACTTGAAATATATCAGCGTGACGTAGTTAGATACCACTTGGATCACAGAGGTGTCGATAAGCATCGCAAATTCGGTCTCGTACGCTTGCACGACGCTCCTCCACGGCGGGGGCTATCACAAATTTCAAGCCAAATGTGCAACTAAGTACCTACTTAGGCCCCGTTTGACACAGGGGATTGAGATCGCATTTGAATGGGAGATTTAGCCGACGGATTTTCGTCCCGAATTGAGCTATTGTGCCCTTTTAAAACGACCACCTGACAGCCCTTGACACGCTACCGTTTGCCTTTCTGTATTTTAAACGCGTTCCCGACATCATGGATACATCACTCACCGAATCTCGACTGACAACGGAATTCTTAATCTTTTCCGAATCGCATTATGTCTTGATTTCTATTGTTACGTCATCGAAAAATTGATACAGATCAACGTGGAGACATCTTAAAAATCGAAGCCGAAGTCGCGCGAAAGTATGTTGCGTATTAGTCACGTTTCATAATAAATTATTGTAACATTTATAATCACTTAATTTTAATATGTCTAAATATTATTTTTTATGAAATTTAGCTATGTACGTACTTATTATTACATGTACAAATATTGAAAATAATTGTCAACAAATATGTACTTTTGCGCGAGCTTTACCTCAATTTTAGCAGCTGCATTAACACTACTTTTTCCAAGCCACGGCATCAATCTGCCCTAGAGCGTAACACGAAAATTTAATAGGCGCGTCCACGCCCAAAAAATTAGCCCAAATGAATAAATACGAACAGGCTCGATACGAAAAGAATTGACTCCCTGGTGACTGCGCTTTCTTTTTTCCAGCGTATTTAAAAAATGCGTCATTACTTTCGTTAAAATTTAGAACGTTCTTACCGGACTCGTGATATTAATATGATAAAATACAAATAAAATTGATCAGATAATTTCGTGATAAACAAAAATAAAGGACGATGATCCTTTGACAATACTTTCTCAGAGCACGAGATGTTTTGGCACCCTAACGCGCAGAAATATTCGTCCCTCTTGTAATACGTCACCCTATCTATCGAATTATTTTGATTCTGCGATAATTCACCCTTAATACGTCGTTCCCCTGCTACGTAAAGCGAGAGAAAGAGGAAAATGGAGATTCGATCTTTTTGATGGAAATTCGAAAACATCACGCGGTAGCTGCTTTTCCTGAAAATTCGACACGAGAGATTAGCAAGATTTATAAAAAAAAAACTGCAAGCGATTCTATTACAATTTCAAGTTTAAAAATATTTGTTAGAACAAATATTAATAAATAAAATTATATATTTCAAACAATAAAAAAACAATATAAGGACAATATAAAACAATATAATCTTATTGTTTTATATTGCTAAATTTAGTTTAATAAATATAATAAAATCATATATAGTAAATTTCATTCTCGGAATTTTCTAAAACTCTGTGTATGTATGTGTGTTGTTAAAATTAACATAATCAGTGAAATTGTGTTAGTATGTAATCTTAAATAAAAAAATATTTTTATCTTAAATAAAGAAAATATTTTGTTAGCAACAATCCGACAGCATTTGCAATTATGCGTTTTATTACATTGCGGTTTCCCCGAGGAAAATCTTCTTTCGCCGTATGTTCGACACGATGATCGAGTGCGAAGGAGGGCTCTCTAAAGTTTGTCGGACAGCTTAGCGTCGTCACGCGGTCTCCCCGATGAAAGAATGATCGTTAGCACGATTCGCGCGATTCGCCGAATCCTTTGGCTGTGTCGAATCGGATCGAGGGAGGAATGTGTCGAAGCCGATTTCAGCGTAATTTTTGGAAAGTACAGCCGGTCGCGTATCGACGCGCGCGCGCGCGCGCGCGCGATAATCCGTCGCGACGACCATTGTCGACGTGAAATTGTATTTCGTCAATTAGATTTTCGGCGTTTACGGTTGGTTAATCCAACGCGCCGGGCCCACAATGGACGCACGCCACGTGGACAGCTGTACACGTCGCGATACATACTTCTGCTCGCGCCAGATCACCCACCCTCGGGGACTTCGCCCGATTCTCGCATTATTATAATGTGGCCTCGGGCCTAATTTTAGCAGATCACGAGCCCGTGCCTAATTCATTGTCCGTATTCAGGGTCGCGATGAGTGCGAGATCAGTCAGTGGATCCGGATAATTGGTAGCGATTCCGCTTCGACTAATTCGAGATGATTGAAGCGTAGAATAATTTAAATACCTATTTGTTTATTCCGATTGATTATATTAAGTGGGATCGAACGAGCATTTTAGTACGATATTAGTAATCTTGCATTTAACGATAAAAATTTCCAATTTAATTTATTAAAGCTAGTACAACCAGAAAAACATTTGAGGCACATTTTGTGCGCTGATAGAAGGTACTGTAAGATTTTTCTCGAGGCGCACATTTTATTATTTATCTCGTTTATCTCGTTTACAATTTGCAATAGAAATATTTAACACGATTTCGAATTGGGATATTAAAGATCGAGATAAAAATTCGAAAAAAAAACTCTTCCATTAAGACGTTCGACAGCGAAAGAAAAGCGCCGGCGAGTCTTTCGGCAGTACTTTGCTCTTAATTGAAATGCCTCGAAGATCGTCTCCCGAACGGACGGATTTGAATATTCCTTCGGCTAATTCCCGACCGACAAAAGATGTTATTCTCTCCCCTCTCTCGTCTCAAACTCGCGAACCTCTTCCTCGCTCTTTCGTCCCGTGTTCCCGGGGGAGTCGAAGTTTGCGCCGAGCGTCTTGGTTAATCACTATAATTGATATTCCGCTGATATCACCGTCGCGAGTAACGGAGTAACGCGGTAACGAAGTAACCCGATTAAAGGGGGCCTCTTATTGGCTTGCTCGCTCATTCTCTTGGATTGAATTATATTATTACCGCCGGAGAGGGAGGGAGAAAGAGAAAACGGGTGAGACAGTTTCCTGTCGCGAACTAGACAACGATCTTCGAATCGAAGAATACGGCGAACAAACACCGATGAGGTCGATGTATTCTCATTGGTGCCCTCGCTTGCAATTATTACTCACAAAATTTGCTCGATACAAACAGAGAAATTGAATGGATCGTTGCAGGAAAAACATATGAGAACATATTTTTGTTAAAAGTAAAAAGAATAAAGAAATATTGTATCTAATTTAACGTAATTAAATACGTATAATGATTAAGGAATAAAAAGATTTAAATAAAATATAACTCTATCTTAGCATAATATAAAATGGCATTGTAAATAGAAATTACGACAAATGTAGACTCTCAATTTTTTAGAAAAAAATGCATTGTTTCCAATGCTAATTATCTGTTCACGTAATAACGCTTTGATTTACAATAATTTATTAAATGATCGATAAGACAATACAATCTATCTTAATGACAATATTATCCTTGACTGTAACAATGTCGCTATTATCTTTGATGAAATGTCGAGCGATCGCATTTATGAACTGAAAATAATCATTATCCCGAAGCGGCTCGCGCGTTTCCAAGAGCCGAGACAAAGGTGTCGTGACACCCGTTCTTTCCGGCAGCAGCGATTCGTTTAGCAGGAACAATGACGTATCGGCGACTTCCGGCACGCGGGGCCAACCGCCGGAATCCTCCGCGCACGGCGCACAGGACTCCATTGCGGCAGATCCTGGGGAACCGCATCACGCAAGGGCGGTTACGAGTACGGGCCGCTGATTTCCGACGTTAATGACATATTTGCGACAATAATGTTCTGTGTAAACGAGTATATTATATAATGGCGAACTGCGCTGCCGCGGGAAACTGAGAGGTACGCTCAGGCTCGGACTGAAAAGATCTTTTAATAAAATAAAATATATATATAAATTTTTAATTTCAATAATATCAATATATATAAATTTAAATAATATATATATAAAAGAAAGAATTTAAATAAAAGTTAAATTTGTATTTTTCTTTCTTTCTTATACCGATTCTTTTTAATCTTTTTTTTTGGATCATCTTTTACATATATAATATAAATATAAGACACTAGATGATTCAATCAGAAAAAAAGTTAAATTTTTTCACAAAAAATCCAAGCTTTAATTTTTAATTTTTTGAATAATATATACTTATTTTTATTATTATTATTCTATTTTAATGGAGAATTCTTATCTAATGCCTTAAATAGTGACACTAATGATACTAAATACAACTCACAATTTTGATGAAAAAGAATCTACGACCATTATAAATTATTATTATTATTATTTATATTTTGTATCTGCAATTTCAAAATTTCTAAGGAGTCTTTAATATGTAACATATTGCATTTTTGTAATTACAAAATTCGACAAGACGATACGCACGTATGAGTGTATAGAGTTTGCGATTTAATTTAAAAATTGCAATTTGCGTGATATAGAATAAAGAGATATACAAACGCATTGCTTCTGATGTCGTTGAGAAATTTCTCATTACGTTGCCTGTCCAGTCCGACCCTGAATGCGTTTATGAAACATACGCGTGTGGACGTGCGCAGGTCGTTACATACCGGTCGTGCACACAAGTATCACTCGTGCGTGTACACGCACGGGCCGACACGCGTGCGTTTTCCTTGCCGCACCGCAGCGTGGGTGGAAGATACTCACGGTCGCAGGAAACAGCGCATCATGGTAATAACCGTCATCAAACGACAACCACTTAGAACCAGGTCGAGTTCCACGTGGAAAATTCGTTGTTTTACATCCTAATGCAGGGGCACGATGCACCGTGAATCGCTGAAAATGCAACACGGGAAAACAGTCGCACTCTTTTATCAACGCTTTAATTCTTGCGCTAAAAGATAATTACGGAGTGATATAATTTTTAATGATTGAAATATTAATAAATTAACAATCGATATAATGCTGTGAGCAATTTTAAACGCAGTACAATATTTCATTGTTGTGATTAACCGATCGAAACAAGCTGCAATTTTATGAACAAAAATTGTTTTTCCGTCTTTTCAAAATTATGTTAATAGGATTTTTTGAGGTGTCAAGTTGAATCTTTATTAAAATGTTTCAACAAGTTTTTAGATATTTTGTATTATTTATATACAATAACCTTATTTAATAATTGATTCTGGAAGCTATTAAATTTGTTTCTCTACGTCTTCAGATAATCAAAAAAGGACTCGTAATCAGGATGTAAATAGAATACTTTTTTCATAAATAATAAGCATGCAAATAGCAATAAGTTCTTAGTCACAGTTAATTCAGATCCAAAAGTATCGGAAAAAAGGTGATGTTTTAATGACACTTTGATTTGACGTTTATTGCCTTTTTGCGGGAATATCTGTAATTCCAAGCATGGAATGCCGTGTTGATTTTGTACCAGACATGCTCGTTCATGGACGCAGGAAACGGCGCATCATGGTAATAACCGTCATCACACGGCAACCAGTTAGAGCCGAGATGGAAGATTCGCGGAAAATTCACCATAGCTACGATGAAACAATATTTCAAAATAATATAACAGAGATGTATCCCCAATTGAAATAAGACAGTTTAAAATAGACATCCGTACACCTAGCAGTCATTACGTAATCTTTTTTTTGTTAGAAATCTATATTAAATATTATTTCTCGTAATATAGAAGAGAGAAAAAAGAGAATTGAAGAACTTGAATTTATGGTCGTATGCTAAATTAACAAGCTAAATTCTATTTCTTTCGAGATTATTTAAATATATTTAATTTTATGTGCATTCAAAATATGTAATATAATTTTATTCAAATTCTACTTTGCCAGATGGCATATTACAAAAAAAGTTCGTAATAAACTAAGTTTCCTTTTTCTTATATCACAATTAACGTTATGATTTGGAAAAGTAATTACAAAGGTAATAAATTAAGACTGCATTATTGCAATCGAATATAAAGTCATTGACAAGTCTCCAAGAGCATGTAGAAACCTATTGTACAATACGTTAATGTCACTGGCTAATTATGCGAAATCCACAAGGTAAATTTGATTTAACTGAAGCATCGTTCGCTAACGAGCGGTCGTGATGTTGGCGCGGCATTAAACTGTCCGCAATATCCGCCATTTCAAAACGGACCGCGAACGAAATAGGAAACAAAAAAATGAGAGCGGGATAGAGAGCCGAGGTAAGAGAGAAAGAGAGAACGGGACGGACGGACAGAGAAATTACAGCCGCATGCTGCATTCAGGAAACGACGCATTCTATTGTGCTTTTGTCATAGTTAAACTGTCAGGCCGATTCTGCGTCAAGCCAATTTATGCTCACGTGTCCCGATTCGCCCGCGATCCTCTGCTGCTACACGTACCGGCGTACGTTATGCTGCCCCGCATAATTCCACGGAATTTTCTGCGGCTGCATACGAGACGTAACAAAAAAGAAACGGCGAACAACGGTGCTCGACATTGCGGAACAATTTGCGTGGGTGCCAAGTGCTCGTTCACACTCACACGGAGATTTTTACGCAGGATCGCACAGATATTCGTTTATCGTTCCATTGAATTAGTAATTTGTGAAACAAAATGTCGTCCCAATAAAAAAAAAGTTACTTCAAATCTTGCTTGCCAAATTTGTAGACATGTACACACAAACACACACACACACACACCCACACAGTATTTTAATAAATTTCCATTTAAATACAGACACAGTAACAATTTTTATATCTACTATTTATACAATATTATTTATACATCTATAAACATTACAATTATAAAAATATAGCAAATACCATAACTATATAATTATAAAAAAAACATTTATAACATAATTATAAAAAAATATTTATAAATATCCATAACTATATAATTAAAAAATATTTATAAAAATATTCATTAATATTCAATCAACACAAAAATTCAAATCGTTTAATTCAAGACAATTAAAAATGTTTAAAAAATTAGAAATATTTTAAATATTTATTTTTCTGATATTTTTCTTATATGTTTCTAATTCTAGTATTTTTTATAAAAAAATTAATAAAACATAAGACATATAAAATAATAAGACAATAAAAAAATAATAGAAGATTTACCAAAAAATGTTCGAGCACGTTCAAATGAAGAAAAGAGATTACAACGAGGAAGAAAAATGCGGTGACATAAAAAAATTGCGACAATTTGCATAATATCGAGTAAATTAATTAGCGCATTGCTACCTAGCGACGATGATCACATCCGAGCGAGCCCGATTCGTTTGGAACCCGCGAAGTTTATTCCAGCTTAACGATCGCCGCTCCCCCGGACGGCTCGCAAATCGCAAGAGGCCAGGACTCGGCGGTGGGCAATTAGCGTAATTAAATAATAATTGAAAGGAGAGAACGGTTGGTCGAGAGCTAGTAATCGAGCCACGCCCCGAGCGTTCGTGATATGCCGACCAATCGGGCAGGACGACAATTTCTTCCCGACTTGACTTGATCGAAACTTCATAAAGAGTGTGCTCTTCCAACAAGAGCACTCTAAATCCAATAAGCTTCATTCGCGAGCCTCACGATCGCTAACTAGTTGAACTGAACTTTTTTAATTATGCATTACGTAATGATCATAGCTTCATAATTATGTCTATTGATCGTCGCGTTTATTATGAGTAAAGAACGAACTATTCTAAAATTAATAATTATGATCGATAAGTTTGATCGATAAATGAATTAACGAATTGATCAAACTATTTGAGCTTTAGATATTCGAATAAATAATACAATTTACTAATTACAAAATTAATTAGTTTTGCATAGACTTGACTTAAAATTTAATCAAGGGAGTTTTAATGTTACATGAAAAAATGTTATATATATCATGTTATATATAAATTTTTAAATAGATTTTAGTGAAAAGTAGTTCAAGAAAACATTTGTTGTAATTTGTTTGTAAATATTTTTTATGATTCAATTCTCTTGCAGTTATTAAAACACACTTCATTATTCGGAATTGGGAAGGATGGAGAGATCTTTTGCTTCTGTCATGTATTTTAAATTATTCCCTCAAACAAATTGCAATATACCGAAAGTATCGGAAGTGCGAAATGGTTAGCAGAGACTTTCATTCGCGGCACATAACGAGGCAATTAGTCGAGGTGCTAAAATATTTTATGGTTTCAAGGAAAAGTGGTTTACGCACTTAAATATAGGCGATTCTGCTCGGTCGACGCTTTCGATGTGGATGCGATGTGCATGAATAAAACATTATTTCAAGGGGTTCAAGAAACGGACAAGCTTTGAAAAATACTACTCATCAAAAGTAATATAATTCTTTTCGCGCATTAATAGCCACATAATATTACGATTACATCATATAAATATAATGTATATCTACACACACAAAAAATATATAGAAACATTATAGTTTCCTGTCAATTTGTATATTTGAATTGTTTTTTTCTTTTTTTTTTTTTTTTAGTAAAATTTGATTGCAGAAATATAAATGAATGTCAAACTGAATGTCTTAATTATTAAATTTAAAAAGTGCATTATTATTTATTTAGACTTTTTAAATTTAATTCATAAAAATTTTTCAATTTTTCGACGTTACATAATTTAATAACTTTTATAATATCAATAGCTGAAATAGCGGTCATTCTTTTAATGTGGTGCTTACAATTAGGAGAATCTTCTATGAAATAAAACTGTGGCTCGTGTATCATATATCATATTGATAAATGAGTGACATCGTTTAAAGTAGGTCGGAAGAACAATTATGATTTGAGTAACATATCCAATTTAAACGAAATAAATGTATGACGACTATCGCGAAGGGTGGGCTTCGACATCTAGACACTCGGTTCAGGAAATTACGTTATGCCAGCGGGATACCTGTGATTGTAGTCGATGACGTCAGCAGCATCGGTCGTATAATGGAATATTCCAGTGTATGGCGTGCATTAATGATTCCATCAAAGCGTTCGTCGAGGAGTTTACCTTCGTATAATGCGGACATAACGATCCGAAAATTCTTCAAAATTATCGTCATAAAAGATTATTTTGTTTTTATGTGAAATAATTTTACATTGCAGCAAAACATTTTTTTAGAATCATTTAACATTTAGAAAATAAATAAACAAATTTCTTTGAGGATATTAAAATAAAAATACTAGAATTATTTTCTTAAGTGCCTGAAAAGTATGTATAGTACAAAAGCTTTCTTACTTTCGAAGAGAAATCCTATGTAAGAGTAATGTAAAAAAATAACATAATCAAAGATGAAAATGCTCCATTGTTGGTCGCTTGGCTATAGTGACGATTTGGTTCGTGAGAATATACAAGGATTGCTATTGTATATTCTCACGTTTAATTGACTTTTATTGGTGTTACGTCATCCGAATACGGAAATGCGATCGCTGCTTATTTCCCGGTCTTAAGTTTCTAAGGATTTCACGGGGCTCGGAGCCCAAGCTCGTTTCCCGGGAGAAAAACGGAACGATAAAGTGTCTTCATGACTATTTCGGTGGCACGGGTGGCAGAATGTGGATATAAAGTATACGCTCTCTTTTCTAGTGTCTCGGTGATTGCCGGAGTGCCGAAGTACCCTAGGCGACGATGACGACGACAACGACGGGCGATGGGTGGGTGGATGGGTGGCCTCGTGTGTGCAGTCCGTGTACGTGTGGCTCTTCGAGCGGCACCAGGATCTTCCAATGAAATCGCAGCGCATATATATATCGAGTGGTACGACCCGGCGCAGACGCGTTAGACAAGCTGAACCAGACGGGAGGGTGCGTACTTCCACCCTCTCGACTTGATGTGGCGGTGCCGTCGCCGTCGCCGCGGCCGGGGTGTGAAAATCAGGAGCGCGAGCTGCGGAGGAGCGTGATGAGGGTGGCGGGGAATGCCGGCGGTGAGTGAGAAACTGAAACACCCTCCGGGTCCAGTGGACTGCCAGAGAAAGGCGGGCAGGGAGCGGGAAGAGGCAGGATGAGAACGCGGGGGGATGGTTGGCGGCCGCTCGAGTGAGAGGGAGAGATTGCCGCCATTTTACAGTGGCGCGGATCTGCATAACGATCAGAGACTGTCGTGTTTATCAAAGCTTTTCTCCGCCATCTGCATAATTTTCTGCCGCGCCGGGGATGGCGAGAAGGGGTGGCTGGATGGCAGGGAGCGAGAACGGCGCGACGGGATAGAGAGGTGGCGAGGGGGTGGACACTCTTACTCTCCATTCTCGAGTGCATTTTATGTGCACGACTTATGAAACTTTAACGCCCTTACGAATAAATTACGCGGGTAAGCACCAACCGCTGCAGTGCCTCCCGAACGCGTGATTGAGCCATTTGCATTCGAAGCGAAAACGGAGTTAATAAAAAAAAAATATATATATATATATATACATACGGTCTTAAATGTAGCTATCTTTATGTAAAGCTTTGATCTGGTTTTAGCACCTGATAAAACTGATGTAGGAACATTTTTATCGCGCGTTGTCCAAGGAAAAATGCAGAATAATTTTTCTTAATCTTTACAGTTTACATTCACAATTTATTTCTTAGGAAACATTTCTAGTGAAATAAATAAATATTATAATTATATATCAATAAGAGCTAAAATTATTATCATACAAATTTAATGTAAGAGTAACAACCATCTTTACAGAGCCAAAAAGATATCTGATTTCAATGAAGTAATTAGGCAAAATCTGACTTAAGTCTTTTTTTGTCAAGTATCGAGAACATAAAAATCGATCTTTGTCAAAATAAGCCGTCGGTTGAGGACATATGTGTCATGGCATCACGGACGAATTCCCAGAGCAGCCGCCGAGGAAGAGAAATATTTAGTGACAGTCCCCACATATCGAAGGGGTACTCGTTATTAGGGCTCTTATTAACCCAGCATATGGACCAGAAGGGAGACTTCAGATAGCGATCGCGCCAGTTCGGCACTTCTAGCGATCGCAGATACGTACAAGCAGCAGTTTACAGTAACAGGTCCTATTTCAAGGGATTACAGATAGTCGTAATCTGCATCGGCCATCTTCCGCCTTTCGATCCATCGAGAGAGAGAAATGCAAATGCGCGCTCCTTTCCGACCGCAAGGGACGAAGGGAAAAAAAAATGAAATAAAACCGCGACGAGAGAGTAACATTACACCTCATCCCCAGTGGTGTATCGTTTCGTATATTTCGAGATCCGTCGATCGCGACGATAAAACATACTTGATATTTCATAACGTCATCGGGCAATACGGAGCGCTTGTCACTTGCGGAAACCGGTGCGTCACATTTTGAATGAATCATGCAACTTTGTAACCGGCAATAGATCTTATAATTTTTACTCTAAAAGTTAAACGAGAAAAGTTCCTTCGTACAAAAATAGGTTTCTTAACGATCTCTATTTTTGTAATTCTTTATTTTTTTAAAACGTATTTAAGTTTTATAATGGATAAAATAATATCTTAAGTAGTATATAATATCGTTTCACATCGAGAAGAATGAAATAAAACCTTTTATTATATTATATCTATTCAAAATTTTATAATTTAGTGAAATCTAAGAACGCGTTACTTTAGTTCTCTCATAATGATCGATTATTCATTCTATATGTGCGTCTTTTATATCGACAAAAGCGAAGCTGGAATCGAAGCTTGACCGGTCATTGAACGAAAAGGTGTCGGGGCCCCTAATACGCACATAATGGCGTGAACAAATTCAAATTAAACCACTAGGGTGTTTATCGACGAACCCGAACGAACGAAACGGTCGAACGGTTACCGCGTTAGTTCACCTGATTTGGAGGCTTAATGAGCCCGTTGACACTTTGATGCAGAGCGTACCGCGTGTCGCCGGGGAATTGCCAGCTCAATAATTCAGAGCCGGCCGTAATGGAACTTGTCCGCGGGACTCGATCTATCATAGGAAATTGCACGGAGCCCTTTTACCGGCGCTCATAAGAAACATACATATTAGAGGAATAACGGCCAGCTCGCTCGCCTCGCTTGCTCGTAACCCGCTCGTCTGTCGTTTCGCCTTCCGAGAATTGATTAGATCCCGGAAATCAAATGGACAAACGTGTGGGTGAATTCGCGCGCGCGCGCACGCGCGCGTGTGTGTGTGTGTGTGTGTGTGTGTCCATCCGAAAGACGGCATTCTGCGGAAAACGTAATATCTGAAAAATGCAACAGTATCGTTGACGTAGTACAACGTGATACGCTCTCGCAAATTATAAGGCATATAATGAAGATAGCTAATATTTCACTTAAAGTCTAAAAATCTACTTGAAATTAAATAAAAAATAAAAAAGATGCATATTTCTGACAGTTTGTACAAATTCCTAGATTTCCAGACGCACAGATCATAACGTAGTTTTTTGCTACGAAGAGATCGAATCGGAATTGACGAAAGCGTCCGCATGTGAAAAGACGTGGAACGAGAGAAGCCGGAGCGCCTCTCTGTAGCGCGCTCCATCTCGACCGAAGCCGAAGTCGACCAGACTTTAGCGACGCACCTCTCCGCTCGTCGACAGCGCGAAATACCTCGGCATCAAAAGCAAAGCTCAGAGGCAATCATGAGCTTTCGAATGCAAAACAGCAGCTTTCGCCTAGCGGCACTCGGCACTTTTACATTTAAATGTAAACTTGCTGAGTGCGCGCCGCAGAGCCGCCTCGCCGTATCCTCCTTCCCCTTCTAGGGCAGCTTCCGACCCCTTCCCGCTCTCCCCTATCGCCCCTTCCTCCACTTTCTCTATCATCCTTTCTCTCTCTCGTTTCCTCTATCGTCCTCCCTGCCGAGAACGTAGGCGATATGGCGGAGGCGCCTGGATTTAATATTTTACACCTCAAATGTTCGGCGCGCGCGCGAGAAATGCAAAACAGCCCGACAGCCACCCTTCTATTCCCTTTCCCCCGCGTTCTCGTTCCCATCCCCGGTATAACCATCCACAACGACTCCCCCTTTCAGCACGGATTGGATTTAAAACGCGCTAATTTGTCGAGCACGACACGACCCACGCTTACAGACTCTTACGTGTGGCCCGCGTGGGATCGCGCGCGCCACACGAACGCGGTGTGTGTATGTGTGTGTGCGTGTATGGGCCACAGTGGGCCGCATCTAAATTTAAAATCTGCTTTGCATAATGCCCGACCCCGTCGCTGCGCCCGTCGTCGACCCCGGGACCGCCTAATTGCGGGCTCGTTCGAGCCTCGTGTCCCTTCGACACCTACGGCGGCAGCCGTTCCCGAAAAACCGGCTCCTTCCGCCTCCGCCCCCGGCTCACTTCCGTCGCTTTGAATCGCCGAGCGAGATAACGCCAGTGTCTTTCTATCTTTCGACGGCATGATCGATACGTGCCTTTCCGCAAGGCGAAAACTCAAACGTTAAGTGACCGATGTTAAGTGGCCTGTTACTTAACATCTGAATTCTTGCAAGTTTCAACGTATTATTGAGATTAACAATAAAGCAGAGTTCGTGCAAGTATGTAATATACTTGACAGCGACTGCATTGATCTTTTCTTGCTGCTTCTTGTGAGCGATTGCTTCTAACAAAAACTAAAATGGAATTTATTAATTGCCAATAAATATTGCCACTATCTTGAATTGTTATTTACAATGCGTAATGAAAAGTGTTTTATTGTGTCTCAAAAACTATTACATTATTGTCTGTTAAATGGAATACACCGTGTTAGAAGTGTTCCGATAACAGACTTTACATCAAACTGTCAAACATTTCTGGTATTGCTCATTGCGATTCAATTCGCACGCACGCGCACTTGAACGATCGCTTGAAAGCCTGGTAGCGATTTTTACGCTAATTTCCAGCATAGCATCGCGCGTAATGGCAATACGCCATTGAATGATAATTAAAATTGCCGCTGAATATTCAGAGCGACCGCTTTAAAGGTGAATTTGCCGTCGGACACGGTACGCCGCCCCATAATTTACATCCATATAAGTGCGTCATTGGCGCGCGATATTGCGCGGCCAATTGCCAACAATTACCAATTACCAATTACGTAGCGCGGTAACGAGGCGGAGCGCGTGCAATTGCTCAAACCGCCGCAAACCGACGTACGTGCGAGAACGTCGATGCCTCCTTGCTCCTTGAGGCCGGAAGTCGATAGAAGGAAACTCATTTCGAACAGTTCTTTCCTGGCGGAGGATAACGATTGCAATTTAGTTCGACGTTGCAACGCAATCTAAACTGCTACATCGAGTACGTATTATACGCCGATACTTCGTAGATCGAGATACAGATATTTCCTCGTAATTGAACACAAAGAAAGAAATTGTTTCTCCTTTATGGAATAGCGTAACGTATCATTTTCAAGTAATTACGACGAGTTGAAGCCAAATATTTGTTTCCACATTTATCCGCGATTTTGTGGGCGATAGAATGCAAGATGTTTGATTTTAGTTTTTTGAAACAATTGATAATTTTTATCTTCTTGCACGATGCACAGATTTAGCTTCATTCATATAATGGTTGATAATTTTGATCGAGCAGCTCCGGTAATTTTTACTAGTCTTTAATATTATTGACAGAGTTCATTGACTCTATTATTTAAAGATTAATACTGATTATTTTAATAATCCAATTAAATTACCGTTGTTAAATCATTGCAAACTACGTCTTGGTTGTCATAAAATACTTAGTATTGTAATGCTCAGAAATTTCAAGATAATGATCACATAATCTACTCTTGAATTCAAGAGAATTCAAGAGAATTCAAGAAAATAATATTTGTTTAAGATTTGTGCCATTTTTTGTCATTCGGTTTTTAATTAGCGAAAATTTGATCATTGTGATTTTTTTCTTATTTATTTTATTTTTATTATGTTTTTTATTAATAAATAAAATTTAAAAAAATTGAATAAATAAAAGTATAATAAATAATGCTGCAAAAAGTTTTGACATTCTAATAATTAGTTTGAGCGTACATAATTATTTTGATAATAACAAAATTATTTTCAGATTTGTATCTAGCTAAATTTTATATACTTCAGTAAAATCATTCTTTCCGTGTAGCTCTATTTACTCTTTTTCTAATTTGCGAGAAGTTAAGTAATCATATTTCTTTTATAATTTAAAATATTACAATATATTATATAGCTGATACATTTTTACTTAAAAAGTAATTATTCATTATCTAAAAAAAGAGACTGTAAATTTATTATCTAATTATTGAATTAAATTATAGAGTATATAATTGTGTCCACGAAAAGAACAATTTTGCTGAAATATTTAAAAGGGATAAAAGATACCGATTATATAACTTTTTCTCTAGGGCAAAAACGTGAGAAGTGAAAATTTTTATCATTGAAATTATAATAGAGAAATTTTTCATTTTTCACATTTTCGCCTCTAGAGAAAAAGTTACATATTGATTACTGGAAAATAATTTTTTCTAGAAATAATTTTGTGACCATCAAAATTATTAAGTAAGAAACTCAAGCATAATGAACAATGCTGCAAAAAGTTTTGACATTCTAGCAATTTGAACGTTTCATAATTCATAATTATTTTAATAGTTTAATACAATTATTTTCAGATCTGTATCTAATTAAATTTTTAAATATTTCAACAAAACCATTCTTTCTGTGTGTAAATATAAATTCGTATCAAAACTAGAAAGTTTTTTGCAGAATACAGGATAATAAATAAATATGTACGCTTTAACCGTATTTTTGCACACGCCCGTAAGATTTTCACCCTCATATGGGGAATGCGCACCCGGATGTGACCATTGTGCCCCGCAGTCCGAGGAAAAGTTCGTCACGGCGGTCACGACCGAGGTCGTTCCGCGATGTGCTTAATGTACTATTAAACGCAGCCATTGTGTCGGCGGCCGTCCATCGCGCTCACAAATTTATTTCCGCCGCACCCCCATTCGTCCTGTACGTCCGTCCTTACGACATTGAAAGACGAAGATACGGAAAACGAACACGTGCCATTCTCATTTCAACTAAGGAGATAAACCAGAGATTCTCCCCACCCCGTTCACCAAATCTCCGATCATCAGTCCGCGTTTTTCGAATTTTCATTCATTCGGGGAATGGAGAAAAAATCGTATATCTTGCGGGACAGAAGCGGCATTCATATGCTAAGGCGTTTGGAAATCTCTGGACGATGCAGAACGAACTTTTCGACACGAGATTCGGGCATTTTATTTCATTTTTCATAAATTAAAATTCTTCCTTTTCCTTTTTTGCAAAATTTATTGATGGGTCATCTATATTTATTGATATCAAATTTGTATTTTTGTTCTTGTAACATTTTTTCTTTTTCTAGTTTATAACGAGAATCGGAAAACTTAAGCAACGAGGTTAAATAAGAAAAATCGATAAGAGAAGGTTTCTTTATAATCAGTAATTTTGTCTCCATCTAACAGTTTCGATACTCGACAAACATTTCAATTCCGATATTCAACATTTTATTTTAATTCTTATCACTAGATATGCAGTCCCAGCGCGCGAGAAAAATTTCTATAATATATATCCAAGAGATAGTGGAATATTTCCTCATTGTATCCATATGTATCAGAACTCCATGTTTATAAATAAATACAATCGATTCTTGCCTGTTGATGAAATATAAATCGCTGATAAGCGAGAAGAATCTCTTTCTTCTAAAATAGAGGCGAGAGTTGATCCGTTAAATTAACTTATGAAATCGGAAATTATATACTATAATAAGAATTGCACAATATCCTGGCAATTAAATGTTGATAAATATTTGATTTTCCAAGAATCTAGAAAACGTGACACATTCGATAATGAAAAAAACTATCTCGCGCTGTAAGCCGTAAGCAATAGCTAGATGAAGATCCAATGTAGCGTCGCAATTTTTATTTTTAATATTGAGTTATTGAATCTTGCAAATTTCTCGGAGTCTTCAGCGAACAATCATTGGATTAGAGGCAAAGCGGAAAACGCTAATGTAGCATCGCAAATGTTGCAATTACCGAGTCGATGATGAATCGACTTTCATGAGTGGGGAAAAGATGAACATTACTGAAGGAAACAGAGATTAGCACACGGAAGTTTGTTTAACGAAGTTTCCATCCGCTAAACTATTATCATTAACTATTTGATAATAACGTGTAATAAGCTTTTTATTACGTTACTGTAATATTATTAAATACATTAATTTTCTGATCTTTAGTTATACACATATTTAAGTTTAATTACAAATCAATTTCGACAATATTCAATTTTGGTAACCATTTATTCTGTATCAAAATTAACAATACATTTTTTTATTTGTAAAATATAATTGCTCAAATCTTTTGCATGATTTAAACTTCTTTCTGCGCGCGAACAATCGTGTGTGTATACGTGCTCTTGGTTCACGTCAAGAATTACACGTTATCGATTTAAGATTCCCTCTTGTTCGTCTATAAATTAGTAATCTCAGCGTTGCGAATATCAATTTAGTGGCGAGCGATGCGCGATAAAACTGAAATAAGGGTGCCGGACGGTCCGCGACGGCGCATCGAGAAGAGTGCATACCTCTTGCCACCGTTACTGGCAGTTTCCTGCGATAACCCCAGCATTATATCGTCGTCCCCGGCAAACGGGACGGGGAGGGGAAGGGATTCACAATGGTCCACAATGACTGGGCCAACATTACGAATTAGGCTCGGTTACGCGTTTATTGCCGATTCCGGTCCGGGCCAGCGGCGTCGGTGCGTCCTTCCCCGCCGACGTCGAGGCGAATCGACGACCGGGCGTCGCGCTGCCCGGCACCGACGCCACTGCCGAGACGAGAAGTATTAGCATTGGTTAGCTTTATGGGGCGTTCAGTTCCGCCGTTCTCTCTCGGCTCTGACTCCGTGATCCTCACACACCCGTTCGCGAGAGCGAGACGGAGGAAGGGAAAAAGAAGCAGAGAACCATCGCGGTGCACAGATCAATAAAATCTGTCTGTCTAGAAAAGTAATGCCAAATCGGCTCTTCGCTCTTCCGGCACGTATAAATGCCACGGAGAAAGCGGAACGAGCGACGGTTTAAAATGGATTTCGTCGATAATACGCCGATTTGGACGTGGAATTGTTGCCGCACGTGGGAATTTCCGGAAATGATCGTCTCGTTTGAAAAAAATATTTTATGTCAAGAAAGAGAAGAAAAGAAAAATTAAATTTATTTCTTAAATAAAAAAAAAATTAATTATATTTCGAGAGAAAAATTGCCTTGAATGAATAAAGAAGGCGACAATATACAAAAATATGAATTAATTAAAAACAAAACAATAATAGTGCCTAAATAATAGAAAATTAATCACTGTTGAATTTAGATAACAAATGAATATCGTGGGATATTGTGATCCTTACTGGGTGCGTGCGTTTTTGCGGGATTATTGATGCTCTTTTTCCTCTATTTCTCTTTCTCTCTCCTCAACTCTCTCGTGTGGTAACTGGCGAGAGTCCGAGAGGGTGGAAATTGGGGCGCGATAATTATTAATCAATTTCCGTATTAATTGTTTTCTGGGCGGCAGGCTTAAGTGGTATGTTGTGTTCTGGTTCTTGGCAAGCTCTGCCCCGTAACCAGCTAAAGTGTCATGCGAGAAGATTAATTACGTTGCGGCTACGTTTTATGTGTGTCATACGAGCGGGTACTCTCTTCTTCGGCCGCTCGATACGATTCGAAGTAGGCGAGGTCACGTAAAATCTGATTTTGAATCATCCCAGAAGGACGATAAAGTTTTGAGATGCAGAAATATAATTGCCAGAAAGATCCTGAATTTGTAACTCCAGATCGGAATATCAATTATAATCAATAAATATTATGTAATATGAATATTAATAATTCGCTATTATAATTAAATTATATTTTCTAGCACGTTTCATCCATTTACACATTTAATACTGTTAATTGTGAATAAATCTTTTAAAATAATGTTTTATTGCAGTATTAAAACAATTGACATTTACAATTGATATTTTATACATCGTAATTACATTTTCAATGCTATATGTTTCTTTGAACGGGAAAATGCTGGCTAATTATGACTCAAAATAAGGAGCTAAAGGGTTGCGATACTTTTAGCAACTAAGCGTGAATCCCATAAGACGAAGGTCTCATTAAGCTTCCTGCGGAAGGCAAATATTTCTTCAAACAGACGTGACTCGCTGATCGTACTCAACAACCGTCCGGCTCCCTCCGTTGCGCGGGGGATGAATAAAAAAAAGGGGTACATGAAAATAAAAGAGATTCGCGGGAATGAGATTTCGCCAGTACTCCCGTTCCCGAGCCACGAAAGAGCCAAGTTAGTTTTATTTTACAATCCATCGGCTGCCGCGACACGCAGGGGTGGGCCTCGGTCCTTCATCGGTAGCGCGGTCGAGGAGCAAGAGGGAAAGAGAGATCGAAAGAGAAGCGGGAAGAGAGAGAAAGAGAGAGAAAGAAAGAGACAGACAGAGAGAGAGAGAGAGTGAGAGAGAGAGAAGTCAAATGACGCG
>JANQDE010000075.1:382234-430436 GCA_037157785.1 Cephalotes varians
AGAGAGAGAGAGAGAGAGAGAGAGAGAGAGAGAGAGAGAGAGAAAGAGAGACGAGAAATCCTTCAGGATGGTTGGACGGGCGTTGCGACGGGGGTGGGAACGGCTGTCAACTAGTGTTTTAAAAGTTTGCGACAGCCTACAAATTGACTCGCTCAGTTCTTTTTAAAAGCAGCGGCAACCAACCACGTCGCGCAACCCGCTTTCTGTCTATCTCCGGCACCAGGACCGTGTCGACGACTGAAAAATCCAGAAGTATTACTCCTCGTCATGGGGGGAAATAATTTATCAGATAACAATATATCCGAACAAACGTTTAACAAAAACATTTGTTTTCTTTCATCTTTCATCGGATATATGACTTACTTTAATTTACTTATTTTAGCCATAGAAAATTAATTTAATACGTTTGACAAGTTTTATTGACAAAAAATTTATTTCTCATAAATTTGTAAAAATAAAATCACAAATTACAAATAAAAACAGAAATTTTCTTTTATGACATTTTATGACTAAATCTAATAGTAGATGTTAAAAGTTTTCACTTGTATAAATGTTTTGATTGAAATCAAGATTTAACTAAATATTTATCTGTTTTCCAGAGATAGAAATAAAAAGAATAACTTATCAACTAAAATATTAAATCATCTTACATTTAATTTTGAAATAACATGATAATCAATAGAATAAAGGATTCTCTTCCCCTTCGCAATATATGTAATAATATATATACATAATAATATATATACAAAAGTTACATGTAATACTATTAAAGTATACCTCCTTACAAACATGGCTATATAGCTGATACGAAATCGATACGACAAAATATCTCTAATAAATTGTATCGAGAGCTTTTCTCTATCATCTATTGTAAACTTGATCACCATTCTTAAGAGTATTGCGAAAAGTTGTGGCCATTCTCGGACAAATCGACATCTATCCGAAGAGACGATCGATCCTGTATAGCGAATATGCTTGCGTGCAATTCGAATCCAGGAAGTTTAAAAGTATTTCGACGTAAAACGCGGCCATTTCTCATATTTTCTATGCAAGCACGCTCCGCCGGGGGCGCATTTGATACACTCTATTAGTCGCATCTCCCGACTGATTTATGAAGTTACTCTCCGCATTATTATACATTTTCCCCGTTTCGAAACCGGGATTTACCGCAACGAAATTTAGTGGCTCGCATATATTCCATTAGGCAAGGAAGATCAATAGATATTCTGCCGACTTAACATCTAAATTCTCAGAAATACCATACAGCGTATGCGAATAAATACGCTTAAATTCAATAATCTCGGCTAGATAATCAAATATTGTTAGAACAAAAATTTTCGCATGTCTTATTTAGAAATTACATTGTTTCGGTTTCGATTATGTTTAATTTCATTTTATATGTCTTTACTAAAATTTTTCATTAATTTTTTAGCGCGCGCGTTATAACCTTATACTATATAACTACATTACTTACTTAAAAAATTTTTCATATATAAATATATATAATTATATACAAAATATGTCCATATATTTATTTTTCTTTTCACAAAAATAATTTCTGTTTATATATACATATATATATATATATATATATAGTTTATGCTAAATAATATAAAAATAAATATAGAATATAAATAAAGAATAATTCTTGCATTATTTTTTATATAAAAAGTGAAATTTGAAAAAATAAGACAAAATTGCTCTTATATCATATATATAATCATATCATGTATATAATCATATATATAATTTTCTGTATTAGCTTTATATATGATTATATATAAGCAATATTCTCATTATTTCAAACGTCACTGTTTATAAAAAAAACAATGTTAAAAATTATTTTTTAATTATTTTTTATTTCTTCTTATCATTATTTAGTCTATATACAAATGGAATTATTTGTAAGAAGAAAAACATGTATGAACATATCGCATATAATTATATATATTTATATACGAAAAATTGTTTACTGGGTAACAGGTAACTCTAAATATGTTGCATAATAATAAATTGCCCAAATAAAATGTGTGTAAAAAATTATATTAATGAAATAACATAATCTTATGAAAATCTTATAAAAAAATTTTCACCGTGCAGTTTAAACATGAGAGATGATTTACAAGTAGATATTTATTCGTATTGCAAAATGAATTGGTTCATATTTAGTAAATAAATAAGTATGTATAGTGCACGAGTCTTAAATTGTAATGGCAAATAATAAAATTAAGAAAGAAACCTCTCAGTCTTCTTGTTCTGCACCCAAAAAAAATATTCATAAACGGAGAATTCCTAAGCATTTCCTCTAAGCAAAAAATCTTACATTAAGCATATTTCTCTTTAACACATTTATTTATAAATTCATTTATTAAAACATAGACACATAAGCTATGATCAAAAGTAAATTCTTCTATAAGAAATTTCACTATAGTAACTTAAAGAGTCTCTTGAAATAAGAGGATATGCAAGATACTCGCGGCATTTGTTAAAAGAAGATTGTCATTTATTTGCTACACGATGTGCATGTCATCACACATAAGGAGGAGATTCTTCTAGTATTAAGAGGATTGCAATTTTAAATCCAATATCTTATAAAATATTTTTCTACATTTTAGAATATCTTTTTGAGATCGCATAGGAAAATCCTCTAGAATCAAGAGGATATCGCTAAAGAATAGAATATCTTTTTTGGGTGTGTAAATATCCCCCTCAGTCCCGTAAATTCTGGCAACGGTTCGCCTCAGGCGGCAAGTCTATCAAAATCGTTTCGGAGTTATCCATGCTTCTTCATAGACTTCCTGCTATTTAGGCAGAATCATCAACGGACGCGGTGATTCGAACATCGAGAAATTTTGCGAGAGGAAGGACGGTGACTTCAGATTGCTACTTGTGGGCATTGATACGAAATCCAACGTGTTCGGTTCACAATTTGTAATTCGATTTTGCTCGTACCATTGATTTCGAGCTGCTTCCACGACTATCCAGAAATACACGCTCAAAACTGTAATTGTTGTATTCAAATATAATTATTGTATAGAATGCATCATAGTTTTTTATAGTTTTCAGTAAAGTCACAATTTATCTTTACAAAAGATTTAGTAACAGATCGTTATACATTATAACTCTTAGACTGATAATAAATACTTTTATTATACGCTTCCAATAAAATTTATCTTAGAATTGTTTTGATCGAAGAGAATACATCTTTTGTAATTTATCTATATCATAAAATAATTTTCAAAATTTTATTTTAAGAAACTAGATTAACAGCGATTTATTTTTTGTTTAATTGCAAGTATAAAATTCGCAAAGATAGTTCGAGATATGTTTGTATTCAGTGATTAGAATGCATTTACGTTGAATCACAAGAAAAAGATTAGAAATACTTACTCAAATAGATACTGCATACCGTAGTGTACCATAAATATAAGGTAGATTGCTGATCGTGTATTATATGATTAGATAGCGCCACAGTCTGATCTATCACGCTAATCATTTGCAAATACATCCAAGGCACGGCGCTCATATGTTTCTTCTGTGAACATACGCGGAAGTTATCGTTGTCGTTAGCAAGTTGAGACAAGGCTGTTACGTGCCCAAAATACATCTTGTGGATAAAGAACGTTGACGAATTTGTATTCGATCGGCGGTATCGTCACGACCTTTACCGTAAGAAAATAATGAAAATCACACTTTGCTTGCAAACAGTGTATTGTATAAGAATTCTCTACTTTGCTGCTAAATATTATGAGAAAAAAGAAATCGAAGGATTCGGAAAATTCCTTGCGATATTTACTTATCGGAATTTTTAAAATAATTTTTATAATAATTTCTAAAATTAATTTAGATATATAAATAAATTCAAAATTAATATAAAAATAAAAAACAAACTATATGATAGGACTATCTGACTAAACCAACTCTCCTCAACATTTCTCTCTTATTCGATTGTTTGCTTTCTTATCGTGACCGAACCTAAATATTTCTGATATATAGTATGTTAACTTAAAATTGATTAGATTATTCAGAAATATTAAGATATTATTCAAAACTAATAATAAATGCAAATAGACCGATAAATGAACATTCAGAAATAACACAATTTTTTTTTTAATACTCACCGATAGCGATCCTATAGTGAGATATGTACTGGCCAACAGAAACGAGATGGCATATATGAGAAAACATACCAAGGCAACTTGAGCTGAAATGTACAACGTTATGTTACACCGTTCGTTTACGGAAACAATTTGCGCATCTAGCAATAAATGTGAGCCTTACCTTTTTTCTGCAATTGCGTGTATCTCTGTATTGCCTGCATCCAATTCAATCCCAGTAAAGCCCAAGTCTTGACAGATTCGAAAAAATCATTATCCCCTTCTCTTGAGAAATAGTTGCTCACCAACACGTTTATTAATAAAATCGAAGTGCACTGGAAAAAAATGAACGAAAAACTGAACTGGTTTACAAATAAATATAAATTAATATAACAATTGATATAAATGTTCAAAATAGCATGTATATCTTGGTTTAAAAATATTCGGGCAACTATTTTTAACTTGTTTTTTAATAATTAATTTAATATAAACCAAAATATCTCTAAAATACACAAATGTAATATAAAAAGCGGTCCATCTTAAAATAACAATTTTACATCTAGACTTCAGACTTAAAATTACGTAAAAAAAGTATGCACGATCAATTGATTTGATTTTTAATTCAACAACATTATCATTCGTCATAGACATGCTATCTACGTCCGAGGTTCGACACCGGAAATGTTATGTGCGTGCTGACACCAAAAGCGAAATCTCTGTTTTACATTTTGGACATGTTATGTTAATTATTATAAACGTAAACATTATTTTTCACATTTCGATACCATATCCTATTTCTCCGACACGTTTGTATTCGATATTAATATAATACGCGAATTGCAGCACCGTACTCCGAAAAGAATACGGAGATATATTGAGTAGAACACGTGAAATCTTGAACTTACCATTGTATATGCTCCGATTATCCTCGCTGCGAACGACACGCCGATACAACATAAATTTCGACTCGCCATGACGAAATAAACTTTTCGTCTGATCGCTTTGCCTCACCAATATAAAATGAGGCCCGACCGGCGTCACTTTTCGTGTTACCTTACCAGGCAACACTTGCACGATACGTTGTAAAAAGTGTAAACACACAGACGGAGATAAACACACATTTAGAACGACAATCTCCGAAATTAATCTTGCGCACCGTTGTACCGCGCGAGCGAGATCCCAGTAACAATTGCTGAACTTATTAGAACAATTAACACTGCTCCGTCCGTCGAACGTGACGATTGTCAGGACAGGAGTCTGACTTCAACAGGCATCACGAGGAACAGAATCGTTCCGTATTGTTCGACTGTCGCAGCGACAATGTTGTCTTACCAAACTCAAAGAGACGCATTATTGATACACTGTTGTAATCATAAGCAAACATGTTCAACGTTTTATCGTGTTTTTTTCAAAAGGATCATTTCAATTTATCAAGAGAAAGTAGCATTTATTAAAATACATTTCTTTCTAATTGTAAATGCAAGTTCTGATTATATGTTGTGCGTGTGTGTGCATTATTTTTCAGTTATAAAAATTAAATCTTGACTAATTATTTTAATTATATTATAAATACATTGTATAGATATATATAAGAGAAATATTAAATATTTTTAAATTTATATAATTTTTATTCCCAGAACGTATATAAACATTGAGTGAGCGATATAGGCATAGTTATTTAATAATAAATTAAATAATAAACTATAGACATAATTAATTAATATTAAATAATAAACTTTATTAATAAACTTTGTTCTTAAAAAAAAATAAATTAATAATAAATATGTAAGCGCATACTTACTTAATGTTAAATTTATACATTCGTTTAAAAATAAAAATCTCGTAACTTAACAAATTTAATATTTTCTTCTTTTTACATGTTCATATGTATAATTATACTTCCTCATATATATACGTGTACATATTATAGATATCCATACAAATATATGTATGTACATGTTATAATATATATAATTGTGTATAATATATATAATATGTATAATATATATAATTATATATATATATATATATATATATATATATAAATATATTATAATATACATTAAATATATATAATGTATATTTGTATATTATGTGTATATATATATATACGTACATAATATATATATACGTAAATATATAAATGTAAATATACATAACATATATTTAGGTAACTTTTCTAAAAAAATAATTATTTATAATATTATTAATGTATATTCTTATATTAAATACAATTGTTGTTCTACAGCGTAACAATATACAACAGTATATTAGTCGCATATTATTATAATACAGTATTATATAATTGCGATTAAATCAATTTTAATCAGATTAAGAAATATATATTTTCATACAAACACTAGAGCTTGGAAATTGATCCGCTCTGAAATAATGCGCATGCGCCAGCACTCGCAGTTCGCCACATGGTTCTACAACGTGCTGGGTGTGTATTTATAACGTTACGCTACGATTTTACGCGTACTTTATTTTTTTCGCGCGTTATATGTAAGAAGAAAAGTGATTTATGTAAACAAACGTAACAATGACAATTCAAGATATGGACATCTGTTTAAATGTAACGGCAGATTCAGCTGTCACAACAAAAAAGGTAGGTGCTTGGTTAGGTTAGGTTAGAAAGATCTGTGACACGCAGCATGTGTGCAAAGAATTTGCACAAATTTTATGCAGTTGCGTGTAGAACTAAACAAAATCGTAGGGAAAAAAATGGATGAATAACGTAAAATTAATATTTGTGTCCAGAATACACTAAGAAAAACTGAGTCTTCTAAAATCTCGATTAAAAGATTAAAGAATCAGTCTTTCCATAAAGATGCAATATTAAATAGCAAGGAATCAAAGAGAAACGCGAATACGCAAGAGAAGGGATACAAAAAAAGAATTAAACAGAAGTCTTTATCTGCTATCTTTGCCAAAAAGTTGAAAGAGGCAAACTCTGTCATTCCAAATGTACAACAGCCTCAAATTCCATTTCGAGGTAAAGGTATAACAGCGAAAGCTGCAGAATCAAAAAGAATTGAACAATCTGATACAACAAAGAAGAGATATGTGAAATCTGACAAAATTTCTTCTATTGTGAACTCTGATTCTGCAAATAAATCAACTGTATTTTTTACAAAAGTAACAAAAAAACATATTGATGGAAAAAAGGCAAAAAAGAAAGATGATTCAAAGGCTGAATTAAAGAGATCACATTCTATATTTTCAAGTCAATTGAAAAGTCAGAATGAGTCAGAAACATTAAATTTGACTAAAAAACATGATAAAGATGATTTTAAATCAGACAAAAAATCTAATGTAGTAATTAAGGAATCACCAGTTTTAAAATCTGATAAGTTTTTTCCTACTGCAAACTCTGATTCCACAAATAAATTAACTGTGTCCTTTACAAAAACAACAAAGGAACATGTTGGTAAAGTACTATTGGCAAAAAAGAGAGAAGATTCAAAAGGTGAATCGAAGAGATCACTTTCTGACATATTTTCAAGTCAATTAAAAAATAGGAATGAGTCAGATGTTCTAAATTTTACTCAAAAGCAAGATATTTCTAAGGATAATTTTAAATCGGACAGGAAATACAAAGTAGTAGCTAAGGAATCATCTGTTTCAAAAAATACAAAGAAGACAGATATCTTGAACAAAAGAAAAGAAGAAAAGCATAAAAAGAAAATTGTAAATAACAAAGAGTCAGATGAAACTCCAAAATTAATGAACAGAGGGAGTAGAAAAATTTCTTCCTTATTTGGCAATAATCCTGATATACCAAACATAGGCCAGCGATTTGTAAAACCTGTAAATGAACCAGTTTTTACAAAGGTCACTTTCGCAGATCTCAATATCCATCCCTTTATGGTTAGTATTTGTGTGTAGCTAATATTTGTAATGAAAATATATTTACAGCAAACAATTGCATCTCATTTATATACTTCTTCTCATAGATATCAAATTTAGAGCAAAATATGGGTATAACTAAAATGACAACTGTTCAACAAAAAGCGATCCCTCAAATATTTTCAGCTAAAGATGTTTTAATAAGATCCCAGACAGGATCTGGAAAAACGTTAGCATACGCTTTACCCATTGTTGAACTGTTGCACAAAATTAGACCAAAATTGAATAGAAATAGCGGATTATCGGCTCTTGTGGTTGTTCCGACAAGAGAATTGGCCCTGCAGACATACGAATGTTTTATAAAACTGGTTAAAGTGAGTTAGGCAAATATAATATATTTTGCATACATTAACATTTATTAGACATATCAAAATTACATTTTAAATTATTTTAGCCTTTTACATGGATCGTACCAGGCTACATAATTGGGGGAGAAAAGAGAAAAGCAGAAAAAGCTCGGTTACGAAAGGGATGTAATATATTAATATCTACTCCTGGTAGATTATTAGATCACATAAAGCATACAAAAGCATTGAGATTAAATGACGTCAAATATTTCGTATTAGATGAAGCTGATAGGATGCTTGATATGGGATACGAAATGGATATTTCTGGGTAGGTTTTGTATTTTTTTATTTTGCGAATGAACGACGAATTATAAACTTTGTATATAGATTATTATTTAATATATTAACAATAAGAAAGTGTAAATAACAACATGAACATAATTATGATGATTAAACAATTAATAATACATATTACGTAATTTAGGATAGTAAGTGCTTTGAAAGTATCATGCTCTAATAATGACGAATCAGGATACGACGCTATGAAAATATTTAAGCAAAATAGTAAGAAGACAGATAAAGAAATTTTAGAGGAAGATATGAAATTCAAAACAGAGGAAAATAATACCGATACTAGTAAAAAGAAACAAATATATCATTCAAGTGATGACAGCGATAGTAATGAAGCCATTAATACCATTTTATCAAAAGAAAGAAAAAAAGAAAAGAAACGTTCCAGTATGAATAAAAAAACTGATTCGACAGTGGAAAATGTTCAAAATGTCAAGCGAGATTGTGAAGATCAATCGAACAGGCAGACAATTTTGTTGTCCGCGACTTTGACACAAGCCGTTGAAAAATTGGCGGGTCTCACGATGCACGATCCGATTTTCGTTGACGCGGCTAAAGAGAATTTAGAAACGAGCGGGGGAGATACTAGCGCGATTAACGAAGATCTAATAGTTCCGCAAAGTGTAATTCAGAGTTACATAGTCACTCCGCCCAAATTAAGAATGGTCACTCTAAGCGCTTTCATCGCCGGAAGATGTCAGGTAGGAAAATTTTGGTAACATTATAGCATTATGTTGACTTGTTTTTGCGGAAGTAGCATTTTTCTTTTTTTCAGACTCCTGGACAGCATAAAATATTGATTTTTATGGCCACACAAGACATGGTAGATTATCACACCGAAATTTTGTCTTCTGTCCTTACAAAACCAGTAGACGAGGATGACGAAGACTCCGAACCACTGGTTGATGTAGAATTCTTCAAACTACACGGTAATATGACACAGAAAGAAAGGACAGAGGTTTTTAAAACTTTCAGTCAAGCAAGGAGTGGAGTATTACTAAGCACAGTAAGTTATATCATCAATTGTTATTTTATCGAAAATAGCATCAATTGTCTCGAATGTATTGTGGACGTGATTAAGTTTTTATTCCTTTGCACATTATAAATATTTAAATTTGTTTATTTAAACGTTGCACGTCATAAGATGTTTTACCAGAGAGTCGATATACTTTAAAACGTTAATTAATATTTTAATAAAAAAAACATAAACATATAAGATGAAAGCATTGAAAAATTAAGAGAGAATAGCAACGAAAGAAAAGCCAGGGATATCTGTCGGCACTCCCTGAGCTGTAAATTACTTCGTGGCTTATTCTTTCGAGAGGGAATTTAATATCTCTGGACCCACGCTGTGTTCGGAGGTTAAAAATTATACGGGCGCATGAAGCCTTCATAATGAATATAATTACAATCATTTGTCTGTTTCTCATATTCGTGCTTTTTTCACTTCATAAAGCATTTAGGAGCGTTTATTTAAGAACCCGAACTTTGCAATAACAAATCTATGAAATACATAAACCGCATCACTTAGAACCTCTAACGAAAAGATATTTCTTATTCGAATCAGTAACACAAGTTATTTAGTAAACACAAAATATCTGCGGTATATCCACAAAAGTGCCTGTTTCGCTAATTGCATTCCGCAAACAGCATAATTAATCATGACGCGATAATGTTTGCGAAGTAACGGATAACTTTCTTTCTCCCCGCCGCTAATTACATTCGTATTACATCGGTCGAATTAATTTGACGTCGAATAACAGAGCACAACTTTCTGATTCGCATTGAACTCTCGGCGACTGTTTTAACTGCCGTAATTACCGGTGAAAGCGATCGATTTCGTCATTAGACGCGGGGCTAGACTGTTGAAAATAAAACGACGACAGGTCTCATTTCTTCATCGACCAATTTAGATTTTAGCGTGAAATATTGTTATGGCGCTTTCACGTGTCTGAAAGTATCGCAAATATCGGAAGAACGCGTGTAAAAGAAAGAAAAAAAAAAAAAGAAAGAATATTAAATCGCGGCAGGTTTGCGAATTGTGAACTTCACGATCGGCGTCACGCAAACGAGTGACAACTTACGAAGTGAAAATTAATTCTTTTCCATCAGGCGATCTCTCTCTTTCTCTCTCTCGTAGAGTCAATGTCCAATTCGAAAATTCTGAGGTTTCGCCGCGGGTCCTCTCGTTATCCTCTCTATTACCCTCGTTAAGCCCTATACATTGCGATTAATTGACGACCTGTTCTTTCGAATTGTGCCTCAAACCCGTGTCACGAGTCGTTTTCACAAAGAAAAACAAGATCAGAATTTACAAAATTGATTCTGAATATAACGATAATATAACTTTATCTTCAGATTTTATAGCTTTCTTTTCTCACAGTTTCATTCTGAGATTTCGCATACACCTTAACGTCTATGGCAAAACAAACATGAAGAAATTACTCGAGTGAATATAATAATACTTGCTTCGATGAAACGAGGCAATTGATATGAAAGATTAAAATTACGATCTAATATTTTGTACTTCTTTAGAACGCAAATGTGTGATGTTTAAAAATTCGTACACACAACATTTTACGACGATATAAACATCGATTAATTTATGTATAGCATGACTATTTTTATTATTTTAATAAGGAACTTTTTCTCTTTCTCCTAAATTTTCTTGAATTATGTATAATATTATCTATTCTATTATACGTTTTTTTTACACACACACATACACGTTTTTTTTTAGTTGAGATTATAGATTAATACAGATAATATGGATTAAATAATCTTCAATGCATGATTCTTTATTATAATAAAGAATGCTTATATATTTTATTGATCCTGCGAGATCCCTTTTTTAAATTTTTAACATGTTTGAAAGCCGAACTTAATTAATTCCAAATTTGCTAAATTTGTCTTGTTAATTTTAAAGACCTAATTGCCTAAAAGCAGGATTTATCAAGATATAGAAAATTCAAAATATTAAAATACGATAATTACGCTAAGAACATGCTATAAGAACATGCTATACGTTTACTCATTGTTATTAAGTCGATGAATCTTGGTCGTGCGAGCCTATTGACGAATGTTTCCAATATTAGTACAAGCACGAAAGGAAGAAGAAAGAAAACGAAATAATTTACTGTGTACTTAGAGAGACGTCGGACATATTTAACTCCCTAATGTTGATCCGCGGAATGTGCGATGGCAGCCGCCCACGTTTCACGGCGTCGCTACCACGTAGGTTTTACGGCCGTGTTATTAATTTCCGTTGGAAAGCCACGAGGGCACTCGCAGCCGGAATGTTCCGCAGCTCTCAGCGGTGGTGGAGCCGGATCCACGATGTGATCTATGGCCCGAGTGAGATGTTTTGAGCGGGCGATCCGTTCTCGATCCCGCGGCCTGCGAGCCCCGGTCCCTTTCTTAAACGATCGTTTGTCTTAATCGCCGCCATCGATCGCTCTTCAGCGCGCCGCTCTCTTTACGTGTGTTTAAACCGGTGGCAGGTATCGTGCTTGCATCGTTTTAATGTGCCAAGTGCACTTGCTCCGATTATGAACGCCGTGCAAACGATCGCAGATTCACGCGTTAGACTTTAGAGAAATATTCTTTCGTAAAATCAACTCTGAATGATGATTTAAATCRTAATAATATCATTAATTAGTTAACGTCAAATATTAAAAACTGAATTTATGTTTATTTATGTTTATTATTTTCTATATAATAGACATTCTATTCGTGAAAATTATGTAAATTATTTAAGTTTTGTAAACATCATGTTATAAAATTCCACATTGCGGGCATTGACTTCTTTTATTCAGTTTTTTCCTCTATTTCTCTTTTTTTTTCTCTATTTGTTCTCATTAATATTCTTAATCGCAACGTATAAATGGTTAGAAATTGCTTTCGATATTCATCAAGCGAAAAGATGTAAATCACGGATCGAGCTCGAGAAATTCGATTCGATCGACATTTATTCCGATTGATCGGGGGTTCCTTTCTCGTATTCCTTCACGCTGGCGCCCTGATCGCGCCGTCGTCGACGTACGTTGAATTAATAGCAGGAAAAGATGTAATAAGAATACACGGATACACGTCCGTATCGTGCCGCGAAAGAATTCCAGGGTGCCGCGACGCCCCCCCACTGGTGGTCTGGGATTAGTCCCCGGGGCCCGTCAAGCGGAGAGAGACCCGGTGAGGCTCTCGCCGCGGTAAATCATCGACTAGCCGAACGTAGGAAATCAGGGCCGTGCTCAAACGTTCGCCGTTGGGGTCTCGCAGCGGGCGCCCGCTGCCAGCCGCGCGCATTCACGTCGCCACAAAACGAGAAATCGCCGTGGTTTGTAAGACATTTGTACCAGCAGGTCGCAGACTCGCCCAGTGCCGTTCTTGTTCGTGGAACGAGCCGCTTCTCGTGGGGACGCGATAACTACCGAGAACATTGTTCCGGACAAATTGCAGCGGAATGACGAGATTCCGGTTCTCATCCGAGTTGTTTATCAAGTTCGAGGTGCTTCGTGACCTTGATCTAGAAAAGATCTGAAACTATGCCTTTTTTTATAATCTGCGTGGCTTAATTTGTGAATAATTGCTACATATCGTTGGTTAAACAATAGATTTAGTTTTGTTCTTATATTCAACAAAGGCTTTTTGGAAAACATTTGCCGTGCAAATTTCCAGTTAGGTTCAAGGTATGTAAGATATTTCTTTTTTTCAATTATCCAGGATGTCGCAGCTCGAGGATTAGATATGCCGAAAGTAGATTGCGTTATTCAATATACTGGTCCAATTTCGGCTAGAGATTACGTTCACCGAATCGGTAGAACCGCGCGCGCAGGTTGCTCCGGCACGGCGACAATCTTCTTGACACCCTCGGAAATCGAGTTCGTGCGGATGCTTGAGTCGAGGCGCATCAGAATCAAGCAGCAGGATATGAACGATGTCCTGGACAAACTACTAGGACATCTTTCCAAGCACAACTCCGCGCAGGCAGCGGCTGTCGCCCTCCAAAACGATTTCGAAGATTTAGTGCTGGAGAATCAGCAGCTTGGCGCGAAAGCGTGTAAAGGTAAGTGCATTATTTTGCGATTCGCGCTACATAATAAAACGCATATACTTTTCTTTTGATTTTATACACTTATTAATCATTTGTCAAAATTTAAAACCGGATTTATTTATGAATTTGACGTTGTATCGAAGTTTAATGATACGATAGGGCAGACTATCATATAGTAAATTGCTGTGCTACATAAATAGTTACGTACCTTCCTAGTTATTAGCATATATATTTGTATATTTTAAGAGGTGCGCGTGCAATAAAAGCTTAAATCTTTCGAGAGAGGCAAAGTGTTGATGAGGAGTTGCGAAGGATGAGTGAACATCTACTTTGACGCAGTTGGATTGTAACGAAAGCGAGCTGACTTTCAGGGTAGACTAAGCCAATTCCAGCGAGCACCCCACTCGCATATAAAGCAACCCCTACACGTACACGTTATGGGGCTCTTATTCCGTCTCCCTTCACAGTTGCCTCGTTCGCCACTTGGATATTTACATAGTCTACGGACGAGGAGGGATGATCCTGTTTGCTATGCCACGGTTACTCTATTAGGGTCGTTACGAAGAAGAATTTATTTGCTGCAATAATAAATCCATTATACCCGGTCTAATACTCGTGAAGTGAAGACATTAGCCCTCTTCACATTCACGATGACTTTTTTTCCCCCCCGCAAATCTATTTGCTTTTCCATATAAATATCGCCAGTTAACTTGTTGCTTTCTTAAACTACTTCTCGATTACTTCATTCAAGACTAAAGCCAACTTTGTCACTTGTGAATACGGATATGTACATAATTCTAAGTTTTTCTCTTATCAAACTTGAAGAGCTTTAAATAAATTTCTGCTTTATTGAAGCTCAATAATAGCAACATAAACGAATCTTGCTTATCTTACGAGGATTACTTTTACGAAAGTGCATTAACGACGTAACTGATGTTACGTCGATTGCCATAACCGCGCGAACGACGAGCATTTCCAAAAAGGAAGTTCGGGACCATTAATCTTTTTAAGAGGTTTTCGAGCTTCGAAATTGTCCCGCATCAGCCGAGGCTTTACACGAAGGTTAGCCACGGTTTTTGAACGCTTAGCCGCCCCAGATTTGAGTGACGTTACACAGCTAACCACTTGACCGTTCCTCCGCACGTACCGTGAGTGATTGATAGATTAATTGCTGCCGCCGTTCGTGACCACGGTATTGCACTTTTCGCATGGAAATCGAGGGAGCGAATGAGAGGAAAGCAGGAAGTGGATAACAAATTAGTTAACATTTCTCGATATATCTAGTGGAACCATTTGCATTTACTGTCTGTCATTCGTTTGTTCTATGTGCCCATATCTATAAATAAATAATTCAGAATATTTGGGAAAATCTCTCATAACAAAGAGGAAAATATCTAATTATTATCTTAAGGATAACATATAAGTTACATTTTTTTTAAACTGATTATATAATTAACTGAGAATAAATAATGATGAAACAATTTTAAACAAGATCGCGTATGTGAATCGTACAATTAAGTAAAGAACCTATATGGTCAAGGATAACTTTGTCCAAAGATAATTTTTTTTATGTAAAAATCATTTTGAGGTACACCAGTATTCTTTTTAATTTGTATTTACATTTTTTTATTACACTTATCTCTTTTATAACAAACGTTTTTATTGCAATTTTATGTAATTGTGCATCTAATATCAGCTATTTTATATCTTATACAATTAAGCTGAAAAAATCGGCCGTATTTAAATCTTGTGATAATGTCATATATCGGACACAATACAAGGCATAGTGTTGGAATTAAGATCGTAAAAACGTTCGTACAACAGAAGCACAACAATAAGAAATAGGTGTGGCACATGGACATTCTGCGTTCTTCGCGACAATTCTGAAATTTATTTAATTCGCAACTGACGCGGAGAACGCTGGTCAACGAGTGGAGAAGTGGAAATCTCGCTAATTCGTAACATTATCACCCCAATAGAGCCGAATAGCCTTCAATAGCAAGTACAGCTCTATAGAACGACCCCCGAGCGACCCTCACCGCTAATCTAAGGGATTCATCCCTCACTCCTATCCCATATATACGATTTGAGTCTCGTGTCGGTTGCTCAGCTATATTCCATTCATCATAATTCTCTGTAAATATTTTTTGAATATTATAACTTAGTAGAAATAGCACAATAGATAATAATCGAACTTTTCAATCTTATTTGATCCGGTTCGTTTGATCACTTGTTTAATTTAGACTCGAGATAATAATACATAAATCGAAATACTCGATATATTGAATCGCATTTTTACGGATTTAGAGTGGCTACGTTCTATATTTTTTTATATAAGTTTGTAGTTGAATTTTTATAAGTGCTCGTACAATAATTGTCTTTAAAAAAAAAGCAATATTTTGTTAATTATTGTCGCGACATGTTGAGACAATCTCACGTATTCGTCGCGAGTTAGATCGAATTTGCTGTATATCGTTCGCGCGCCTTTCACAGAGGGTGGCCGACACAATCCAACCACTGAATGTGACTTCCGCCAAAACCACTTACGCTTTGTGGCGAGAGACTCTTAACAATGCGATACAGGATACAAATACAATAAGACGCAGTTACATCACTTAGGAACAATGCTACCCCACTCTTATACCCCCGTTCTTCCCGCCGCTCTGGCTTCTCAGTATTAGACACCACCCCCACGTGTGATTTATGTGCTAAATGGAGAAAAACATTTCTCCCTTTTCAACGCTGACACCAAGCCACAAGAAAGACTCCAGCAGTGTTTCTTATGCGCGGAAGGGAGGAGTTAAGATTGAAAGCAGACGGAAATCAGAAAGGAAAACGTTGAGATATAAGACATAAGTTGTACCGCGAGAGAATTATGAAAATTAGAGACAGGGGGTTCATATATGAATTGCGTCCATCATGTTTCAAGAGAAATAGATGTCGCACTTAGATACAAGAATAGATAGCGTTCAAACTATATTTATTTAAGAAATTAACAGAAAACATGATTTTTTCGTACCTCGTTCTATTATTGTTGACCTACATATCATATTATCATCTTATGCGTAATATCTGTAATAACAGCGAAACTAGCGCTGTTGGAAATTTAAGCGATATAAACAACCGGAGGCCAATTCATTTGCTCTCTCAGGGCCGAGAGATTTTTCACACGGAACGCCAACGGTGTGCACATGTCGAGTTCTCTTAGAACCAGAGATCCCCCGGGTTTCTCACCCGTGCGCACAAGCAAGAGACGTTAAGAAGGGACGCGAGGGTGACTATTAGCTGCAGCACTTGACTCGACTACCCCCCTCCTCACCGTTAATGCCTCTTAATAGCCCGCTACGGGGCGCGCACACACCCCGGAATCGCGCGGCCCAACCCCCGTGGAACCATCTAATGGAACTGCGATTAATAAGGGCGCACTACATGTAACTGATCATTACATCCGAGAATTGCACGTGACCTCTTAAATGTAGACGAGATGCTTGATGCGGTTCTGCGGATGCCTCTCGATTTTATCCGCGATTTATTATCTTGAGAGACTACATAAATTTAATGTTTTACTATTAATTGCACATTTGCAAGTAATAGGTTCATTATGATAGTATTAAAAGTCGCGATTAATTTGAAACAAAATACATATTTATTTCTCCAAGCACACAATTGTTGCATATTACGAGGATATTTACAATACATTTTTTATCATATTTAACGTGTCTGCAAATAATCTGATGCATATATCTACAATGAGAACAACAAGTGAACGAAAAGATAATTGTTTTATTTTACATAAGAATCTTTCTCCTTTGTAGCCTACGTCTCCTGGGTGCGTTTCTATTCGAGTTATCCGCGCGACATGCGCGAGATATTCAATCGAAAGGAGCTTCATTTGGGTCACTATGCCAAGAGTTTCGCGTTGAGGGATCCGCCGCAACGAATCGGTGGAATCGGCAAGAAGCTACGTGAGAAAGAAATCTCGAGACCTAAACACAATAACCGTCTGTCGAATAAGCCGTAAGTATCAGGATTTTTTTTTTTCTAATGAATTTTTCTTTGAGAGACGTAAATGTACTTCGCGGAGTTATCACCCGGATTAAATCCATTTCTACGCTGGAATGTATGAAAATCACGATCGACACGTTCTCCAAGTCCCGTTTTGTTCCTATTGGAGTATGAATATAATTTCGGAAGCGCGCACTTCGCGTCACGCACATTTGCGGTAGACAATATGCTCCCATTTTGGGAGAGGACATCACGAATGGTCCGGCTGTTGACTCGCTCAGCTGACGTTTCAGCCGCGTGATCGCGAAGCCCATCGTCTCCGGAGTGACGGTATTAATGACGGATTCACGCGTGGCTTGGCGTGTTAATCGCGACGCACATCCCTGGTCCTCCTCCTCGCCGCCCATCCCCCTCGTGTATACAGGCGTAGGGCATGCACACATCGTGTGCGGGATAGTGCTCGGTGCGGCTCCTGGAGAGGTTGGACGCATCAAAACTGTCGCTCTGTGTCATCCGTCATGTACGACGAACGGGCGGACGTGTTCTACGGTGGCTGGCAACCATAAGCCATACGGCTCTCATCGTGCTCGTCCTCGTTGTGATCCCCGTTCTCCCTCCGGGCTGCGTTCCTTGCATTTCACTCCATCTAACTCGCGTCGTCTCACTCGCACGCGACAAACGTGTCTCATTCCTTCTCTCACTGCTCTGCTTTCCTCCCTCTCTCTCTCTCTCTCTCTCTTTCTATCTATCTCACGTTCTACCTTCATGCGGTGTGTATTTCACATGGCACTCTGCTGGCTTCTGCCCTTCTCCAGGCTTCTCTCCGTCTCTGCTTCTCTCTCTCTCTATCTCTCCATTGTTCATAATTATACAATACGGCTATTAAACAGACTGATGCGACCGCCACTTCCGGTCGTGGCTACGCCATTTACGGAAACTACGGGACGAGCACGAGCCTCCCTCCTCTCTTTGCCCCTGTTGTTCCGTCTCGCTCACGTTCTCGAAATCCTGAAACTGTCACCTACCTACCCGCTCGCATACTTCTTCCCCGCTCGCGTGTGTCCTCTTGCGTGTCCTGATTTTTTGACACGAGCGCTTCCCGCCCTTCGTTCATGCATTATTCTGCTTCTAATTTCAGTGAACGCAATTTCTAATACTGTATAAACATGAAAAGGTATATCTCACTACAAGTTCCCTATTTTCATTTTAAATGTGAATTTGTTAGAGTTAAACCGGTCATAAATATTTAGTCTTATCGTAGCTAAAGTATTTTACATCTGTTGCTTGTCATGTTCCGATTTACACACACACGCACATTTATTCCGTTGCTCTTTCTTTTCACGGCCGCAAATGAACCAAGTTCAACTATCACAGGCTTGTACTTCGTAATTTCTACGCCAACGTCCCTTCTACTTTATGTATCACGTCGTCTACATCACGCGAGTAGCTCTCGCGTTTTTACCGAGCATTATAATTCTTGTGTTCTCCGGCGATCATTTGCCTGCGCTGCCATATTCACTCTCTCTCTCTTTCTCTCTCTCTTTCCTTCTACACTATTTCCTCTATGCCCTTTTTTCGCGTTACGCGCAGCGAATCTTTTTCCCCGAGACCGGCATTACGCATTAACGTGTTTAATGCGATTTGAATGGGCGTGCTTTGGGTGAGCACGACGGGCAACCGACTGGTGCCCTCCGCACAGGGAGAGAACGAGTCAGTTTAATGGGTGAAAGGCGGGCACTGAGCTGACGGTCCAATGGATCGAGAGACGACCACGGTGTACGCCTCTGTGGGTGCGATTACCTATACGTTTGTGTGCGTATCTTAACCCAAGTGCGTTTGTGAATGTATGCATGCGTGTGCTTGACGCGGTTTCACGTCGCCCTTCTTGCAGTCTATTGCAACCGTTGTAAGATTGACGAAAATTTTCATAATTTCGTATATCGTCACTTCGCATTTGAAACAATCACGCATTCTGCAACAGAGAGATAAAATATAATCAGTTTTTTATATATTTTCCATTTCCATTTATAGAATTTGATTGAGTACTACTTGTATTTAATTTCGGAAACGAAAAGCTTTACTTAAATTAATCGAATTAAATTGCTTAAATTATTTTATTTATGTAACTGTTTATGTATATTTTTTTTATTAAGTACGTACCATAACACGATACAATATGATATATTTTGGACAATGTACCTCATCTCTTTTTTATTTATATTATATTACTTTATATATAATTCCATTGTATTATATAATTTAAAAAATATTGTGCCGATCACTTCTAAAAAGTTAATAGCGAAACTTATATATGAATTATCGGTTAAACGGGAGCTGCCATTGCAGACCATGAAGTATGATAACGTGCACTTCGTGCGTGACGCGCAGCGGTGGACAAAAACGTAGTGGCGGACATGAAATTTGGTACGGCAGTTGGTGGAAGCCCACCTCCGTTCGTCCGCGGGGTGTATCGTCGCGTTTTGATGCGCGTTTTCTTTTTTCTTTTACTTTTTTTTTCGCCTCAATTTCCGATTACCGCGCTCTGTCCTCACCACATGTCGTTTACGTCGAATTATCGAAAATTACGGGTTAGTCCTAATGTAAGAATTAAAGTGCGCGCCGGCTATTCTCACTTCCAGATCTGACGGGGTGCCGCAAAAGAAGCAGAGGACCGGAGTCGGCGTCGGGCAAAGAACGGGGTTGTTGAAGAGGGTCAGAATGCTCAACACCTCCGAATACGATAGCGGCCTCGAACCCCCAAAGAAGCCAAAAAAGTAATCCCTGCTTCGTCGATTGTACTTTGGCTCGATTGTACATGTTGTAAACAGGAACAGTCTTCTCACCTTTGTGATTCGCTCTCTGTGAACATGCATTCGTTTTTAGCCTTGATACTAAACGTTTTGTTATAAATGTTAATTAATAAATGTTAAATGTTTTAATCTAATTTATACTTGTTTATTATTTATCTTTCCAAATACTTAATAGTTATTTTTTTAGTATTTTTAATATAATTGGAGAAATATATATTTTTCTGCAATTTTCTTGTATCTATGACGATTAAATAATATTTTCTATTTTTACTATTTTGAATATTTCGGTTGAACTTCCGAAAAGTACCACACTCAATTGCCATTTTGGCAGAAATAAATGATGTCATGATCTTCGTCTTACTAAATTAGTGCCTTTAAATGGATTTCCACCGATAAAAAAGTTTATTAACATTAAAAATATTAAAATAAATAATATAAGAAGAGACAAGCTGACAAGCAAGATATTTGTGTTAATACTTGTAAATTCAAAGTGAGTTTAACATGAGAATAAAAATTAAATATTTAATAAGTTCTATTTATTTTGACTTTATATTAAATCCTCGGTGTGTAACTTGTGTTTCGTTTCAAGATATGTAATATGAAATCAGCTATAATTTATTTAATAAATTTAAATAAATTTATTTGAATATACAATACTTTTGAAATTTATTTGAATATTCCTGTTTATCAAACATTCTTATTCTTGACGTTTATTGTTTATCGGCAGCAACAAACGCTATGCTTTTGATTCATCTTGACACATCCTACTTTGCGTAAAGATTTTGCTGATCTTTTCAGTATCTATTATTTTTAGTATATGGTAGACTCATTCATTTAATAGGACGAATATTTAACAGGTATATTCAGTTATTATTCGTGAAGATGTCTTGAACTTCTTATTTAATTTTAAAGCTCATTTGTTTATTATATTTACGTTTATTTACATGAAATATGTATTGCAAAAATCTCTATTGATAACATGTTGAATTAAACCGATATATAATTTTATTTATACATTTGTGACATTTTTTAAAATCATTTATTTTATACATTTAGAATATTTCTGTCAAAATTAATGACATTCGGACGTGAGTCGTTTTGTGGAAGTTTTATCCTTATTTTCTTTTATTAAGCACCAGGAATTTTCACGTTTAAATCCTAATAAGTAAGACTTAATTTTATAATGTACTTATTATTAAATCTTATAATTAATTAATACTGATTGGATTTTTATTTAATTGCAGTTTCTATTTTTTTTTACCATGCATTTCTGATGTCATTTAAAATCGTTTCTTATAATTTTCTTTTATAATTCTTCTTTTTTTTGCAATAGTTACTAATTGGTGGCAAAATGCAATACGACGGAAAATGCTGGGTTTAGGGAAATTAACTGTAATGATATCGCGTTAATCGCACAGTACGAGCGACTACGTCGAGTACGCTTACGCGGTCACGAGATCGCGTTACGTTTTAACTCCCTTTTTGCTGGCCGGCTCCGCTAATCTCATTCTCCTCATGATAATTAGTAATCGCCTTCTGATAGTATATACTTACAAAACCGCCATTTCGCCGGCGTCATAACGATATCACGCTAATTGCGCTTTCGTTTCCACTCCAGCGTACCTTCCACGCGCGGTCATGAAATTGCGACTCGTTCTATTGTTAGAATCGAATTCAACGGCTATTAAGAACGTAAATATTTTATACTTTGCGATTAGATACCGCTTTATTACTTCTATTATACCTTTTATCATTAACAGTTTATACTTGTAAACAAAAGTTTATACTTGTATCATCTACTACTTTTATCATTCTACAATAAATGTGTTTCAGGAACATTTATTCGTTTATTCTTATAATTCGATATACTGATCAGGATTTCTTAACTTTTTAATGGAATGCATTTTGTATTTTGATATCGAATTCAAGTGCTTGTCTTACTCTTACATTTTAATAGATATTATAAATATTAAACGATTACATTTAATTTGATCCTAGTGCTCTTTGGGATTGATATAAAATCATGTCGACAGCAATCTTGGAAAGCATACATGTGCGAGTTACATCATACGTACTTACATGTGTACCGCGATGGAATTAGGAGTTTCATCGCCGAGGCTAATTTGCCAAAGGGTGCTAAAGAGCTAACGCGTCCCGCGGTGCTTCTTTCCCGGCTTCCTCCGACTCGATTTCAGGCAGTGCAAAGGTGCCCGAGAGACACACACAAGTATGACACACACACACAATCACAAAGAATACTCGGCACGTGATTGCACAGCTATGCGCCGGCAACGAACGGGAACGCATTTTTGCGTGAGGAAGAGCGAGGTGGGGGTAGCATCGGACACGGGGCACGAAGGAACCCCTCGGAAGGGCTCCTCGCGCGGAGGAGGCGGATAGAGCGGCGAGGAAACGTCACGGAGATGAAGGAAGAGGGAGGCGCGGGCACGCGGAGGGTATGATTAATACGCGAGCATTATTTTCGGATTTTTTGCCGCGCGATCCGCGAGCGCAAATTGCTTGCAAATAAAGGCGGCGTCGAGCGACTATCGCCGCCGGTAGGACGGCAGCGGCAGCGGCGGCGGCGGCGGCGGCGGTGGCGGCGGCGGGAACGACGGAAAGGAAGTCACGGAAGAAGGCCGAGAGGAGAGCTCGTCTCGAGCTTAATTTAATTTAATTATGCCCTCTTTCTTCGCTACCAACGCGCCCGAAGATAGATGGCGGCTACGGAATCTCGCACGTCTCACCTCGGCACGTTGCGCCGCCCCGTGCGAGCGTAACCGCGATTTCCGCGACATAATTCGATCTCCATCCAAATTACGCGAATCTCAAATTAACAGCGAAGTTCTTGGGCTTCTTCTTTTGTTTTGTAATAAATTCCACAGGTGAGAAAAGTGCGATCGTATTCCTCAGAAATATTTGCTTTTCAAGGAAAGATAATTTAACAGATTATAATATTTGTTACTTTTTATTTACTTATATAATATTTCTAAGTGCTTCCTATATTTTCCGATATTTTCTATCGATGAATCCAAAATTTTTTTTCGCTAATCGTAAAACGAGCAATGCATCTTCAACGTGCTTCGTCAAGAAACACTCGATTCTTCTTGCGTAACACGCACTACGATCGCGTGTTGCACTTTGGTGCGTCCGATTCGCGTTTCGTCACATTTCGCGGCGGCACGCGATTTAATTCAATCGCGCGGGTTTCCGCGTTGACGGATACGTTTTCGAGCGCCGCCTAGAGCGCGTTGTTACGCGGTTTGGCACTTAAACGCCGCGCGAATTAAGGCGGACGCGTGATTGATCGCGGTGATAAATCGATCGTCTTGGGCAACATCACGCCGACATATGTTTATCGCGCGATCTGATGAAAAGCCGCGCGTTCGTAATTTAATTTAATCGCGCGCGTTATTTCGCGCCGACCGCCGCGCGCGCACATTTTCGAAACCCACCCAAGTGGCCATCTGCGAGCGGCCGCATTAGACGCGCGAGCGGAGCAAAGAGTGCGATATTTATTCGTAATGCGCATCGCAATTCGTCGTGCCGCGGCATCAGTCATAGTCATCGCGAGCGAGCGTGCGCGCGCTCATAATGAACCGTACGATTAGGATATCCCGTTCATTCGTTCGTTCGGCGAGTGCGTTCCAGGGGAGTAAGCGCGACTCGTGGGGACCGAATAAAAAGATGTCTCGCGGAAACAGGGGCGGATTTTGTAAATTGATAAGGCTGCCAGCTGTCACGAAGATCCAACGAATAATTCTGTTTGAAATCAATCTTTTAAAGGATAGAATAATTTACTTTGTTTTGATAGTAGCTTTTTGGGCATATCATATTATTTTCAAATTTAAATGTAACTGGAAATAAATGCAACATTTTGATTTAATTATAAGGAAACTCTTTTATACACACATAAAGTTAATAAAAATCTGTGAGTCTCTGATATTGATGCGTAAATATTATATAATGAATACGAACAAAGGATGTACTTGCTAAATGAATTTACATATCGGTAATGCAAATGATCGACTTCAGATTTGAGTCCTTTTCAGGGCCACAAATAAGAATTCCAGAAATTGTAGAAACATTTGTATCTTATTAATATATACATAAAATCAGACTTTTTACAGAAGTAAGAAATTCTAGAGATAGTAGACAACTAAAATCTCTTATACAAATAGAGAAAAATATAAAATATAAAAGACAGGACTACAATATCAGACAGAATAAAATAATTTGATATAATAAGGATGTGTTATCTTACAGAAAAATGTGACATATTCTTTAAAATATAAATAAAAAGTATCAAACGTAATGGACATATTATCGAAAATTCTAACAATTCATACTCCTAATTTTTTCTTCGTACGCCCTAAAGGTGAACTTCAGACCTCCGAGGCGTCGTTATCCGCCCCTGCACGGAAAGAGGATAATCCTCATTACCGCGAGATATGCGCAGCTTGAGTCCGATTAACGCGACGAGAAAAAGGAGGGCCGCAGGGACCTGGGCAAGAAAGGGCCCCACTGCGGCGACTATAACCGCCCTACGCCCGCTCGTCAACGACCGCTTCTTACGCGTGAAACACCCGCGGTGACGCGCCGTGCGCGCGCGCGCGCGCGCGCGCGCACACACACAGGTCTTTCTAATACGGGGCACAAAAACGTAAGCACTTATAAGAGGCGTCGATTATTCCACGTGATTACCGATTTCCGACCAGTTAACGACTTTTTCGAGTCGCTTACACCGCCGCGCTCGGACGCTTATTACTAGTCATTACCGCACGTATCCCGCTTGTTGCCTTTGAATTTCACGCCTCGAATCAGCATCGATCCCTCGCCCGTGCATTCGTTCGAAATCGAGGTCGAAACACGTTAGGCCTGCAACAAATCTTTGACGTACCTCAGCATTCTTATTTTCGCGTCATCGCGAATAATTGTTCTGGAACGTTTTAGATTAACGTGTCATTGGTTCGTAAAATTGGTTCTTTACTTCGTCAACTGATTTTCTGGATTTCTTTAACCGCTGGCACGTTGAAAAATGTTGGACAATCGGATAGAAAATTCGATTTTTCTTCTTTTTTTTATCGAGATCGAACGATTGCCATAAATCTCGCGGCGTGCTTATAATGTTTCGAGAAAGAAAGCAGAAGAAAGGCCTGGTCGTGCATTTGCTTTAATCGCAATGCTTTTCTAAGAAATCAACGTTTTATCCGCAGATATGTTTGTGTCGTACAACGTACTATTTACCCAGACAAAAGATATTGCAAACGTTACGGATGTTAAAACAACATACAGCTTGCGTGACCGTCGCTTCTTAAGCATTCCAAGGTGTATATAAAGTCTTCATCATTTTCCAATTTCACGCTCAGAATTAACGGCAATTTATTACGAAAATTGCCCACCGCGGTTTGTGTCGAGCTCTCACTTTTTCCCCGTTTGAAAGCACTTTTTCGATAATTCCTCGCAAATTTCTAAAAGGCCGAATTAACTTCCATTACCAATACGAAAATAATTGATGCAACAACGTCGTGCTTCAAACATTTTCTCGGATCGGGCGCAATTAATTTTGCAATTACGTTGGAATTAGGAATTCAGAAACAAAAAAATTCGTTCTCGCGAGTACTTTCGCGCTTTACGGTCGGTCATTAAATCCTTTTTTTTTCTACTAAGCACGATGCGAATTAAATTTCCCTAATACGATCGCGTCACGATTCTCTATTCTCGATTTTACGCAGACGTAATAAGGGCACGAGAGAGAGAAGGAGAAACTGCTGTCGTAGAGCGGCAGGAAGACGGAGCAACCCATTTCCGCGAAGCCGACGAGTGAAATCCGTTCGAGGACGCGTTAGAATCGGCGCGATTAGCATTTTACGGGCTGCGCATATCCCGTGGAAACGTTTTATTGGCGTGTCGTGTGAAGGAGCCATAGCCTCGCGCCGCTGGCAGCGACGATGGTTGCAGGTTGCCTGCAACCTGCACTCTTCCCTCGTTATTTTCTCATGCATACGGTCTGCATATCGCAACGCGATTCCGCGCTACCGTCGCTTAAGCTTTCCGCCATTCCGGGCGGGTGTTGCTCAACGTTCCTATGCACTCGACGTTCGCAAGATCATGTCGCAAGTCGCGGATTAAGATTTAACGCGATTCTCGAGTTTCTTTAATCGAATTTACATTCTAGCGTTACAAATATTCTTATGTATCGCTTCAGAAATTCCCGAATTTAGTTCAGTCTAAAAGCAGGGCTGGAAAAATTATGATTTAAAAAAAAATCAAAAGAATCGGATTTTTAAAATTCAAATTAGATTTATTGTTCAAGTTAATTATTTTTAATAGTAAGAAAATAATTAAATTTTATTACAAAATAATAAACGTGTTGTTTTTTTTACTAAGCTTACTAAACTTTAATTTATTGTAAATAATCAGTGATTTCAAACACTATAGGATTCAAAATAGTCAAGTGAAAATGATTAATTTTAAATTAATTTTTATCAATAACTTTTATGAATAAAATAAAACTTATTTTTTAATAAACATATTTGAATACTTAAATTTGCATAATATAATTTTTTATTCATGAACACACATCCACTTAATTTTAAAAACTAACTTAGCTGTCTTTTTGTTTCCTAACGCATTTATAAATTTCAAGAAACAAGAACCGAAAAAAGAAACAAAGAAATCGAGACACGTAGCAATCCCGGGGACACCATTTTTTGGTAAAAAAATCATTTGATTTAAATCGCGATTTAAATCACTGATTTTAATCAATTGATTTAAATCATTCCAGCCCTGTCTAAAAGTAGATCAATGTAGATTTTATGTCAAATATGATTATTTATATTTTATCATTTTGAGCTATTGATGCACTGCTTAATCCATCGTACATCTTATCTAAATATAATAAATTATTTTACCCTTTGTTATTTACTGCTTTTAACACCGAGCAAGAGACAATCTAATGAAACTAATGAAAAATTACAAAAAACGTGAGATGCAACGCTACGTTGCGTCGCCACGAATATCACTGTACACGATTCGTGGTAGATTTGCCGGTCGATAGGATTTCTCGTGCATTAATGCGTTATTACGCTCGATCGCGATAAGTAACAAGCTGTAAACTATTTTCCCCGACACGACGCAGGGACTGCGCGCGATTTTGTTGGACGGCACATACGATAATAGTTCGCGTATAGCGCGGTTACTTAATGTTCGTTATAATTAACACGCCCGATGCGTTAGCTTTCCCAGGAGGAAAGCGAGAATAATGCGAGCTTGTAATCGTCGGCTCGTAGCATTTAATTTTTATTGCTTCCTCGTGATATCAATCGCCGCGAGAAGATTATGAATCCTGACCAACAATCGGCGAAGGAGCTCTTTTAACCTTCGCCATCAATATACATGCCAAATGAGAATTCTGTTGAAACAAACTTGACTCGAAGAATAAGTTTTTCCTCAATATTAATATTCTTTTAGTTTCAAAATTTCCGTATTCCCGCAAATAAGTCTTTCCGAAGGTTTTCGTTGCACGAAAGTGTGATCCACGTATTCGTTTGAGATATTCAGACGGTTCATTAGTAATCTGCCGCGATCAATTATACGTTTTTTTTTCTTGCAGGCAATCGTGTGAAAATTCGTGTAAATTTTGCGGCGCATACAGTGAACTTCCGGAACGTGACGAGGTCGCTTAAATACCCTTCGCATGGCCCCGTTCCACTTATCCAAATATCTTCGCTTAAATATTCATCGTGCACACGAAGTTTAACGTCCGTGTGCAGCGGAAGCGAACGGCGGCGACGGCGGCGGTGAAAGCGATCTCGCCCGACGGATTCCGGGTGTCTTTGATGACGGCCGTCCGCGCCGCGCGTTGCTCGCATCGCGTTCCAGAACAATTAACCGATGGCAATTAAGACATCTAAATTAATTCGTTATAAACAAGAGGCCGGGGCTGAATAGAGGCCCGTAATTGCCCGGGTTCTCACAACAGTCCGGGAGGATACGATACACATCTGCGCGCGTGTGCGTGCATCCGCGTGCATCGGCGACGCACCAACACGCGGCGAGATCGCGCCCGTAATAGCGACAATTACTTTATTTTACCATCTTTCCGGTTTCCAAACGAGCACGGTCGGTGGCGTTGATTCCGTTTCCTCCCGCGTCTTAAATATTCCTTCTTCCCCTCTCCTCCCTGGTTCGTTTTGATGAAACGACGCATCTCGACTCGGCGACTTTCTTTTCTCGCCGAGAACCGCGCCCGTTCTCGTCCCTATCTCTCTTTCAGACGCGCGTCGGAGCGTACGGCTGCGCACTTCGCTCCTTATCTCTCATTATATCCACGGTGGAAATTACTATCCCGAAAACAATGTGCCCGCTTATCCGCGGTATCTCCGGTCGTTATTTGCCGCGCAGCGCGCGGCTCGCGAGCTAGTTTTTCCCCGAATTGCGCCTCTCGGCGATGCCACGGGAAATTCGAAACTCGCGTCGCGCGCACGAACGCGATTGTGGCGTTGAAAAAAATAGCGTGACACAACGGAAGTAGTTAAAATCCGGAATAATTCTCATAAAACTGGAAAAGAAAGTTTTTTTATAATTGCTTTACGTATTCTCTCGCTTTTATCAATTCGTATTGTAAACAAATGAATACAATCTGAAATTATGCCTCCTCTAAGAACGTATACGTGAAACTGTGTCACAATAATAACAAGAAATATATTGATTTAAAATATTTCGAATCTGTTGGAAAACGTTGGTTATATCACTTTGTAATATTATACAAGATGAATTATGCAAAATATTTTTCTATTATTTGATTAATATATTCCTAAGCTTTTAACATCCACAAACATCCTGTATACATATATGCAGCTCAAAACATTTTATGTAACGAATCTACCACACGGTAGAAAACAGTTTCCTGTTACAACGTTTTATCATGCGATAATTACTACCTTTTGTGTCCGATAAATTTCATATTTTATCATCTGCACGTATACTAAGAATAAAATTCTAACAACAAAATATAACGGCATAGGTAACTTAAAAAAATGTACAACTCCACATGTTATAAAATAACAGAAATTATAATTCTCTATTGATTTGCCGATCATATAAACGCACGTTCGAGTGTTTCCTGTTTCTGGTTTACCGCCAAATTAACAAATCCGTTGAGATCCCGTATTGTCACAAGCGTACAGTCTGCAGAACTTTATGTAACAATTTCGTTATTGCGCGGCTCACGGCAGTTTCCTGACGCGATAACGCCGCGCGCCGCGCGCTAATTGTCGTTTTTCACGTCCGTTTCCTCGTTTTAAGCTATGCTGCCTATTCGCCGAGCGACATTTTAGCGCTAACTAGTAGTAGTTTAACGATGCACAGGCAGCTTAATTGGCCGTCGGTCGGTTTATCGTTCCAGCCATTGCTCGTTCTCTTTGTTTCGAAGCCGCAAACTACACGATTATTACGGATTATTACGGATTAATATCTCGCGAAAAACGTATCGAAAGAGATCCACTGTAATCTTATCACAATTTTGTCAATTATAAAAATCCTGAAATAATAAACTTACTCGACTGTATGAATTAACATATAAATTGTTTAAAAATATCTAATAAATATAAAATGTAAGTCTATAATAATTTGAATAATTATTTAAAATTTTTTTTAACTGACGCCTAACATTTACAATACTAAATGCAAATTATATTTTATCCTATTTAAAAGAAAGTTTTACGAACTGATGAGATTATTACAATATAAGCTATTTCATTATTTTTATCCGTTTACATATACATTTGAAAAAATAATTATTATATTTGTATTACATTTAAGACAACATTAGTTGAATTGAGTCGAGAAACCGTTTAACCGGCGGCGCAAGTTCCATAAGCTTCGTCGTAAAAACGGTCGAGTGAAGTAGAGGAAAAAAAAAGATATCGTGGAAAAAAGGAAGAAAGTCTCGCGCGACGGTTCGGAGGGATGGGCGCTCGAAAATTATTCCGATATGAAACTCATCGCGCGGCGTATCGCGTCAAAGGAGCCAATTTAAAAAAGCCCCTTCCAAGATTATCAGCGCCTCGTTGCGGCGGGATTAAAATACAAAAAGAAGAAGCGCCGATAAGGGGGTTGGTACGTAGGCGCAGGGCGCAGGAAAGAAGGGAGGAGAAGTGCGGGTGCGAAAAGGGAAGTGGTAGAAATGCGTGGGATTGGTAAACTTCCCTGTAATTTGTCCCACCGTCGCTTTGAGCCTCTTTTAAGCAACCGCGCGCCCTTTCCCCGCATTTTTGCCTTTCCTCTTTCTCGCCGTGTCGCAGCTCGAAAAATAAAGAAAGAGGTCATCGGTAGCTAAAAATCGATAATATACGAGACAGATTGTGTGACGAAGGGAAGCTCGTGATTAAAGACGGTTCAGCTCGTTGATACTCCACGCGGGATCTTCGTTGTGAAAAATTTTGCGATTATTGATAAAATTGATGAATTTGCGGAAGCCGCTTTGAATAAATTCCCACATGTTTTATTATTTTTGTATCAAATCTCGCGCAATTTTGCGAGACTGTGTAATTTCGTGACTGCTCTGTGACTATTTTTATCGTACTGACGACACGAGATCATCTACATGATTTTATCTTCCCTACATGTCGCTTACGTTGATCGCAGCAATTGACTAAACAGGTTTCTTTGTCAATAGATTATTTAGAAACCAATAAAAATGATTTTATTTATTAAAGTAAATTATTAGGTCAATAGAACTGATTTTCATAAGCTCACTCATTATTTTGTATTACTATTATTATATAGTATAATAATAGTATACAACTATATTATTATATAATACGTAATAATAGTATATAATAATGCAGTAGTACAAAACGACTAGGCGACCTATGAAATCCGATTGGCTTGGTAATTTAATAGTAAAATCATTTTTATTGGTTTATAACTTTCAAATTATTGACTTTCGACGATATTTTTAAAGAAAAATCGATCAAAAAATTCGCCAGACGAAAGATGGATTCGATATGCCTGGAACACCCGACATATTCATGGCGTCATTATCATCGAGGCGGGCGAACGCGTCCGACTACCAAATTAACCGCTAATTCGCGTACGCCGAAGTCGCCGACACCTCGAAGGCACGTTTCGACGATACCACCGGAACGTGCGATAAACGAATTACGAGAGCTATTCATCGACCGCGAAACTCGTTTACGACGCCTTTAGCGCGGAATTCGCGTTTTCGAGCTTGCGAAGTATCTAAGTGGCGCCGAGATGTTGCGCGATGGTTTCTTTTCAAATTTGAGATGCGAGAACAGTGGTATAAGGCCCGAAGGCTACGATGATTTCTTTCAAAAATCTTCCATCGCTAAGGGAGAATTTCTGCAGAATCAAAAGTTTCTGAAAAAAACTGCTGTAAACAATATTAATTTCTTTATCCTTAGATTTTGCGCTTATTATCCAATTAATATTTATTAACACTTTTTTGTTTTAAATCCATGTCTCACTCAAGTCCTAATCAAAATTTGAAGCCGCAATTGATTATATCGGTATTTAGAGGTGAAAAGAGTTGCTCTTTTCGAAAATCTAATTCGGCGATGGGATGTTTGGGAAAAATAGATACAAACATTGAAAGTGGAGATAAAAGGAATAAGATCTTTTGTCAGCAAGATCTTTTTGTTCCTATCTTTTTCAAGTATTCAATTAGAATAGGACATTCTGGTACAAACTGGTAGCTAGAATGTTAAAATTTTTTGCAGCATTGTTATTAATGCTTAAGCATTCTACATAATTATTTTGAAGACCCAACAAAATTATTTTCAAATTTGCTAAATTTTAAGATACTTCAGCAAAACTATTCTCTCTGTGTAGATGAAATCATTTATTAGTTAAATATTTGTTAGTACAAAGGATACTTTTTTTTATCTTTACTTTTAATTTTTTTTAAATTTTTTCTTTTTTTATTTCGTTTATCCGGTGTACGTATCGAAATTCAATCGCGCGGTATCACCTAAGGTTTCGCAACCGTTACTTGTAGATCTCATGATCGCCAGATTGCGTTAGGTTTTACATTCGGTCATGCATAACGTAACCATAAGAACGTAAGACAATCCGATGACGGCACTCGTCCAGACAAATTCGCCTTTAAAAATCGATTTCGCATAAAAAGAATTCAATATCTCTGTTTGCATTGTATGCATTATGCACATTATGCACACTTTGTTCTTGCACATTATCGAGTTCTTGTGCAACGAGGCGAGCGGGTGCTTATTGACGAACGCTCGTATGCACTTTGCGTGCGTGTATGTGTGCCGCGTTATGGATCCCCCGAGTCGTTAATTAGAGCGGCGACAACCAGAGGTGCGCGGAGCTTAAGTACTCATGCGTCGCTCGAATCGACTTGATTAATTGATCGATGCGAGGTGGATGATCGCGGTCGTGATTAAAGCATGAGGAGTATCGCGGGACGAGTCGAAATATTTGCTACCGGTTGTAGCGCATCTCGCCGACGTCCATTATGACGCACCTGCGAAATCAAAATTGCGTTCGAAACGTTGATGATTTTTTTCGGAAGATGGAAGGCGCCTCGAAGTCGAGTTACACCGATTTCCGCAGCCGGCGAGAACGTCATATATTATTGTAATTAACAGAATCCTTCCTTCACGGCGCGCGCAGAAGCGACTTTCTTGAAATTATTTCCTGCTTCCGCTTTCACCTTTATCGCCGCGGAACCGCGTAATTAATTTCGTAATGAAGATTCGTATCTCTAAATGTGCCGAGGTAAATTACGTTTCTTTTCACGAAACCGACTCTTTGCAACCAACTCATTCAAACGCAATCGTTTGTAGATAATATTTTCCCTTTCGGTCACATCGGCAGGAACATATCCTTCGTTCAGGAGAATACGTCCTCAAGACACTCAAAAATTGTTTTACATCTTTTATATCTCTTTTCGAAAATAATGAGCTCTCTTGAATCAATAGATGTCCTTCCGTTGAGCCGGTCTCAAAATTCTCATTGGGATAAAATCCACTCTCTAAATTCGTCAAAGAATGCGCCATTAAAATTGAATGCGGAGTACGACACCCTGTATATACACACCATGGTACGTGGCAACGTTAGACGTTTGATTAATAGCGTCAGCGCTCATTGGTCACGCTACTAATAAAGGAGCGTTCACATGTATTAAAACCTCGCGCCGCTGCTCGCGAGTGCCATGAGCGCGCGGCCACGTCCTCCGAGTTGTGGTCGAGAACGACGCAATATAACGAGGGAATGGCGTGCCTCGCTCATAATTGAGGCGAGCACCTACAATCCAATCGCTCTTAATCATTCAAATTCATCTCGCCTAGCGAACCGCGGCAGCCATTACCGACCACCGCGCGCACCGACTTGCGGAAACCGATCTTTACATCCTGCACGAGGATTGAAACTCATTGACACGCAAATATAATTCCGATGATTTCTCAGATTTTACGATGCCACAACAATGATCCATGAAACGGCGAGGTGTTTCTCCAAATATTATTTATGTATCTCACGAAAAACTCGAGATTAGACTTTTACTATTTTTATCGCTTTGATTCGTGATTATCGAATTTTAATTAAATTTAGAAATTAATAATTAAAGAAGTTTAAATATTATATACGTAATCGTGGAAGAATGCGAAGAATGATCTTATCGAAGTTATATTAATTTACACGTCTTATTATTCGCACACGCGATAACCTCCGCAAAACGAGGGAAGGGGGGAAACAATTAATTCCGATATCCATTTTTTATTAGTAATCAACAGCAAACTCTGGCACTGACTCGCATTGATGGTGCATCGGGCCGATTAATCTTCCTCTCGCGGATTTTCCGCTCGCATAAAGGCGTGCTCCTTAGAAGATACGGTCGTGCGCCCGGGAAAAACGGCTGCCCCTCGTAAATTAATTTCGCTCCCGTTTCGCCCTCTCGCGCGCCAGCGCGAAGGGGGCGAATCGCAACGAGCGAAAATGGCGGAGATTACGCGAAATTATGTAAATCCGCGGCATTGTAAATGGGGATCCGTTTTTCGTTTTATTGGGCTGGGCCCTCCGGACCCCCCCCCCCTCTCCCTAGCCCTCCCGCTTTCTCCGCCTCTCGGGCATTCTCGGTCATATAACTGAGACAAAAGCCCGCCTAACGCCGAAACAAAGGGTGCAGGGGCGAGTAGAGATCTCTTGAGGGCACACATGCAACGAATTTAACTGCTTCCCCAGACATTACTCTTGCTGAATTTCTTTTATTCGCCCGTGTTCCCCTAACTGTCTCTTTCGTTGTCTACCTCTTTCCTTCCCTCCTCCTCTACGCCCATTTATTATAACATACTTACTGGTCTTTACAAAGGTTACATCGGATTTTAGTCAGAACAAAAGCTGCCTTTAGGACGATAATGCGAAGGTCTTCGTAGCATTAAAGTTTCAATATACACACGTCCATCATTTCGCCTCTTCGACAACACGGGACTCTACATACCATTGCATTTGTTGTACAAAGAAATATTAGTTCTTGTAGTTAACAATCTTCCCATTTGTCGAAGCAATTTTTCTTCTTCCTCGTATACATAATCGCTATTAATAATAAAAAGATTACCCGCACCAGTCTGACGGGGAAAGTAGGTATTGTCATCATTTCGCTCGCGATTATATATGAATACATTGCGCTTTATTGCGACGATTTATGAATCGATGGCAAGCTCAAAGGGCCTCTTATTCAGGAACATTCATTATTTCCTGCGCAGCAAGTCGTGCCTTTGCAGCGGCTTTTAAAAGGTGACAAAATCCCCTTAGAACGCGTCGCTCGAGGGTGGGCTAAGTTACAATTAATTAATTAACTCGAACCCCTGTAATTCATGCGGTAAGTCAAACTTAATTAATTACCGTCCGGAGTCATGACGGTAAAGAGGAGACGGCAGAAGGGGCTTTTCGTCTTATAAATCGTGATATTTGCGACGGCTTTCGCTCATCGATCGCTTGTCACGCGGTGAAAAAATGCGTGAGTATAAATTATTCTTTCTCCCGCGATCTGCTTTCGGAAGCGATTGTCCCGGCGAAGAAGAAAAGGAAAAAGCGCACACGCGAGTCTATCGTGCTCGATTCTCGGCTCTCGACGGGCGAAAAGCATTCGGGTTTATTATCCCCTTCGCCTACGCCAATGAGTTACGTCGAAACGTCACTCTGTGGAAAGACTATTAATTACAAACCCCTCCTACTATTGTCCCGCTGCCGATAACTTTTCTGTTATCCTTCTAAAAAGGGATTTAGGACAGAGTAGTGCTTGCCGTTCGATTTTGCGGCGCCTCTTTTTCACGTATCATGAATTTGCTAAATACTGCAATTTTCTCAGTACTTTGTCTTAATCTCTTTTGTGAGATCGGATTATTATCTCCTTCTCATTCGTACGCATTATAACGTACGCATTATAACGGATATTTTTTGTTGCGCTTCCTAAAGTTTGTAATATATTTGCAGAGAGAAACACGACATAGTTTTCAGCTCTCTTCGTGAGAAATTCAACGATGATCTTTACATACTACAGCGCACCACTTCCTGATTCATAATTAACCAATATTATCATCCGGAATTAATCATATCACGAGCTATTGTTAGTATTTAGTACCACTTTCTCTTTTTCTGTAATGAGATCGACAACGATTACAGTTTTAATTGCAATGTTATAATGAGTCTGCTCTGTTTTCGAGTGTCTAAGAAGTTCGCTTACAAAAGATAGATTTTATCGATCCAATTTTCATTTCGCCGACAATTTTCCTCACGAACCGTTCCGATTTCTTGGAAACTAATTTCATTTATATAACGCTTTTTATACATTTTATGTAAAAATCGTCAGTGTTATATGAACTGATTGCTTTCTAGATGTTTTCTACAATGGTTAATTTTCTCTTCATATCGCGTTTATTTAGTCATAAAATAGAGAAAATGTTTATTTACAGTTTCTCAGTACAATGGCTAATACAATCTAGAACAGTACATTTGGTACAATTCAAATTAATTTTGTTATAATATAATTCAATCGGCATACATGTCTACAGATTGTTTTTCAATGTTGCTTATAGGAATTAAAAAATTTTCTATTGTTCTTTGAAGTACAATCTATCTGTGCTGTATGTTAATATATTCGAAAGTAACAAAAAATATGATACTAATATACTAAACTCAACAAACTTTTGTTTTGGGACTATATGTGATATATATAGAACTAATGAAAGAATCTAGAAAGAAGTATGTCACGAAAAAATTTATTATCGATTAGCAGACAAAATTATTTTGATCCTTCAGGTCCATTAGCACTATGTTGATTGTCTACTTCATTTACCATTAGTCGGACATATTTTACAGAACGTTAAAAAAGGAAGTAGAAAGAAAAAAGAAGAAAAGCGTCGGGGTCAGAGCGTGGCTACCGTGAGGGAACTGCTCTGATCTCTGGGGCTGCTGGGCATCGAAAGGCTTCAAAAGGACCGCTCCAAAGCCGCGGCTGTCCAGAGCTCATTTGTTTCCGCTCGGCGCGAGGCTGACGCATAGAAAGATCGATCGACCGGTGTCTTAACCTCAGACTCCCACGAAATCGTCTGGTTTCGATAAGAAAAATTCTGGGACATTAATTGGATGGCTGGTAATTGAGTCGTGATGGAAAACTGATAGCCCTCTCTAGAGCGACTGTAATTTACTGCTCCGTCGCGACGGAAAGCTCGATGCGTCGCGTAGAAGTTCCGTCTCTTCATTCTCAATAGCTGTCACGTTGAAGATTGGTCGACGGCAATTAAGTTGCGTCGAAGATAAGACAGTCATTAAACAGAGATTGACTCAACCTGCTTTTTCTTTTTAACCAAGCACAAGGTACTTTGCAGCGAAATATTGTAATAACAATGAATAAAATTATGATAAATATACGAATGTGTATGTGTGTAAGCAGCTAATACAAAACATATTAAATAAGTTATTTTAAAGTTATTTTAAAAACAGAGACCACACATGGTAATCCAGTTAGACAAAAAGATATCTTGCCATGTCGTAAGATCTTGTGCAAAAATCTTGAGAAAATATCTTTTAGAGATCTAAAAATATCTTATGATCCTTAAAAAATAATCTTTTAGGAAGATCTAAAAGATATTTTATGATCTTTAAAAGATATCTTAACTATCTTTTAGAAGATATCTGATGACGTTTTGAAGATACCTTATAGAAATCTAGAAGATATCTTATGTGATATTTTAAGATGTCTAAAAATTTCTTTTATACAATATATAAAAATATCTGGAAGATATACTTAAGATATCAAATAATTTCTAAATAATCTCTTTTAAAATGTCTCAAATCAATTTTTACATAGAGTTAAATGAAACAGTCAAAGTATACTTTATTTTATTCATCTTGGAGTCCAATTTTAGAGGCTCGCCTTCAAAACACTATTTCATCATCATTTCATTAGAAGGGTGAAAAATGTTATAATGCTGCGTCGTTTATTCTATCCTGTATGGTTTTTTACTTATAAGAAATGCTTACAAGAAATTACTTATAAGAAATTGCGTCCATCTATCAACGACCAACTTTAGTTTAACGTATCTTCAACACAAAGAACAACAAAATCTTTATAGACATCTTTTAAACAACTTTCAGATATTGTTTAGAAAGATATCTTAAAGATATCTTTTAGATCTCGATGTTTGTCTGAAAAAAAAAAAAAACATTGTATGAAAGTTATATAAATTGTAACGAAATATTCTCCGCCTGAAACGCCTTTTTGTATTTTCTACGTCTGAAAGTTAAAAAAGGAGTAAGTTTCTCATAAAGAGAAATTGCGGAATGCTGTTTAAGATTTTCGAAAAATCTCGCTCAATGAAGGGAGAGATTTGATGCGATGCGATGCGATGCGATGGTAGCGAGATTGAATAGATCTACGAGGAGCCGCGTATACGGTAGTCGAGAAACGAAGTGAAATTATCGATGCGATTGCCACTGAAGCATCTCCGTTCGACGGGGCCACCGACAAAGGGTCGATCAACGATTCTCTCCATCTCGCTCCGCGTCGCCTACCCCCACTCAACCCCCCTCCCACTTCTTTTTTACGAAAGATAACCCACGGTGGCCACCTTTTTGTTTGTTCAGCGAGATTGCTTGGCCCTTGCTCGGAAATTGACCGAAGATTGCGGCCGACCGACGTTTGCTCTGCGGCCACGGCCTTAACTTTGCGCCACCGCAAAAATATCATTGGCTTCTCTTTCCTCATCTTCTTCTTTGCCTCCTTCTTCCTGATGCATCACCTTCTTATTCGGTTTCTTCCAACCTGGGAACAAGCCCGCGTGCGTTCTACAGTAGCCCCGTGAGAGACTTCGGCGCGCTAGAGAATCATTTTTACGTCTGCGTTTATCAGCAATTTAACTGCGTTCTGTAATTTACATGTCAGTTTATATTATCATATAACAAAAATTAGATTTGAATGAGAATTGTTTTATTGTATGCATCTGATACAACTCTTATTAGTTTATTTTTGCAAATTTAGCAAAATGTTTTTTATATTTTAATTATATTCAATTTTCTATCTTTATTGTATTGCGTGTTAGTAAAAACTTCCATATATATATATATATATATATATTTTTTTTTAAGTACGAATATATATATTTTAGAAAAATCAATATCACGTCATCGAACTATTTCTATGCTCGAGCATAGTCAGCGATACAGATTCATGAGAGTATTTTATCTAGTGAGATATATCTTCACTTTTATCAGTAGATCTGACAGGTTAGGCATTGTCTTCTAGAATTATGTCGAAGCCATTTTAACACGCTTTAACCACGAACGTTTCCCCTTCCTCGTCGACTCAAGGATGACGTCCGGGCTTATTATCGGATCCTTTCTTCCTCTACGTCCTACTCGTAGGATGTGATCGGAGGCGATGGAGCGCGCACGAAGCTAACCGCCCAGAGTATTATATATCGAAAAATATCCGAGAAAACCTCTCCTTCGAGGAGCAATGACTTTTGTCCGCCGCGATGCTGTCAGAAGTTATCATTCTTAATGGCTCGTCATTTTATAGCTACTCTTAATGTGCGAGGGATTATCGAGGCAAATTTTTAGCATATGTGCATTTAAGATAGGACAATAATATCATCTACATATTATCGTTTTTTATAGTATTTAAGAATCTCTTAATTATATATATATATATAAATCTCTTGATTAAAATCATATAAAAAATTAAGAGAAATTATCTTTTTTAAAATTATACAATATATTATAACTATCTACCTAACAAATCGTAAATTAAAATATAAAAATCTTTTAATTCGAAATATAGGACAAATTTGATTAAAATTTTTTAATAGGAAATGTAGGTTTTTGATTAGAATCATAATTAATTACACAATAGAGATTCACGAGTTGGTTAATTGCTACAAAATTATTAACAAAAAATAGGCTGGGAAATTATATCTTTCTTATATCTTTAATATATGAACTTAATCGTGAAATACATTTATTGGACGCCAACTACATTATTAACAAACAAATTGCTGCTGCTGCTTTATAAGAGGACACTTTCATTGACGTTGTATAGTAAATCGGTCGAGGGCGATGACGACAACTGATCGATCGTTCGATCGATCAGTTGAATCGATCGGGTTACCAGTGCGTACGATCTCCGTCGTACCGCGAATCATGTCAACGTTATGGGATCGATTACAGAGCGAAAGATGGCAAGAACCTCGATCGGGGAAGGACGCTATTGGATTACCATAAAACGCCATGATTAATGCAAGATAAACGAATATAACGCCGCAGAGACCGCAGTCTGTCCTACAGCAGTTAGTGAGTATCGCGGCATAGTTTCCTGTATACTTATACGTTGCTTCACCTCTTATCACGTTGTCTATATCCATGCTATTAAAAATTATGAATTTTTATTAAAAAAAACTTTCTAATTGCTCATCATAAGTAAAAAGAGAGTACGTTAATTTTACGTTTAGGTTTAAATTTCAATTTAGGTTTATATTTCTGCTTGATTGTTAATTATTCTTGTTAATTCTCTTGTCAATTTGATATAAAGATTTTTTTCAATATACGTAAATACTAGGATGCAAAACTCTTTTAATAATACATGGAACGAATGAGAAGCTACTCAGCAACTTTTATGCATGAAATACTCAACGTACAAGCTGACTCATTCAGTATCCTATATTTAACTTGACAGCAAACACGGTGTCTCCTCTGTTAAAAGAGATTGATATTCATTAATTTAAACGCATTTTACACAATCACGCATTGTTATGCAATTTCATATAAGTTATTTCTTTTATTCCTAATAAGCAACGATAGAGAGAAAAAGAGAGAGCCTTTCAATAACAGTTAATAATTTTACATAACAATTTACATAATAATATACAATGCCTAACAACCTACAATCATAATAATTTAAAATCGATGTCGATATGTAAGTGAACTTTCTTATGCAAATGATAACTTTTCCATAATTAAAAGAAATCGAAAATAATTTTAATATCTCAGACTCTTGATCTGTGTGTTGGGTCTTCAGATCTCAAGCTTTAACATACGCTTTCGCAGAGAGGTATTTTTGCGATCGACTTTTAAGCGGATGACATGCGTGCGTCCGTCGTGAGAATCCGCGCGCGTGCATGTCGACAACACATGATACATATGGGAACCTTAGGCTCTGTGGTTTGAAGCCCGTAACGTGTGGCCGCGGACGATGTTGACGACCAGAAAACAAGGAAAGAACGGAATGGTCGACTATCACACGCGATATAGATTATCGTTATCCAGCAAACATAACTGCTATATAACATAGATGTAAAACGTGTGTTTGCTTATATGTTATAGCAGTTATATTTGTTGTTTGCCGGACATATTATAACAAACATGCGCATCTGATTGTAAGATAGCCTAACGAGGAGAAGAAGTAACACGACCTGATATTTTAATGAAATAATCAAATAGTTCGTACAATAATTTCTCATAGTTTGTATAAATAAATATAAGAAACAGTTTCTCACTTGTGCATGCGAAGTTCAATTAAATTTTCAGCTTATCTCTTGTTGCGTAACACTTATTGCACGAACAACGAATGAGTGTATCGTTGCGTAATATAATAGCGCAAATTCGTAAAACTCTTTCAAATCCAGCTAGTTTATAACGTTACAATGTTACGTTCCAAGTTACGAAATTCAGTTATGGAACAAAAATCAAGCGTCGGTTTACTTTCTTCAATCATTTTCAATTGCTCGTATTACCATTGAGAAAAGCTCGATTCTAATTCGTAGGAAATAATGTCCTCGATTTGTTTGCGATGAATAGTCGGTATACGCCGTTGGTTGATTCCGAAAGGGGAAATACACCGTACACCACTCACGCTGATCTACATTGTGCAAACTTGCGAAAGAGTCGATTGGCCGATCGCTTACAAAGTCTTTCTTGCGGCAAGACCGCATTCCGCCTTTGACCGGTCCCCTCGGCAGCATCGGGCTCGGCTGCCCGATCTCGTCGATGAATCCGCCGATCCGATAAACCCCCGTCGATTTTTATGATCCCTTCGCCCGGATCGGGCTTCAGCGATTGTACCGATTATTCCGGAATGTTTACGTGGGTCAATACGACGTTACTCCATGCAGAATAAGATGCCCGTATAGTGCACTTGTAGGATTTCACGTCCTTCATTCAGTATTCGACGCGAATAATGAACGAAAGTTTAATTTCTCTGGATACAAGTTTTTTTTTTATGTGCGCATCTCGTAAATATATATTACAAAAATACAAATACAGAGATCTTTTTAAATACTTTTAAATACTAATTTTTCGAACCCAAAATTATACTTTGAAATCTCAATTTTCCATGCCGATTCATGTTCTAATTTCTTCTCTGATTTAACGCTTTTAATACACTATTATAACAAGATGATCGCGGGAAAAGCGGACAAATTGATGCGAATCGATGAGAAACGTATGCGTTTTCCATCGGGAATATTATGACTCTTCAGTGTTCCGAGCATAGCGTCCCGGTAGGTCGTATTGTCGTTGTTTAATGCGCATTCCCAGCGTTCCGCGAGGCGCCGCCGCAGATTGACTCCTATCCTCGGTGTGATTGATAAAATGATAGCGAACCCGCGTACCGGCACGCACTCGTTGCGCGCGTAGGTACGTACGTACCGCATCCTGATGCGCGATCCTGTTGATACCACGCAAGTGCCCCGCGTACGATGCGTCGACACTCGCACGAGGCTCGGTATACACAACGTGGAAGTGGAAATGGATGGAGTTGCGCGGCGCAGGCACGCGTAAATACACACGCATATCGCATATGGGCATATCTCCTCTCTTGTTACCGTGCCGTTCCTACTAATGACGTAATCGTCTCGAACGAGAATTCCAGCCGCACGATCGTTTTCCTCGCAGCTCCGCCGCCGCGGCGGAGAGTCGGTCCATCTCGCTCCCTCAATCTCGGTAATCGTTTTAATCCCTCCTCGAAAGGCATCCGGCTAAATTGAGAACTCATTGCCCGCCGCGGTCGCGCTCCATCGTCCAGTTCTTTCCTTCTTTCTTTCTTTCCTTTTTCTTTTCTTTCTTATTTCTTTCTCGCGATCCTTCGGCCGGATCGGACCGTGCTCTTAGTTACTCCCTTTCCCCTCCTCCGGGGGAGATAGAGATAGCAAACTTCGTCGTATTTGATGCGTATTTGCATCGAGCGATTTGCGATTTAACACTAACTTAAGTGATGAGAACTTCAAAGCTAAAAAAGACTATTAAGATTAAGATAAAGACTACTACAAATGTTCATTATTACTCTACAAAGATAAAATGTTAAAAATAATATCTCTTTTGTAATATTTTTAAAAACAATCTTTACTTTTTTAAAAATAATGGAAGCTTAGTCAAACGTTGTTACTTCTATCAACATTGATGGGGCTACTTAACTTCTAACAGAGCAAAAAGGGTCTCAGACATCCAGGGAGCCACATGCTATTGCCATTTTAAAATGTAAAAAATACGATAATTAACTCTTTCGAATTCTGAATAAATTATTTTTGCATTTTTCAATATTGATATTTGCATTTTATTTCAAAATTTATCTGAAGAATAATAAGATTCTCTGAGACCTGAACTGTTCGATTATGTAGCTAATGCTTTCTCTCTCTGCCCGGTTAAGAGTTAAAAAATATTAATACTTCGTCGTCACATACGATATTCATCTAAAATAAAAATTTCCCTATCGGTATCTTCCATACATGAATATTACAATTTACACGATCGTAAAAAATCCGTCGCGTCATTATAAACCGATTAGCGAGTACGCGACCGTTTTCTACAGTTTCCTTTTTGCGCAAAAGCCTTCTCGCAATCATAAAGGCGCAAGGAGCTCGTCCCTGGTGTCGCTCGACCTTCTCGATCTCCCGCAGTACGTCGAACCCGGGAACATTTTCGTATCGTTCTCTCCTGTGTTTTCTGTAATAAATCAAATTAATTCGCGTAATAACGTAACAGGCGCATCGATGCACCGCATCTGAGACACGGCAATCAGATCGTTGCCCGAGGAGACGAAAGGATGGCGAGAACGACGCAAAAACGTGCTCTCTCTCTCGAAGGACTAATTTTTCATTCGTCTTCTGGGTCTATTTGGCCCCCCCACTCCCCCTCACGCCCTTTCCCTGCGTGCTACCACTTTCGTACGAGATCGGACAAAGCATCCATCATGCACGTGGTGGTGGTGGCGACTTCGAGATGCAGAAAAACTTAATTACCTTCATTAAGCGAGGACTGCGCGTCTGATCGTGGCTGATCAATCGTCCATTTCGTCCGCGGATGCAGTCGCTGACTGCTCTCGAGCGAGTCGAAACTGGTCGAACGACGTCAAAATGACGTTAATGGGGCTGTGTAATTACAAACAACTGCAGACATTTTTTTTTCATATGTTTTTGCAACATTTCGTTTATTCGAAAAAAAATAGATAAAAACAGTTCTGAAAGATTTAAAGAATGAACACTTTGAGACTTTCACACAAGCATACTTTTATAATATAATATTAATACTAGTAATACTAATCATACGAATTATAAACAATCTGTCTCGAGATCTACCTGTTTCTAGTAATAAATAAATTACAACGTAAATAATTTCGAATTGCAAATTACATCTGGTCTCATCCAAGTAAATTTTTCATAATTCGAGGCTCTGCCACTGTGTACTCTGTATACTCTGAGCGGCAAGAAATCGTCAAAAATATTCCAACATAATAACGAGGGACTCGCGTTAACTCCGTACGTCATAAATATTCATCAAACAATTCACAATATTAGCGAGTGTATTGAGTCCGACTCTAGTCCCTCTTTCCTCCCTGCCCCCGATCGAAAACAAACACGTAGGACCGGCAATTACGGGCAATTACAGATTTTATTGTTCGACCCGTGCCACTGCATCTGCGAGCGTGCGCATGCATGCAACATGCACCGCGTTTCGCTCTCCCGCGGTAACGCACGGGACATTATACAGTGCCCTCCCCCTTTGCCATCGTCAGAACCTTCCCCTCTCTCACYCTCTCGCTCTCTCTCTCTTTTACCTCACCCCCATGGACTGCTTAATGACTCGACCACGGTGCCGCCAAAGGGGCGCGCTTCGTGCCGCTTTATTTTTACTTCCGCGGGCGTTCTATAGGCACCCGCTATTAATTGCCGTCGTTCCGCACCGACTTCGCCGCGAATCCATCTACCATCACCAACACCATCACCGTCACCAACACCACATCGCCACCTTGCACCGAAGAAATCCGCTCGTGTATGCCCGCGGGGTTTCCGCGCTTAAATCCGCGACTGACCGCACTAATTTCTCGCTCGCGGCTCGCGCTCGCTTCGAAAATGCATCTGGATTCGGTCTCGCAACTCGCGTGTTAAACTCGTATCTCGCACTCTGCACAAATTATTCATGGAAAGGCATAAGCGATGATATTATCTTCAAAATATAAAATTTTTTACATTTTTTAAAAATATCATTATTAGCACTGTTTTTATTTTTATAATTACGCATGTACCTCACTTTATATTTTTACTTATTTTAGAATATTTTCTTAACAAATGATTTAATTTTTAATACTACTAATTGTAATGGAGAACCATGATATTTTTGGCAATTAGAAGAAATTATGACTCTAGTAATAAAGAGATTATTGACTTGTAACTCTAGTAATAAAAGGTTTTGTCTTATTTTTTATATTTTTTAAGCATCTTGAAATATTCGCAATTTCCTGCACACTTAGTAGATACGTCAATTTTGCTGTTTTTTTTTTTTACTTTCTTTACGTGTGCTATTACTTTATTATACTCTCTATGATACCTTGCATGTGCAATTATCAATCATTCTTCATCAGTATTTGTATTTTAACTGTTAAACGATTTTTTTATATGTGCGCTCGGAACAATTAAGAGCGAGTAACTGTATCGGTGTTACTATGTTGTCGAATGTGGTTTCTTGCAGGAGCATGTGTGTCTAATCCAATGCGAAGGTATTGCCTGAACGAAGACATATATGTGTACGTATGTGTGAGAGACGCGCGTGTGTTTATAAGCGTGTGCGGAGGAACACGTCGATTAAGGAGGTGTCTATGGGAATTTATGCTGGCGTTAATTCACGGCAGCGAACTCGATCCCGCTTCATTATTAGTCCTTTGCTCTCGTTTAACGGCGGGCAATAACGAGCGGGCTACCCAGCGACGCGATAATGAAGCAAGCGACTCTATAATGACGGCAAGAAGGAGAGCTTCATTGCGCCATTACTCTTATCGTCATCTTCGACGCGCGTTCCCATTGTCATGCTCACGGAATTGCTGTATAATATTCGCGGCAAACATTGAAAGCACGAAACACAGGCTCCGACGTTCTTTGAAGAACATCATTAAATACTTAAATGTGAATCGTTGTATTTGTGATATCAATAATTAGCTTCATACGCATTATATACAGTAAGAATCTTTGATTAATTGATCGATGCTCGAACTCTAGTTGAAAGGATTTGATTAAACAATATTTTATCTTTCGTGTTCCATCTGATGTAAATTCAATATTAAATTAGGTTTTAAAATCGATGATTCCAATGTCAGATGTAACTATTTTCTTCACCTGCGTGTCGCTTTAACATTTAGTATAAACGAACTGTGCATCGCGTGTCAACAGGTTCATATCGCGCGCGCTTGGTGAAATATCAATCTAGGTGTGCGCAAGCAAAAAGTCGACGCGAGGCTGGCGGGTGGCCGTGGCGGAATCCCCCTTCGGGGGATTTCGACCTTTGTCGGCGGGAATATTTCAGTAGCAATCATATCGGTAATTCGCCGGCTGATTGTCCCTGACCGCAGCTCGATCCACGAGTGGGCAGCGTTCCTTATTTTATTCCGTCCTTATTCGGCCGATGGATAAACTCTAACGGACCCATGACGCCACTTCGTGTAGACGCGTAAGGAGAGGGGCTCTGGGAGGTGGGAGCGTGAGATCAAAGGATCAGCATAAACGATCCAATCAGTCAGATAATTCGCCGTGATTGCGCGGAATTCGTGCCACCATACGATTCTGCTACTGTACTGCTGGCCGTCGCGTGATTGCCTCGGAAAACAATCGTCCATCCGTTTACCAAGGCCCACAAAAGCTGCTCACATTCCGTCCTCCTCCCTGTCTCGTAATACTTTATACTTTTTCTTTAAAAAAGATTAATCTCGTCGAACTGGTTAGCTTTACGCCAAAATTTCTGAAATTATACGTGAAGGAGATAATATTAAATTAAACAGAGTAAATAAATCGATTCTTATCATCGGAAAGTGTCAAACAAATTTAACGTTATAGAAACTTAAATAAATATTGTAATAAAAAGGAGCTGTGGTATTTAATAATATTGTGATAAAAGAACTGCAGTATTTAATAATCATAATGAGAAACATTGAAAAAATATCGGACGACACAAACTTAAAAAGTACATTGCTGTATCTGATCTTTTAAGGACTTTCAATAGAAAAAATATTATACCTTGGATGATACAGTGTGTCGTGACGATTATGATCTGGCGCATGTTTTTAAAGATCATCAACAGGGCCAGCACGGTCAATTAGCCATCGGGATTGTCACCCGGGTCCTCACATATCGTATTTCCAACGTGGGAGGTCCGGTATGTCTTTTACGGAGGGATGAGCTCGTGGAACTCCGTAAGAGGCTTCCATCACGTACTATTTTCTGCGGAATCTTCATCCAAAGAAAATTCATAAAAAAATAATCCAGATTTATCGAAGCCAGTGATTTATAAAAGTGTCAAAGTCATAATGACTACAACACTACGGCTGGAAAACGAATTAAACTAAATGATATAATATACACAATATATTATATTGATGCAATATATTAACGTGAATTTTTTGAATCAATGATATGTTGTTTTATATATTAACAAAAATATATCAATAATTAATTATTATATCAATAATAAACTTATAAACTTAATTAATATAATATAATTAATTTAAATTATGCACATTGAAACAAGCTACTTTCTAGCTTTAATGTCGGAAAAATATACACGTAAGATACACGTTTATGATGCAGTAATCTCTTCCCTATTACTGATTAGAATGAGTAAATTACAAGGTATGTGTGTGTGTGTGTGTGTGTGTGTGTGTGTGTGTGT